>OZ005691.1:5457269-5516214 GCA_963930775.1 Cliona cf. orientalis
ACAGCCAGCACCAAGCGCCCAACTACTACCAGTGAGAGAAATTATGACTTGTTTTGAGGCTTACAGTAACTTGTGTTTGAAACTTGAACCATACAAATACGTCTCTATTTTTAAAACTTATCTATTGTGCACAGTATATGGCATAGTAGAAAGCTTAAGGTACCATTAAAGTGCGTGGGCGTGAGCGTGAGGATTGGCTAATTCAATTAGCGAATCGTGAGGGGGCGTGGCCGAAGAGGCCATACGAGTGTTTTTGGTCGAAGGGGGCGTGTCCAGAATCGGCCAGGGATGATTATGCGCGTGTAATTAGCGACCGGAAGTGGCCCCTAAAGAAAAGACCGGTAATTGCCCACATCAAAGCAAGATCAAAATATTCTTTCTTAACAATTAACCGCAACGACTTGAAAAATTTATACATTAAGTAGTTACATCCAAAGTAGAAAAATACTACCATGAATGTAATGTAATTCACACAAAATTCCAAAAATCTAATGTTTGCTTGGTTACCAGCGCCACTGAATAGCAACCATTCTTTCATTTAGTAACTATCCACATTGGCTATAAATCATTTACCGTACTCGCTCTAATTATTCGAACATTTTAATAGCCCGAACGGCAAGTTTAAGTAATTTATTTCCTTCCTAATGCACCTGTCAATGGTATGCCCCACTACCCCTACATGGGGCCGATGTGGGGCAAGGTGGGGATTGTTCCTTTCGAATTTTAATAAGTCCCCACCCCTGGGGCACTTCAAGCTATGCAAAGCCCCCACATATTCTATTCTTTGTCGCCAGCTGGCTTACTTCTTGACCTTCGCCCATTGTGTTAGCTTCGAGATTATTGATTAGCACTTGATTTTTGGGCGTGACAATGCCCCACCCCTAGGGCCTGCTTGATTTAACATATCTCCTACATTGTCCCCATATTTGCCCCATGTAGGGGTGGTGGGGCATACCATTGACAGGTGCATAATTAGCCGAACATCTTGAATTTCAAGTTTTCTCATTCGCTCTAAATCAACCGAACGGCCACGCGGTACGGCATGGCAGGAGCTCGAGACAACTCTTCCACGTTCATCGAAGAGTGTGGCTACCACTTCTTGGACAGCATATAAGAGCGGAAAGGTAACACAGACACAGACGGCGATCATTTTGCGATCGCTCCTGAGAGCACAGCGATACTGAGAACTCTAGAGCTGACAACGATAAACCTATAGTTGGACATCGACTGCTGTTTCTTCGTCGCTATAATAGTGCTTTCTCTATTTGCACCGGATCCGTTCTATTTACACTCGAACAAACCATTGCCCGAATTTATTTACTTTCTATTATTTTAACACCGAACGGCGATATTAATAATTATTTTTGGCCGTTCGGATAATTAGAGCGAGTACGGTATACAGAAACTTTCACTTTCACCTCAAGGTCGAGATATTCCACGTTTTGACGCTGTCTCCCATAAGAGCTACATTAATTCGTGTATATTTTGAGGAACTCATATTGAAAGACAGAATCAGCCTGCAACGATCAAAGCATACACAGATGTTGGGAGACTCAGACTGTATTTAGTACTTGCATTTCACTTTCAATATATAACTCGGCTAGCTTTTATAGCTATTTATATGCTGATGATGTCACAAAGCCATTCAAGAACACCCTGTGACATCACTGCAATACCATACTCACCACATACATACACATAACATGATGTGATTGTTCATGCATGTACTGCTGCGCACTAGCTACCAGTATGTGTACATACATGTACAATAATTATATTATGTATGAACTGCCATGTCATGGCAAGGCGCGTGCATGCATACATGTACATGCATGCATGCATAGATTGGCTATGTGTCAACCACTATTATGGGCTGCCGCCTAGTAGCTGTATTAAAAGCCAGAGTTAAAATTCGGGCTCTCTGGAGCCTGGACTCAAGGCTAGCTAGCATTCACTTGCTGTAGGTAGTATGGCTGTAGCTAGCTCAACCGTCATGGCAGAGTTGCGCTGTGGGAAGCCCGATCGCTCCAGTTATAACGTTGGTAGTATCGGCCGACAATAATCATACCAGCATAACTGCTACCACCCTGAAACTCTCATTAATTTTGTAGAGTGTGGACCAATCGCTATTATACTCAAACGCCACCAGCTACGATCGGTAGTGAGCTCATGTAAGGTGTATCTAGAAACTGAAAGTTAATCCAATTATTATAGTTACGGTTGTTATTTCTGGTGCTCTTGGTGCCCTTTGTGACAATGGTGCCCTTGGTGCCTCTGGTGTCATAGGTGCCACTGGTACCCTTGGTGTCCCTGGTACCTCTGGTGTCGTTGGTGCCCCTGGTGTTGCTGGTGCCTCTGGTGCCCTTGGTGCCTCCGGTGTTGTAGGTGCCTCCGGTGCCCTTGGTGCCCCTGGTGCCTCTGGTGTCGTTGGTGCCCCTGGTGCCTCTGATGTCGCTGGTGGCTCTGGTGCCCTAGATGACCCTGTTGTCTTAAGTGCCTCTGGTGCCCTTGGTGCCCCTGGTGCCTCTGGTGTCACTGGTGCCCTTGGTGCCCCTGGTGCCTCTGGTGTCGTTGGTGCCCCTGGTGCCTCTGGTGTCGCTGGTGCCCTTGGTGCCCCTGGTGTCGTAGTTGCCCAGACTGTCCAACTTACTCAGCATGTCAAAGTGGGACACCTTTTCAAAAACATAGTAAATGTCACGTGTGAAGTGGTATGCGTAATATCTTGCACTATAATAATTATTATTTATATAATAATATTATCATCTGATTCAAGCATTACTCTATCAGTGCCTCCAAGGTGCCCTTTTTTTTTTTTTTTTTTTTTCAAGGCGACCAGAACACTAAGCAGAAAAAAATTGTCCAGAAAACCATATAATACACCTAGGATGCACAGTAGAGCCATACAAAGCAAGCAAACAAGCTTTACTGCAATTTTGAGAATTTTTCTAAATAACGCACACCACGGGTATTCCCCGTTTTTCACGTAGCGCGTGGGCGGAAAACATTGCAAACGCATGGCTTCCCTATACAAACATATGGGGAAACTTCAAAGGGCCATAACTTTAATTCTAAGGTGTGAATCAAAAAAATCTGTCATCAAATCTTGTATTTCAATCCATTCTGCGTGCCCGTATAAAAATTATCTCCCCAAGTGCTCCCAATTCCCCCAAACATTATTTATTGCAGAAATCTTTTTTTTTTCTACCAAGCTAACCACACACTAAGATAAAAGAATTGTAACAAGCTGTACTTAAATAAATAACATGTTCAAATGTCACTAATGGCAACACAGCCATATAGATGAATCAGCTTGAATTGTACATTGTTTAATAGCCATGTCTCCTTTGCCAACATGTGAAGGGAAAGCCCATTGTTGGGGTACCAAGGCACATACTATTATTCTCTGAGAGTACATGTACATCTGGGTACCTACAATGTATGTGCATATGTGTGTAATACACTGATTGAGCGAGAAGACCTTGGTTAAACCCTTCCTTCGCATTTGTGAAAGAATTCTACAATAAAAGCTGCATGCACGATCTTTAATTAAGACCTTGGGTAAACCCTTCCTAGCATTTGTGAAAGAATTCTACAATAAAATCTGCATGCACGACCTTTAATTAAGTGGATAGGTACATTGTGTGTGTATTATACTAGCCCTGTACTTACCAGCTTCAGAAAGTAGTAGAAATGACAGTCACAGGCACAAATCAAAGAGGGGTTCCTACAGCAGTGAAGAGGCGGCCAGTTGGGAGTGTCTATGACTATCGGTCTGATGATAGCGGGTGTGACATCCTCACGCTCACCTGGATAAGCAAAAGATTGTGAAGCTGAAGAACATAACATACATGTACATGTAAGTAAACTAAGTGTAGGGGAAGTACATACTGTACATTGTGTACTTGTACATACATGTGCACAAGTGATGCACAAGTGATGCACAAGTGATGCCTTTTTATATATAAATTATGTTTACATGTTCATGCATAATAATATTATTCTACGTATGTACATGCCACATACATACACCACTCACATGTCCACTTACAACAGATCCAGCCAGATGAAGTTGTAGCCAATAGAATCAATGGAATACCCCTAGCTGGGTGATGATGCTGTTTGTTGATAAACTGGATCAGTTTGGCTGCTATGGATGGTTATACACAAGTGCACGTGAAGTGGTGGAGGAAGATGCTCCATGTCGCCATCAACTTTGTTGTGTATGCAGTGATAGAACACCAGGAGATAAAGTGATGGCACACCACTGCTGTAGTACCATTGTGCTAACTGTAGCACTAAGCCTAGCCTCGTTCCCAGGCCTTCAAGAGGAGGAGCAGAAGGGGCCTGGTACACACTGCACGCGCATGCACTGGGGTTTCCATAGCGACCGGTCGTATTACCATAGTGATCATTTGCGGGTTTTGCATGACGTACAGTTCTATGGATGATAAATGAAGAGTATTCCATAGTACAGGGCCGGGGGAGCCGCTCCGGCTGCTCAGGCCATGGCCTGAGCAATATTTGGTCTGATTTTCGTAGCTATGTGCTAGTTGGGCGTTCCTGCAATGCTGAAACTATGAACCACGCCTACCGCGTGTTCTGCGCAAGCGCTTAAGCGCACGCTCGAGCAACCATATGCACGTGCAACTACCATTACAATAGCATCTGTAGTCCTAGTCTTAGAGATTTTAGCGACCAGGCATCATCCATGAACTGAGAGTTAATACAGCTGAAAGTGTCCATCTCAGAAATATAATTCTGGGGGAAGGAGATGCTAGGCCCTCCCCACCCCCCCCCCCCCCCCCCCATACCCCTTGCACATCAGTATGCTACCACTTTAGCCTCACCATAATTTTCTACCTTCCCCCGGCCCTGTAGTATCCGATTACCCCCACATTTTTCTGAGGTCCCCCGGCGCATGCACATGCATGTGTACTAGGCCCTTTCTCCTCCTCCTTTTGAAGGTCCTGGGTACGAGGCTACACCAAGTCCTCCTCTACCAGGGATTGAGGCCTATCACACTCAAAGGAACTATTATAGCTACTTAGCCACGTTATTACTAGTCTAGCTAGCTACATCACAATAATTCATACCATGCATACTTACACTGTACTGACACCCCAGGCACTCGATTAGATGCTCTAGTCATCGAGCACCAATCGTAACAAATACTGCTGCTTATAATTAAAGTCTCTACTTCGTACACGCACGCACACATCCTATTCGCGATTTATGATCATGCTAGTTTACCTTCCATTGGCTTTTCTCGTTACAAACTAGAGGATCGCTTCAGTTGACGACCATCGGTACCGTTCTTCTTGCCCAATATTGCCTCCAAGCCATTCCATAGGCTTCGTTCTCTCCTTCTTTCATCGCTATGAGCAACGGAACACGTCTACCACGCCAACGAACTTGACCTCCTTCTCGTAGGTGCCACCTCAAAGGTTCATTGCATTTTTCAATTTAGGTGGGCGTTACCGTACGCGGAAACGTCACAGCATGCGATCGAAAATGTATTGGCGCAATGCACGTACGTACAAACAGGGACTTTCCCCATGGCTCTGACACAACAAACACGGCGTTTTCTCAGATGTGAAAGTGAAATTTAAAGTTTTGATACATATGGTTTTCTCTATTTCTTCCATTCTTCACCTGCATATAAAAATTATTGCATGATATCGTTCCATAGGCCCCAAGAATTATTTATTTATATTACATTACATTACATTACATTACTCATACGGAAATTCTTTTATCTTAGTGTGTAATTAGTGTTTAACAAGGCGACCAGAACACTAAGCAGAAAAAAATTGTCCAGAAAACCACATAATACACCTAGGATGCACAGTAGAGCCGTACAAAGCAAGCAAACAACCTATACTGCAATTTGAGAAAGTTTCTAAATAATGCACACCACGGATATTCCCCGTTTTTCACGTAGCGCGTGGGCGGAAAACATTGCAAACGCATGGCTTCCCTATACAAACATATGGAGAAACTTCAAAGGGCCATAACTTTAATTCTAAGGTGTGAATCAAAAAAATCTGTCATCAAATCTTGTATTTCGATTCATTCTGCGTGCCCGTATAAAAATTATCTCCCCAAGTACTCCCAATTCCCCCAAACATTATTTATTGCGGAAATCTTTTTTTTTTCTACAAGCTAACCACACACTAAGATAAAAGAATTGTAACAAGCTGTACTTAAATAAATTACATGTTCAAATGTCAGGTACTTACACTACCCTAATGGTAACACAGCCATAATATTATAGATGTATCAGCTTTAATCGTACATTGTTTACGAGCCATGTTTCCTTTTGCTGACATGTGAAGGGAAAGCCCATTGTTGGGGTACCAAGGCACATATTATTCTCTGAGAGTACACGTACATCTGGGTACCTACAATGTGTGTGCATATGTTTGTGATACACTGATTGAGCGAGAAGTTATCGGTCAGATCCCTTGTGTAGTCCTCACACTTGTGAAAGAATTCCACAATAAAAGCTACATGCACGATCTTTAAGTGGACAGGTACATTGTGTGTGTATTATACTATAGTCCCATACTTACCAGCTTCAGAAAGTAGTAGGAATGACAGTTAGTTACAGACATAAATCGAAAGGGAGTTCCTACAGCAGTGAAGAGGCAGCTAGTTGGGAGTGTCCATGCCTATTGGTCTGATGAAAGCGGTGTGACATCCTCATGGTCACCTGGATAAGCAAAAGATTGTGAAGCTGAAGAATATATACATGGACATGTACGTATACCATGTGTAGGGGAAGTACATACATGTACACAAGTGATGCCTTTCATAAAAATTAGTTTACATGTTACATGCACATGCACAATAATATTATTCTACCATATACATGCCACATACATGTACATATACCACTCACATGTCTGCTTACAATAGATCCAGCCAGATGAAGTTGTAGCCAATAGAATCAATGGAACACTCTTGGGTGATGATGCTGTTTGTCAATAAACTGGATCAGTTTGGCAGCTATAGATTGTTATACACGAGTGCATGTGAAGTGGTGGAGGAAGATTCTCGAGGTTGCATCAACTTTTTATATCAGTTATAAGACGTCAGCATTGCAAGGGCAGCGATCAATGAAACATCCCATCACGCTCTGATATCAATAGCTTACCGAGGTCCACCACCATCTTGGAATTGCTATAGAAGGGTTGCTATGGAGGAGGGGCGGAAATGGACTGACTGTTGTGTATGCAGTGATAGAACACCAGGAGATAAAGTGATGGCACGCCACTGCTGTAGTACCATTGTGCTATCTGCAGCACCAAGCCTGGCCTCGTTCCCAGACCCTTCAAGAGAAGGAGGAGAAAGTGCCTGGTACATATTGCACGCGCATGCGCTGGGGTCTCTATAGTGACCGGTCGCATTACCATAGTGATCATTCGCGGGTTCTGCATGACGTACAGTATACAATAGTATCCGATTAACCCACATTTTTCTAGGGTCCCTTGGCGCATGCACATGCAATGTGTACCAGGTCCTTTCTCCTCCTCCTTTTGAAGGGCCTGGGTACGAGGCTACACCAAGCCATTCCCTCTACCAGGGTTTGAGGCCTATCACACTCAAAGGAACTATCATAGCTACTTAGCCACGTTATTACTAGTCTAGCTAGCTACATCACAACAAGAATTCATGCATTCTCGATTTATGATCAAACTAACTTATCTTCCATTGGCTTTTCTCATTACAAACTAGAGGATCGCTTCAGTTGACGACCATCGGCACCGTTCTTCTTACCCAATGTTGCTTCCAAGCCTTTCCATAGGCTTCGTTCTCTCCTCCTTTCACCGCTATGAGTAACGGAACACGTCTACCACGCCAACGAACTTGACCTCATTCTCCTAGGTGCCACCTCAGAGCTCGTTCATTGCATTTTTCAATTTAGGTGGGCGTTGCCGTACGCGGAACGTCACAGCATGCGATCGATAATGTACTGGCGCTATGCACGTACGTATAAACAGGGACTTTCCCCATGGCTCTGACACAACAAACACGGCGTTTTCTGGGATATGAAAGTGAAATTTAAAGTTTTGATACATTTCATTTTCTTTATTTCTTCCATTCTTCACCTGCATATAAAAATTATTGCATAATATCATTCCATAGGCCCCAAGAATTATTTATTTATATTACATTACATTACATTACATTACTCATACGGAAATTCTTTTATCTTAGTGTGTAACAAGCTAACCACACACTAAGATAAAAGAATTGTAACAAGTCGTACTTAATTAAATAAGATGTTCAAATGTCAGGTACTTACACTACCCTAATGGCAACACAGCCACAGGTGAGTCTTATGTATGTTGTTTAAGAGCCGTGAAGGGGAAGCCTATCCTTGGGGTACCAAGGCATAGATTCTCTCTGCTAGTACACCTGGGTTCCTACAATGTGTGTGCATATGTGTGTGATACACTGATTGAGTGAGAAGATCTTGGTCAGACCCCTCGTGTAGTCCTCACAATTGTGAAAGAATTCCATAATAAAAGCTACTTGCACGATCTTTAAGTGGAAAGGTGCATTACATGTGTATTATACTAGTCCCATACTTACCAGCTTCGGAAAGTAGTAGGAATGACAGTCACAGGCATGATGCGGACAAATAGAAAGGGGGTCCCAAACATCTGTGGGCGTGGTTATATGCCATATAAGCGCATATCCTTTATTAAGCGCATACTGTCGTTCCGTTTACCGCTATAAGTGCATGCGCTTATTAACCAGAGTTTACGGTATCACTTGTGTATCACCCCAATTACTGATAGATAACTATTTTGTTGGTAGTTGACCTCTGCTCATCATTGGCCTACTTTATGATGACCCAACCCCTTCCCATAGCCGGCAAATTGCCTATAAAAACTTTGGTTGCTAAGCAACTACCAACACAAATGTACATGCATAATGTACACACACTCACCTACATGTACACACACGTGCATACACACCTGTCTTCACACATATACACTCTGCGCACTGCTACACCACTGGGCAGGACTCACTATTCCTTTGTGTCCGGTATACCTCGAATGCATACTTTCTGTCAGACGACCCTTACCATTTAGCATAGGAGGGTTGTGACGGACGGACGGACGGACGGATAAAAAATCGCCAAACGATTGCAATAACCCCTCCGCCTACGCTTTGCAGCGAGGGTTAATAAAAGCTACATGCACAATCTTTAAGTGGACAGGTACATTGTGTGTGTATTATACTAGTCCCATACTTACCAGCTTCAGAAAACAGTAATGACAGTCACAGGCACAAATCGAAAGGGGGTTCCTACAGCAGTGAAGAGGCGGCAAGTTGGGAGTGTCCATGCCTATCGGTCTGATGACAGCGGGTATGACATCCTCATGCTCACCTGGATAAGCAAAAGATTGTGAAGGTGAAGAACATACTTGTACATGTACGTATACTAAGCGTAGGGGAAGTACATACATGTACACAAGTGATGCCTTTTCATAAAAATTATGTTTACATGCACAATAATATTATTCTATGTATGTACATGTACATGCCACATACATACACCACTCACATGTCCACTTATAATAGATCCAGCCAGATGAAGTTGTAGCCAATAGAATCAATGGAACACCCATGGGTGACGATGCTGTTTGTCAATAAACTGGCAGCTATAGATTGTTATACACGAGTGCATGTAAAGTGGTGGAGGAAGATGCTCCAGGTCGCCATCAACCTTTTATATCACTTATAAGACGTCAGCATTGCAAGGGCAGCGATCAATGAAACACCCCATCAGGCTCTGATATCAATAGCCTACCGAGATCCACCACCGTCTTGGAGTTGCTATAGAAGGGTTGCTATGGAGAAGGGGTGGAAATGGACTGACTGTTGTGTATGCAGTGATAGAACACCAGGAGATAAAGTGATGGCACACCAGTGACACCACTGCTGTAGTACCATTGTGCTACCTGCAGCACCAAGCCTAACCTTGTTCCCAGGCACTTCAAGAAGAGGAGAAAGGGCCTGATACATACTGCACGCGCATGCGCTGGGGTCTCCATAGCGTCTGGTCACGTTACCATAGTGATCATTCGCGGGTTCTGCATGACGTACAGTTCTATGGAAAGTACACAATAGTATCTGATTATCATTTTTCTGGAGTCCCCCGTCGCATGTGTATACAATGTGTATCAGGCCCTTTCTCCTCCTTTTGAAGGGCCTGGGTACGAGGCTACACCAAGCCCTCCCTCTACCAGGGTTTGAGGCCTATCACACCAAAGGAACTACCATAGCTACTTAGCCACGTTATTACTAGTCTAGCTAGCTACATGCCCATGCATACTTACACTGTACTGAACGAGCTGATACTTTCTAGATATTATTAAATTCCTCACTGTGTGACACTGCTGTCACCTGTGGCTCTCCATTAGATGCTCTAGTCATCGAGCACCAATCATAACAAATACTACTGCTTATGATACTTAAAGTTTCTACTTCGTACACGCACGCACACATCCTATTCGCGATTTATGATCAAACTAGCTTACCTTCCATTGGCTTTTCTCGTTACAAAGTAGAGGATCGCTTCAGTTGACGACCATCGGTACCGTTCTTCTTGCCCAATGTTGCTTCCAAGCCTTTCCATAGGCTTCGTTCTCTCCTTCTTCCACCGCTATGAGCAACGGAACACGTCTACCACGCCAACAAACTTGACCTCATTCCACCTCAGAGCTCGTTCATTGCATTTTTCAATTTAGGTGGGCGTTACCGTACGCGGAACGTCATAGCAGGCGATCGAAAATGTACTGGCCCTATGCACGTACGTACAAATAGGGGCTTTCCCCACGGCTCTAAAACAACAAACATGGCGTTTTCTCAGACGTGAAAGTGAAATTTAAAGTTTTGATACATTTCATTTTCTTTACTTCTTCCATTCTTCACCTGCATATAAAAATTATTGCATAATATCGTTCCATAGGCCCCAAGAATTATTTACATTACATTACATAACTCATATGGAAATTCTTTTATCTTAGTGTGTAACAAGCTAACCACACACTAAGATAAAAGAATTGTAACAAGCTGTACTTAAATAAATTACATGTTCAAATGTCAGGTACTTACACTGCCCTAATGGTAACACAGCCATATAGAAGTATCAGCTTTAATTGTACATTGTTTACGAGCCATGTTTCCTTTTGCTGACATGTGAAGGGAAAGCCCATTGTTGGGGTACCAAGGCATATATTATTCTCTGAGAGTACACGTACATCTGGGTACCTACAATGTGTGTGCATATGTGTGTGATACACTGATTGAGTGAGAAGATCTTGGTCAGACCCCTCGTGTAGTCCTCGCACTTGTGAAAGAATTCCACAATAAAAGCTACATGCACGATCTTTAAGTGGACAGGTACATTGTGTGTGTATTATACTAGTCCCATACTTACCAGCTTCAGAAAGTAGTACGAATGATAGTTACAGACATAAATCGAAAGAGAGTTCCTACAGCAGTGAAGAGGCAGCTAGTTGGGAGTGTCCATGCCTATTGGTCTGATGAAAGCGGTGTGACATCCTCATGGTCACCTGGATAAGCAAAAGATTGTGAAGCTGAAGAATATACATGTACATGTACGTATACTATGTGTAGGGGAAGTACATACATGTACACAAGTGATACCTAAATTAGTTTACATGTTACATGCACAATAATATTATTCTACCATATACATGCCACATACATGTACATACACCACTCACATGTCCACTTACAACAGATCTAGCCAGATGAAGTTGTAGCCAATAGAATCAATGGAACACCTCTGGGTGATGATGTTGTTTGTCAATAAACTGGATCAGTTTGGCAGCTATAGATTGTTATACACGAGTGCATGTGAAGTGGTGGAGGAAGATGCTCCAGGTCACATCAACTTTTTATATCACTTATAAGACGTCAGCATTGCAAGGGCAGCGATCAATGAAAAATCCCATCAGGCTCTGATATCAATAGCTTACCGAGGTCCATCACTGTCTTGGAATTGCTATAGAAGGGTTGCTATGGAGGAGGGGCGGAAATGGACTGACTGTTGTGTATGCAGTGATAGAATACCAGGAGATAAAGTGATGGCACGCCACTGCTGTAGTACCATTGTGCTACCTGCAGCACCAAGCCTAGCCTCGTTCCCAGACCCTTCAAGAGGAGGAGGAGAAAGTGCCTGGTACATACTGCACGCACATGCGCTGGGATCTTTATAGTGACCAGTCGCGTTACCATAGTGATCATTTGCGGGTTCTGCATGACGTACAGTATACAATAGTATCCGATTAACCCACATTTTTCTAGGGTCCCTTGGCGCATACACATGCAATGTGTACCAGGCCCTTTCTCCTCCTCGTTTTGAAGGGCCTGGGTACGAGGCTACACCAAGCCCTCCCTCTACCAGGGTTTGAGGCCTATCACACTCACTGAAGGAACTATCATAGCGACTTAGCCACGTTATTACTAGTCTAGCTAGCTACATCACAACAAAAATTCATACCATGCATTCTCGATTTATGATCAAACTAGCTTACCAGCTTCCATAATTTGGCTTTTCAGTCTCATTACAAACTAGAGGATCGCTTCAGTTGACGACCATCGGTACCGTTCTTCTTGCCCAATGTGGCTCTGACACAACAAACACGGCGTTTTCTGAGATATGAAAGTGAAATTTAAAGTTTTGATACATTTCATTTTCTTTATTTCTTCCATTCTTCACCTGCATATAAAAATTATTGTATAATATCGTTCCATAAGCCCCAAGAATTATTTATTTATATTACATTACATTACATTACATTACTCATACGGAAATTCTTTTATCTTAGTGTGTAACAAGCTAACCACACACTAAGATAAAAGAATTGTAACGAGCTGTACTTAAATAAGTAATATGTTCAAATGTCAGGTACTTACACCACCCTAAGCCGTACAGATGAATCAGCTTGAATTGTATATTGTATAAGAGCCATGACTCCTTTGCCGACATGTGAAGGTAAAGCCCATTGTTGGGGTACCAAGGCACACATTATTCTCTGAGAGTACATGTACATCTGGGTACCTACACGTATGTGCATATGTGTGTAATACACTGATTGACTGAGAAGATCTTGGTTAAACCCCTCCTCGCATTTGTGAAAGAATTCCAAAATAAAAGCTGCATGCACTGTCTTTAAGTGGACAGGTACATTGTGTGTGTATTCTAGTCCCATACTTACCGGCTTCAGAAAGTAGTAGGAATGACAGTCACAGGCACAAATCAAAAGGCGGTTCCTACAGCAGTGAAGAGACAGCCAGTTGTGAGTGTCTGGTCTGATGACAGCGGTGTGATATCCTCATGCTCACCTGGATAAGCAAAAGATTGTGAAGCTGAAGAACATACATGTACATGTACGTATACTAAGTGTAGGAAAGTACATATATTGTGTACATGTACATACATGTACGCAAGTGATGCCTTTTCATAACAATTATGTTTACACGTTACATGCACAATAATAATAATTATTATTCTACGTATGTACAGATACATGCCACATAAAATGTACATACACCACTCACATGTCCACTTACAATAGATCCAGCCAGATAAAGTTGTAGCCAATAGAATCAATGGAACACCCCTGGGTGATGATGCTGTTTATCAATAAACTGGATCAGTTTGGTAGCTTTGGATTGTTATACATGAGTGCATGTGAAGTGGTGGAGGAAGATGCTCCAGGTCGCCATCAACTTTTATAAGACATCAGCATTGCAAGGGCAGCGATCAATGAAACATCCCATCAGGCTCTGATATCAATAGCTTACCGAGGTCCACCACCGTCTTGGAGTTGCTATAGAGAGGTTGCTATGGAGAAGTGGCGGAAATGGACTGACTGTTGTATATGCAGTGATAGAACACCAGAAGATAAAGTGATGGCACACCACTGCTGTAGTACCATTGTGCTACCTGCAGCACCAAGCCTAGCGTCGTTCCCAGGTGGGGTCCCCCGCCGCATGCGCATGCAAAGTGTACCAGGCCCTTTCTCCTCCTCCTTTAAAGGGCCTGGGTACGTGGCTGCACCAAGCCCTCCCTCTACCAGGGTTTGAGGCCCATCACACTCAAAGGAACTATCATAGCTACTTAGCCACGTTATTGCTAGTCTAGCTAGCTACATCACAATAATAATTCATACCATGCATACTTACACTGTACTGAACGAGCTGATACTTTTCTAATTCTTCACTGTGTGACACTGCTGTCACCCCTGGCACTCGATTAGATGCTCTAGTCATCGAGCACCAATCATTAACAAATACTACTGCTTATGATACTTAAAGTTTCTATTTCACACACGCACGCACACATCCTATTCGCGATATATGATCAAACTAGCAGTTAGCTTACCTTCCTTCGGCTTTTCTCGTTACGAACTAGAGGATCACTTCAGTTGACGACCATCGGTACCGTTCTTCTTGCCCAATGTTGCTTCCAAGCCTTTCCATAGGCTTCGTTCTCTCCTTCTTCCACCGCTATGAGCAACGGAACACGTCTACCACGCCAACAAACTTGACCTCATTCTCCTAGGTGCCACCTCAGAGATCGTTCATTGCATTTTTCAATTTAGGTGGGCGTTACCGTACGCGGAACGTCATAGCATGCGATCGAGCACGTACGTACAAATAGGGGCTTTCCCCCACGGCCCTAAAACAACAAATATGGCGTTTTCTCAGATGTGAAAGTGAAATTTAAAGTTTTGATACATTTCATTTTCTTTATTTCTTCCATTCTTCACCTGCATATAAAAATAATTATTGCATAATATCGTTCCATAGGACCCAAGAATTATTTATTTACATTACATTATATTACATTACTCATATGGAAATTCTTTTATCTTAGTGTGTAACTTAGTGTTTAACAAGGGGACCACACACTAAGCAGAAAAAATGGTCCGAAAACCACCACACAGTCGAGCTGGATGCATAGTAGAGCCATACAATGCAAGCAGGCACCCAAACAATGTTCGGTAAAGGGTCGTCAACGTACCCCGCGCGCCCGTAAAATTTATCCCGTTTGCCCATAAAAATTTTTTGGCAAACATTGCAAGTGAATGGCTTCCTATACAAACTTCAAAGAGCCATAACTTTAATTCTAGGGCGTGAATCAAAAAAGTCTCTCGATCAAGGTTCATAATTTGAGCCATTCTGCGTGCCCATATAAAACTTACGGTCCCAACCGCTCCCCAGAGTCCCAATAATTAAAATCTTTTTTTTTTTCTACTTAGTGTGTAATTAGTGTGTAATAAGCAAAAGTCATGTATAATATCAAGTAGATGTATTATAATAGAACACAAAAATAGGATATAAGGAAAATGAATATAATTAATTCAACAGTCAGTCATGAGTGGGAACCTTGCCCATAGAGCAGGCAAGGTCAACGTTTGCCCCGCCTCCTGAGTACGAGTGAGTGCGAGCGCTTGCGTAGTCTCGCAAGCCACACCCTTCAATATCTTTCTCGTATGATCGAGAGTACCTATGAATCATAGCTGTGCCTTAAAGCGGGACAAACTGCGTCCCGAGCAAGGTTAGTGCGGGACGCGGGACAATTTCTCTGAAAGCGGGACTGTCCCGCTCAAAGCGGGACGGTTGGACAGTCTGGTTGCCTCTGGTACCCTTGGTGCCCCTGGTGACTCTGGTGTTGTTGGTGCCCCTGGTGTCGCTGGTGCCTCTGGTGCCCTTGGTGCCTCCAGTGTCGTAGGTGCCTCTGGTGCCCTTGGTGCCCCTGGTGCCTCTGGTGCCGTTGGTGCCCCTGGTGCCTCTGATGTCGCTGGTGGCTCTAGTGCCTTTGGTGACCCAGGTGTCTTAAGTGCCTCTGGTGTCCTTGGTGCCCCTGGTGCCTCTGGTGTCGGTGGTGCCCCTGGTGCCTCTGATGTCGCTGGTGGCTCTGGTGCCTTTGGTGACCCAGGTGTCTTAAGTGCCTCTGGTGCCCTTGGTGCCCCTGGTGCCTCTGGTGTCACTGGTGCCCTTGGTGCCCCTGGTGTCATAGGTGCCTCTGGTGCCCTTGGTGCCCCTGGTGTCGTAGGTGCCTAGCTCTGGTGCCCTTGGTGCCCCTGGTGACTCTGGTGTTGTTGGTGCCCCCTGGTGTCGTAGGTGCCTCTGGTTCCCTTGGTGCCCCTGGTTTCTCTGGTGTCGTTGGTGCCCCTGGTGCCACTGGTGTCGCTGGTGCCTCTGGTGCCCTTGGTGCCCCTGGTGTCGTAGGTGCCTCTAGTGTCTTTGGTGCCCTTGGTGCCTCTGGTGACGTAGGTGCCTCTGGTTCCCTTGGTGCCCCTGGTGCCTTTGGTGTCGTTGGTGCCTCTAGTGTCGTTGGTGCCCCTGGTGCCTCTGGTGTCCTTGGTTCCCTTGGTGCCCCTGGTGCCTCTGGTGCCGCTGGTGTCGTTGGTGTCTCTGGTGCCCTTGGTGCCCCTGGTGCCTCTGGTGGCATTGGTGCCGTTGGTGCCCCTGGTGCCTCTGGTGTTGTAAGTGCCTCTGGTTCCCGTTTGTATCGTTAGTGGCCTTGGGGCTTTTGTGTCGTTAGGTGTCATTAGTGCCCTTGGTGTTGTTGGTACCTCTAGTGCCCCTGGTTTTTTGTTGGTGCTTCTCGTGTCGTTTCAGCCTTTGCATATATGACATGCATATACACACATGAAGTACGGAGTACAACTCCGGATCCGCATTGTATGGTTTTGGTGCTCTTTTGCTATTATTGCTCTTTTGCTGTTGATAGTAGCAAAATAGCCCAAAGAGCAAAATAGCACAGCTTCCGAAACTCTCTAACTAAAATAGCAAAATAGCACTGCATAGCATAGCAAAATATCACTTACAATGATCATCATCAACCATCAATCATAATTTTATTATCTCATTATCATAATTACAAGAATATTATTATTATAGTACACTTATTAAAACATGATTACTGATTGATTGAATATTACATATAATTATATGAATGATATATATAAATGAGCATTACAGTTATTCATCTATGGGTGAGACAAAGATTAGATCTAAAGTAAAATAGAAACTACTGGAATAGTGGCATGTGTAATACAAATTATGCGGATCCGGAGTTGTACTCTGTACTTCATGTGTGTATATTATATGCATGTCATATGTGCAAGGCTCCAACGACACCAGATAACAAACCAAGGGCACTAGAGGCAACAAAGGCATCAAAGGCACCAACAATACCAGAGGCACCAAGGACACCAGAGGCACCAGACGCACCACTGACACCATGGGCACCAACGACACAAGGGGCACCAGAGGCACCAAGGATACCTAACACCGGGGGGTGGCATCAAGAGCACCAGAGGAACCAAGGGTACCAGGGGCACCAACGACACCAGAGGCACCAGAAGCACCAGAGGCACCACCGACACAAGAGGCAACATGGGCACCAACGACACAAAAGGCACCAGAGGCACCAAGGGCACTATAGAGGCACCAGAAGCACCAGAGGCACAGAAGCACCAGAGACACCACTGACACAAGAGGCACCAAAGGCACCAACAACACCAAAGGCACCAACGACACCAGAGGCACCAGGTGCACCAAGGGCACCAACAACACCAGGGGCACCAAGGGCACCAGAGGCACCAACGACACTAGGGGCATCAAGGGCACCAACAACACCAGAGGCACCAACGACACCAGAAGCACCAATTGCAAGGGCACCAAGGGCACCAGAGGCACCTATGACACCAGGGGCACCAGTGGCACCAACGATACCAGAGGCACCATGGGCACCAAGGGCACCAAGGGCACCAGAGGCACCAATGACACCAGGGGCACCAGGGGCACCAAGGGCACCGGAGGCACCTATGACACCAGAGGCACCAGCGACACCAGAGGCACTAGTGGCACCAACAACACCAGAGACACTGGGGCACCAAGGGCACCAAGGGCACCAGAGGCACCAGCGACACCAGGGGCACCAATGACACCAGGGACACCAGGGGCACTAAGGGCACCAGTGGCACCTAAGACACCAGAGGCACCAGGGGCAACAAGGGCACCAGAGGCACCTACGACACCAGGGGTACCAGTGGCACCAATGACACCAGAGGCACCATGGGCACCAAGGGCACCAAGGGCACCAGAGGCACCAACGACACCAGGGGAACCAAGGGCACCAAGGGCACCAGAGGCATCAACAACTCCAGGGGCACCAAGGGCATCAGAGGCACCAGCGACACCCGGGGCACCAATGACACCAGAGGCACCAGGGGCACCAAGGGCACCAGAGGCATCAACAACACCAGGGGCACCAAGGGCACCAGAGGTACCAGCGACACCAGGGGCATCAAGGACACCAGAGGCACCAGGGGCACCAAGGGCACCAGAGGCATCAGCGACACCAGAGGCACCAGTGGCACCAAGGACACCAGAGGCACAAGGGGCACTAAGGGCACCAGTGGCACCTATGACACCAGAGGCACCAGGGGCAACAAGGGCACCAGAGGCACCTACGATACCAGGAGCACCAGTGGCACCAACGACACCAGAGGCACCATGGGCACAAAGGGCACCAAGGGCACCAGAGGCACCAACGATACCAGGGGAACCAAGGGCACCAAGGGCACCAGAGGCACCAACGACACCAGGGGAACCAAGGGCACCAAGGGCACCAGAGGCACCAACAACACCAGGGGCACCAAAGGCACCAGAGGCACCAGGGGCACCAAGGGCACCAGAGGCACCAGGGGCACCAAGGGCACCAGAGGCACCAGCGAAAACCAGGGGCACCAATGACACCAGAGGCACCAGAGGCACCTACGACACAAGAGGCACCAAGGGCACCATCGACACAAGGGGCACCAAGAGCACCAGAAATAACAACCCTAATTATAATAATTGGATTAACTTTCAGTTTCTAGATACACCTTACATGAGCTCACTACCACTACGATCGGCTGGCTAGAAATTAATTTTTACTAACCTCGTGAAAAACTGCTGACTCAGAAGCATGTGGTACACGGACGCGGAAATAGTCTTCAGTAGTAGAAGCGCTTACGTGCATGTAATGAATTTATGCGTTTTTACTACTGACGACCATAATTATGTATGTGCCGGCGTTTGTACTGCTGACGACCACTTCCGAATTGCTATGCACTATTAAAACACATAATAATTATCACAATGCAAATTACTGTGGCATTGCTGATATTTTTCTAGCCTCGTCCCCAGGCTCCCCGATCTTTTTCAACGCTCGCATTGAAAAAGATGGGGAGCCTGGGGATAAGGCTAATATTTTTCTACTTTGGATGCAGGTGTTCTTGAAAAAAAAAAGATTTAAATAAATAATTGATGTTTGGGGGGGTTGGGAGCACTTGCAATTGGAAAGATAATTTTTACATGGGCACGCAGAATGGGTCGAAACTAGAGATTTGACCCTGGGGAATTTTGATTCACACCTTAGAATTAAAGTTACGGCCCTTTGAAGTTACCCCATATGTTTGTATAGGAAGCCATGCATTTGCAATGTTTTCCACCCACGCGCTATGTGAGGGGCGGGGCCACGCGCGCACATGAACGTGACGACCATTACCCACTTTGGTCAAAATTGATGTACAGGCTGCCTGCTTGCATTGTATGGTTCTATATACTATGCATCCAGCTCAACTATGTGGTGGTTTTCGGACCATTTTTTTTCTGCTTAGTGTTCTGGTCTCCTTGTTATACACTAAGTAGAAATTACACACTATAATTACACACTAAGTAGAAAAAAAAGAAATAATTCATGGGGGAATTGGGAGTACTTGGGGACGTAATTTTTATACGGGCACGCAGAATAGGTCAAAATACAAAATTCGATGGCGCGGAATTTTGATTCACACCTTAGAATTAAAGTTATGGCACTTTAAAGTATTCCCATATGTTTGTATAGGGAAGCCATGCGTTTGCAATGTTTTCCGCTCACGCGCACATAAACGTACTTACTCACTGCTCATCTGGTACGAATTCCCTCATTGATTTAGTTTTTATGTCAGCTCCTAAAAATCTTATCAGCTGTACCACCATTCCTTCCCTGGCCAACTCTGACCATCTTGGCCTCCATGTTTCTTTTGCTGCAGGTTGTTCCAGGGTTAATGCAAAGTTGAAACGCCGCAAGATTTGGAGATACTCCCATGCTAACTTTGACCGGGCCTGCGAACTCCTTCACGAAATTGACCTGGACACATTGTTTGCTTCTGGTGATGCCAATACCTGCTGGGCCAACTGGAGTGCCAGATTTATGGAAATCATGGGAGAATGTATCCCTCAGTCATCCCTTCGCTCTCGACGCAATCTCCCTTGGCTCACCAAGCCAATAATCCAGGCTATCCGTCGCCGCAATGCTCTGTTCAGAGCATACAAACGAACAGCGAACAGTGCCGGATCTGCCTACCAGAGGTATCGAGCAGCGAGAAACAAAGTTGTTGCTATGTTGCGTCTAAGCAAGACTAAATTTTTTCGAGATCTCAAATTTCAAACCTCTAAAGCTTTTTGGAAATCTATGAAGATGCTGAACAAGCAAGACTGCTCAATTCCCACATTAGTTTCAAATGGTTCTGCAATCACAGACAACGTTGATAAGGCCAGCCTACTGAACTCCTTTTTCTACAAATGTTTTAATGCTAATTCGCCGCCGCTGCCAAATCTCCCTCCTAATTTGCAGCCTTCAAATTTTCCAGTGGAGCTACTTTGTGACGAGGCTGAAGTCTACGATTTAATCCTTGGTCTTGATCCTACAAAGTCCACCGGTCCTGACGGAATTTCCGTTAAGATGTTGAAAGGAACAATCGATGCAATAGTTCCTAGTCTCACCAGGATATTTAATCTATCACTATCTACTGGTACTTTCCCAAATTCATGGAAGTTGGCTCGCATTGTTCCAGTTCCCAAGTCTGGGGACTCCGCTGACCCTACCAATTACCGTCCCATATCTATTTTGTCTGTTGTCAGCAAACTACTCGAGCGCCATGTCCACCAGTCAATCTTCCGATATCTTAGCATTCACCACCCTCTATCAGTCCGTCAGTGGGGCTTTCTGCCAGGGAGGTGTACTGCGTCTGCACTTCTTTCCGTCACCCACGACTGGCTCCAGCAACTCGAATTAGGTAATGACACGTGTGTCATTTTCTTTGACTTGAGGAAGGCCTTCGACAGTGTGTCCCACAGCCTGCTCTTGCAAAGACTTGAAGAGATCGGCATAAATCAATATCTTGTCCAATGGATCCATAGCTATCTTTCGAGTAGGTCTCAGTCAGTTGTCGTAGGCGGTGAAGAGTCTCCTGTTCTTCCAGTAATCTCTGGAGTGCCGCAAGGCTCCGTGCTCGGCCCGCTTCTGTTCATAATCTTCATTAATGACATAGCCCATCAGATCTCCTTTGGTAGTTCAATTTCTCTTTTTGCTGACGATATAGCTTTGTACAGGCCCATCCACTCTGACGTGGACTTCAGCATACTGCAGAGGGATGTCAATGCCATAGTATCATGGATTAACAATTCCTTACTTTCTCTGCAACCAGCTAAATGTTGCTCTATGCTTGTTTCCAGGAGGAGGAGCCCAAGTTCTCCCCCGTCCTTTTCAGTTCAGGGTACTCCACTCTCGCATGTTTCTTCTGTGAAGTACCTAGGTATTCTAATCAATTGTGACCTCTCTTGGTCTCCTCATGTAGCTAAACTTTGCAGTAAAGTTAGGAAGCTTGTTGGTCTCTTATATCGTCAGTTCTACAAGCATGCTGACTCTACCACCCTCCTTACATTATACAAATCTTTCATCCGCCCCCACCTCGAGTACGGCTCCATTGTGTGGGACCCATATCTTGCTAGGGATGTTGATGCTCTTGAGAAGGTTCAGAGATTTGCCTTGCGTGTATGTCTCAAGAACTGGTCCTCTGATCATAATCAATTGTATATACAGAGTCAAATCCCTGCTCTTTCTGACAGGCGTAAGCAATGTAGGCTGAGTCACTTGTTCAAAATAGTCAACGATCTGACTGTCTTTCCTGAAGCACCTCTCCAATATCGGATCATTAATTACAACAACAGGTTTTCTCATGCTCTGCAGCTTCAAAACATAGCGGCTAGAACTTCTCAGTTCCATAATTCATTTTTCCCCAGGACCATTGCACAATGGAACACCCTGCCTTGCAGCACTGCCTCTTCACCCTCTGTTTATGTTTTCAAATCGAACCTATTATAGTTATTAGTTAATATTTTTCTCATTAGTTATAAGTCGGGTCTCATGTTTTTGTTAGCACTTTTTGCTATTCATGTGACCTCTGTATATTTTACGACAGAAATTATTATACACAAAAAAAAACAAAAAAAAAAAAAAAAAACGTGACGACCTTTACCAACTTTAGACAAAATTGAAGTTTAGGCTGCCTGGTTGCATTGTATGGTTCTACTATGCATCCAGCTCAATTATGTGGTGGTTTCTGGACAATTTTTTCTGCTTAGTGTGTGGTCCCCTTGGTACAAAAAAAGGAAAAAAAAAATAATTCGTGGGGGAACTAGGAACACTTGGGGATGTAATTTTTACTTGGGCAAGCAGAATCGGTCGAAGAACGAGATTTGATATGAGAAAATTTTGATTCACGCCTTAGAATTAAAGTTACGGCCCTTTAAAGTTTACCCATATGTTTGTATAGGGAAGCCATGTGTTTGCAATGTTTTGAGTCCCGGTGTGCGTTATTTAGAAAATCGCTTGTCCAGTACATGCATAGGCTACCATGCAGCTGGTATTGTATCCAGAGACTTGCTGAATGGATGAAGAATCAGCCACAACAGTAACTCCTGTTTTTGCTGAGAGGTAGGTGGGGCAATACAGCTATAATTTTACATTGTGTATGCATGGATGTGGGAAAGTACATCTAGTTCAGAAACATAACTAAAATTGTTTTGTGCTTCTCCCCTAGCCTTGTGTGTGTGCTGTGGTGATCTTGAGTACTAGTACGAAGTAACGTGTTGCAGGGGCCACTGGTACTGAATCTTTTCCCCTCGCCTTGTGTGTGTGCTGTGGTGATATTGAGTACTAGTAGGAAGTAATATGTCGCAGGCCAGGCCCAGGCCACTGGTACTGAACCTCTCAACATTGATCATATACTCTGAGTTTTCTAGGCTCTATTAGGAGCATAGACAGCCTTGTTTCAGATTGTATGGGCATCCAGCTCAACTATGTGGTAGTCTCTGGACAATTTTTTTCTGCTTAGAGTGTGCAGTGTCCTTGAAAAGAAAAAAGGAATAGGGAAGAAATAAAATCTTAGGGGTCTATAAAGCATATTATGCCACAATTTTTATATGGGCACGCAGAATGAGTCGAAACTAAGGATTTGATCTTGGGGAATTTTGATTCACACCTTAGAATTAAAGTTACGGCCCTTTGAAGTTATCCCATGTTTGTATAGGAAGCCATGCATTTGCAATGTTTTCCGCCCACGCGCTACGTGAGGGGCGCCGGGCGGGGCCACGCGCGCACATCAACGTGACGACTATTACCCAATTTGGTCAAAATTGATGTATAGGCTGCCTGCTTGCATTGTATGGCTCTACTATGCATCCAGCTCAACTATGTGGTGGTTTTCGGACACTTTTTTTTCTGCTTAGTGTTCTGATCGCCTTGTTAACACACTAAGTAAAAAGGAATAGGGAAGAAAAATCTTAGGGGTCTATAAAGCTTATTATGCCATAATTTTTATATGAGCAATTTTTTCCTGCTTAGTGTGTGGTCTCCTTGTTATACATTTTATACACACACTAAGTAGAAAATAAAAAAATATAAAAGTTCACGGGGGGTTTGGGAGCACTTGGGGAGATGATTTTTACATGGGCACGCAGAATGGGTCGAAATTAGAGATTTAACCCTGGGGAATTTTGATTCATGCCTTAGAATTAAAGTTACGGCCCTTTAAAGCTTTCCCATAATATGTTTGTATAGGGAAGCCATGCGTTTGCAATGTTTTCCGCCCACGCGCTACGTAAAAAACGGGGAATACCCGTGGTGTGCGTTATTTAGAAATTTTCTCAAAATTGGAGTATAGGTTGTTTACTTGCTTTGTATGACTCTACTCTGCATCCTAGGTGTATTATGTGGTTTTCTGGACAATTATTTTCTGCTCAGTGTGCACGCTAGCTTGAAAAAAAACAAACTATTAAATAAATAATCTAATTCATGGGGGTTTGGGAACACTTGGGGTGATAATTTTCACATGGGCACGCAGAATGGGTCAAAACTAGAGATTTGACCTGAAAGAATTTTGATTCACGCCTTAGAATCAAAGTTATGGCCCTTTGAAGTATCCCCATGTTTGTATAGGAAGCCATGCGTTTGCAATGTTTTCCACCCACGCGCTATGTGAGGGGCGTGGCCACGCGCACACAGTAAGGTGACGACCTTTACCAATTTTTGTCAAGATTGAAGTTTAGGCTGTCTGCTTGCATTGCCATAGTTGCCAAGTTTTTGAAAATGGAAACCGGGACATTTGACCACACCCACCACTTAAACCACACCCATCATTTAAACCGCACCCACTACCACTGTATAATCAATAATGATGAGAGAGAACTGAACAGTGAAGATTGCAATAATGTAAAAGGTACCGAGTGTGGATAAGTATTATTGTCATGAAGTTAGTAGTCCAAGATTACTTTGAAGATTTTTGGAACATTTGCAAACTAGTTGCCTTCAGCTCTTTGACAGTAGCTCCTTTGGCAGTTTCATGTGCCACACCCCCAGTCTGGACTGCTCTACCGGGACATGATCGGGACAGGAGTCCAAATATCGGGACTGTCCCGGTCAAAACGGGACGGTTGGCAACTATGCATTGCATAGGTCTATGTGGTGGTCAGGACTGTTTTTTTCTGCTTAGTGTGTCCACTTCTTGAAAAAAAAAGATTTAAATAATTGATGTTTGGGGAGTTTGGGAGCACTTGGGGAGATAATTTTTACATGGGCACGCAGAATGGGTCGAAACTAGAGATTTGACCCTGGGGGATTTTGATTCACACCTTAGAATTAAAGTTATGGCCTTTTGAAGTTACCCCATATGTTTGTATAGGAAGCCATGCATTTGCAATATTTTCCGCCCACACGCTACGTGAGGGGCGGGGCCACGCGCGCATATTAACGTGATGACCATTAACCACTTCAATCAAAATTCATGTATAGGCTGCCTGCTTGCATTGTATGGCTCTACTATGCATCCAGCTCAACTATGTGGCAGTTTTTTTCTGCTTAGTGTTTTGGTCGCCTTGAAAAAAAAAGCTAATTATGCCTAATTAAGCATGTGGGCATGTTCCTGGCACTGTATGGAGTGTGTGCATGTGCGTTAATGCAGGTTTTATTGCTTCCGATTGGGCGTGGCTTCACGGGCCAGTGGTTGGACATCGGGTGGCCAGTTGGCACTTGATTGAGAATGGTGGTCCTTGAGGCACAGGGTGGTGCTGTTTTGGGCGTGGCCTGGCCCCTCCCTTCCGGCTCGGCTTCCGGTCCATTGAGGTTATTAAATGAACACTTCCGGCTCTAGCAGCCACACCCCTGAGACCTGGGCAATTAAAAGGGCGTGGTTACACAACATGCACCTCACTAATGACTTTGATGTGGTTTAGGTGTCATATTCCCCACCTCACGTCCACGCAATTTAATGGTATCTTAATATTGGGTAAATAAGTAGCTATAGGATCATCACTAAGACTCCAGGACTATGTTTTACCATGAATGTTTTTCATGACTCCTGTCAAGCTACTTTGTGTTTAGAGGTGGCCTGTAGTCTCCAAACTAGTCTTATTTAAACTATTAAGAGCTCACTCTGTCCCTAGCTCATGATCAAGCGTCTGTTTTCAACAGTATTATTCATTATGATGCATTAATCAACCGCAACTGAGACAGCCCTGGACAAGTTCACAAGCTGTGATATCATGAATCCTGTCAAATGCAAACTGGTGTTACAAAGGAATTATATGACATTGTATTATATAACATTTGGACTGCCAATGTGTATTAGTAAGGCTGGGGCTTGTACAAAGTCCTTATGGAAAATCATTAAACATCATAAATAAATTTACCCCCTCTCTTAACGTCACGGTATTTTAGCATAGATTCAAACCTGGAGTTGTTAACCTTCGGAGCATGCGCTGTAGGGTTACGGTAGTTGTTCTGTGTGTGTCTGTGTATGTACATGTATCTGTGTGTCTGTCTGCTACCACACTAGCTGCTATATACCTCGTTTGGAAGTCCAAAGTGCAGTGTTATACAGTTCTTTTTGGTGTTGCAAATGTATGAATTGGGTGAGTTTTGCTGAAATTGCTTTATTCGCCAGTTATATTGGAGTCATATATGCTGATACTAAGCTTCTTGACTTTTCCCATACTAACAACACAGTGCCTTCTTCACTTCTTGAGAGACTCTGCAATCACTAATACTTCAAATGAACAGTGTGTGCAAGGGGTGGTCACATATATACCTGCTATACTGACACCTGCGACCAGGATCGAAGTGAGATCAAGCTAAAATTGGAAATGATCAAGACATCCATTTACGCTGCTCAAATCAAGGTCAAGATGGGTATTGTCCTTTGACTCCACCCATGCCCCGCTCACCCTGGTTGGCAATCAAGGGTCAAGGCTCTTTTAGCGGTGTGATCAAGCGAGCAAGGTCCAAATGGATTTGATGATCCTCCAGTTTTATCCTAGCTTTCTCTACTGCACAGAGAGATCTATAATTGGTAAGCACAATAAATCCATCAAACTTGTCGAAAAGGTCCTTCTTTTGCTTCAAATCCTTTGGTAAGGCCCTTTAGTGTAACAAACACTGGCCATGCATACCAATTGTGCTCTATAAGTAGGGATGACCAGGATATGTCATATATGTAATACATTACAAAACATCAAATATCTCAATTTCTAAGATTTTTAACTTTCATATTCGTGATCTACACCAGAATACCTATGAGTATCTATCAAGC
The DNA here is from genome assembly GCA_963930775.1 of Cliona cf. orientalis. Classification (NCBI taxonomy): domain Eukaryota; kingdom Metazoa; phylum Porifera; class Demospongiae; order Clionaida; family Clionaidae; genus Cliona; species Cliona cf. orientalis. Next base: position 5,484,290 of record OZ005691.1, read on the forward strand.
TCCCAAAACATCCATGGAAAAAAATCAGGTATGCCTGAACCAGCTCTTTTTGTCTTTTGGAAAAAAGTGCAAATTGTCAATCTTTCTTTCATCCTTTTCAGGGCTAACTCAAGACTGGCTTGATTTCTCACCTTAGCTCAAGTGCAAATCACTCCATTTTGCTAAGTGTACGTCTATGGCATGCTATTTTTGTGTTATGACGGTTGATAAATCTTGGGTTTATGCAGCGTATTTCATATCTCAGATACACCATTTTGTCATATAATGCACGTGCTCGTATAGTGTTGCCATGGTGAAGTCATGTGACAGACAATGTCAGTGCTAGTGCTAATGCAGTGCTAGGCGTGTACGTATAGCGCTAGCGCTAGCGTGCGCTCTATCGATCAACTATGAGTGCTCAGCGACAACTAAATGATAGCTACCAACACTAAACATCGCTTCCTAATCAGAAGGTACTCATCACTATGTGGCCCGAAACAGCCTTCTTTCAATTTTGTCACTGAGCCAGCTATCTTTAGGAACGAGTTAATGAGGGGCAAGGCTACATGCATTCTCATCTTCCCAGTGGTATAGCAATGCCATGGGATGAAGCTCTTGAATATGGTATTCGGGGTAGCAGGCTTATGCAGGGTGTGTATTGAGCTCTAGCCACTGAGCCACTGTTTCAGGAGACAAGGCATGCCCTCACTGGCTGCTGCAACACCAGATTTTAGCATAGCTAAAACTACATAGCGCTTGGCAGAAGCCATTACACTGACATCTCCATGAAATTTCAATCTATAATAATGTATCATTGTATTATACAAGTGAAGGATAATCACTGAATTATATTTAATAGCAAGCATATGCACATTTCTTGAACACAGGTGTCCACTGTCTCGTGTATAAATACTAGCCTCGTGTCTGGATGTGTCTGGTCAGCATGTTAAACATGTATAGACAAACTTTTGGGTTACCATGCACTCAGTCTTCCAATGGTCTTGTAACCTGAAATCGAAGGTTCATGCGTATACTTAGGCCAACCTTTTGATGCTGATGGGAGTATACTTATACATAATAATCATGCAAAAACGAAAATCTTTGGACGTTCTTCTGAACTCACTGCTAATTACATAATTAAAATTTTACAGAAGATAGCTATAAGATAGTGAATGAAAACACAGACGTAGTTTTACCCATTGATGATAAAGTCCAGCATTAAACGGCAAACCATGCTAGGTAGCTATGGTGTTGAAAGATATGAATTGACCAGAGAGCAAAAATAAAGAATAAAACAAGTATAAAAATAATTGAATAAATTGAAGGATGAAGTAGGTAGGATGACAGGGTTAAAAATTACACAAACAAGATTAGGATAATCACGTCCACTATACATCCCTACGCTTGCTTTTCTCTATTACCATGCTTCTGTTGGTGACCCATTGGTGCTATCCTTAATTTGAATTATACGCATGTGGAAGAAATTCACTAATATGCTCATAGGGGTGGGGAATAATCAGCTTTGATCATTGCATTACTGCCTGGTTAGTTAATTACCCAAAAGGCAAGCGTAGGGATGTATAGTGGATAATAATTATGATGATCCCTAATCTCGTTTGTGTAATTTTTGATCCTGTCATCCCTACTTCATCCTTCAATTTATTTAATTATTTTTTTATACATGTAGATAAAGGCTGTCAAAAGATGCACACTTCCGTGATGCTGCAGCTCTATGTGCTATGTGTAGATTGATGCAGGATGTACATGCAACACACACGTGAGGTATGTGCTCTAGAGAGCTCTAGTTTCATGATTCTGCCATGATTCCTACTTATTTCTGTAAAGGCCGGTTCACAATAATAATTATTATGAAACTATAATAATGCATTGTGTCACCTTCTCATTGACACTTATAGGAGCGTAATGCAACACTAGGATAGACTCGAATCCTATTCTTGCGTCCTTGTGTTGCATTTTGCCTTCTTGCGTTGGATTGAAAAAAAGCAATGCAAACCCATCAATTTGTTTTACATAACGTAATATCTTGGATCAAATTTAATAGCAAAAGCTATACTGAGAGCATGGGTTCTCCTCCTTAACTTACATAGCATGCTGTTGCTATGATAATAGTGACCTAATATTAATTGAACACTGTTACCATCTATCCAATCTCTATTACTCTATATCGAACTAGGCCTTGGAATTAAACCTGCTGTGGCAAAGATTTTAAAGAAATAAGGTAATTAGACATAATAGTACTGAATATTATTTTTGTATTCGAGCAACTTCTTATTATTCCTGTTCATTGTCTAAAATAAATAATTATTATACTATCATACAATGGCATTGTAATTAGTTTTCCCACATTCATATATTATATTATAATATGTGTGCAAGGTATGAAGTAATTGAATACCTGCACCATTGCTATTGCGAAATAGCATAATAATAATAATATTGTTGTTTTGCACAATAGTACTTCATTGTAGCTTACGTTTTCGGTAACCATGCAGGAATAACAATCAGATATTAATATTAATAATTCGTGACTGTCACAGTCATAAACAATAACTATATAGTATTGTAAAAATTAAGGCTTGGTCTAAGCTAGCATTGTACTAACTATAATTGTGCTATAGCACTACCTCACTTGAAAGGAGAATAAACAAGTTAAAGGTTAAGGTATTATAACTAAGTCGATTATTTCGTTAGTGAGTACATGCATGTATATATCTCATTGCCAAAGCAATTTTGTAAGTAAAGAAGATATAAGTAAGAAACTAGGGCGCTTGGAAGGATGATGTTGCCAGCAAGCTTTCATTATGCTTATCACAGTAGGAGGGTATTCTTCTGGAATGGACAGCCGCATTCCCTGGTTTACATTGACAGCAACTTGTGTGTTATTCATTCCTTTGTACGGCTTTACTTTGGGATTATACATTTCCCACATGACGATACCAAAGCTCCAAACATCTGTAGCTGGAGAGAACTCCTTTCTCATAAGACTTTCTGGGGCCATCCATCGAATGGGAAAAGCTACTTTTGTTTTAGCAACATAAATATCAACATCTTTCGGTAGTTCTCGTAGAAGACCAAAATCACCTACCTTGCAGATTTCATCTTGACTCACCATAATGTTACGAGCAGCTAGGTCCTAATATAATGCATCAGGTATAATAATGCCATGCATGTGTGTATAATAATAAGAATCACTACCATATCCCCAGTAGCTGCATAGTAATAATGGGATATAATATGGTAAAAGATAGTCAACATAATGGAGTCTGAGACCAAGTCTCGACCTTGAAAGTAACAAATCTCGATGCTTTAATCACAGAGATGAACTGACAGCGCAGTAACCTCCAAAGCTTAGATTGGTTGGGTCATGGACAGCGTGTACATTGTACTCAGATGATAATAATATTATTATATAGTGCAGGCAAGCTATAATATTTATATACGGGATTACATAAGCCCAGAAATTTTACCAGCTTAATTAAGTAGCATGCAGCTTGTAATAATATTATATTTGCTGGATATGTATATACATGCGTTAGATATTCTATACCTACTGATTTTCAAGTCTCAGAAAGGCTCCATTGAGTCCCTGAATTTTCTCATACCGTAGGACGGCTTTTAATTGCGTAGTTTAATGATTGTGTTCTGGTCAAGTCGGGCCAAATTGTGAATCAAATAATTGCAATGGACGACCCCGTACCGTACTGTAGTATGTATACGTGCACGTTTATGTTTGCAAATTTATTAAATGCGAAGTGTAGAAAAACTCGCAATTCGCAATTAATAGGTATATTAAAACCCGACCTACGGTAATAACTTAGATTGCACCATAGACTTCATTATGGATTTTTACACCATAATTACCTTGTAACCATGCACAGAAAAGTAAAATGCTACTGGGGATATAGCTAATTACAGATAGATCTAGCATACCCTGTGCACAAGTCCCTTCTCTGAGATATAATGCATCCCTGTTGAAACATCGAGCATATACTTGAGTAATCTTTCCACTGGTTTCTTGTTGTCCTATGAAAGCATACAAATTGTTATATGATAAACTTGACCACATGCCCAGTAACTGCGTGCATAATGGTTCATGATAATACTATTATGGTAAAAGGTCGTCAATATAGTGCGTACACGGTCTAAGCCACATTGATGTTGGCGCCTCGATCACAGAGATGGAGCCGACTCTCGACCTCGATACTGACAGTTTTCAATCACAAGAGATGAATTTGACAGCGCCATACAGCTTCTGAACATTGGGTTGGTCGCGGCATGGCACACAGTGTGTGTGCTATATATAGCACAAGGCTAGCTTTATTTAATATCCATGGGATTACGTCAGCCAAGAGAATGCTTGAAGTTCGGCCAGCGGTACTAGTCAGAGAAAGTAGCACTCAGTTTGTAATGTATTTGCTGGATACTTGCATCAGATAATGTACATATATACCGATTTTCAAGTCTCAGAAAGGCTCCATGGAGGCCCTAAATTTTCTGGTAATTACCTCATAGACTACCTAATTGATTACACCATAGGTTTCATCATAATATAATTATCTCATAAGTAAATTGTTATTGGGCATATTATGAAAACTTAGACTACATCCAGAGTCCCTCATGAATACGCCGCCATAATTCGAACTAGGACACACGTTGATAAACTGCGCATGCTCCGTATACGCGTATAATATTGGGCAGTGGCGTAAGAAGATCTTTTTGAACAGGGGGGCTGTAAATAAAATTGCGTGCAAAGCAAGCGAAAAAACTTTTTGATTACACAATATGCCTTCAAACCATGCCCATTATTATGCTAATTTGGCTGTAAAGTAGACTTTACATCACAAATCTGAAGATATCAAGGCCTAGTAGCTAGAATAAATATCTGGTACTACGTACTCTGGACACTACAGTATGACTTTAAATATCACACGTATAATGTCATAATTATTATGATTGCAGTCCAGATTAGTGTTGTGATAAAGTATATCGTAGTTCAGGAAATTTTCATGTATATATCAGTCTACCCGTTGACGCCCAGAAGTACATTGGAAAACCGCGCAATAGTATTGTACGTATGGGGGTTAATGAAATGCATGACCTTTGGCAATATGGGTAAGACTGTATACAGTGAAAAGGACTGTAACTTTCTAGAATCTCAAGCGCTTGCCTTATTAAGTGTAGCCTAGCTAGTCTGAGAGTAACTTTTTTATTTTCGTTTGATACCTGAAACTAGTGATTCCAGACGATCGACCTCTGGCAATAAAAGCAGCCATAACTTGGTAATGGATTTAGCTATGAACAGGAAACACAAACCATGAGTTAGCTGAGTGAATGGCCTTTCTTCTGAATCTTGAATCAAGCAAATTGGTTAACCACTCACTTTGCGATTTTGATTTTTAGCTCTATGGAAATTTGCATGCAAAAATCTGTTTCAGTGCGTAACTCGAACAAGCTTTGTTCTTTCAACAGGAAACACCCAGCACTGAATAGGCCTCATCAAGAGGAAGCTATGGACACCTTAATCGTTTGAATTGCTATTGCCGCCACTTAGCGATATTGAGCTGAAAATCGGACGTCTGGAATTGCTACTGAAACAAGACCAGAGAAAACTCGAGTCACCTAACAAAACAGTAAGTAAGATAAGACCTTGTATGTCTGGCAGCACTTTCTAAAGTGGATCATTTTAGTAATGGATATCTGAGCGCACTGGATGAGTCCCAGAGCTACGTTAGTCCAATTTGTATACACTAACGTTTAGTACTAAACTTGAAATAAACTTAGCAATTCTGACAAACATAACTTCAGAACTACACTTCCTACAATAGTAAGATAAAGACTAAACTACACTACTGCCTTTCTATTAACAGCATCCCAAGCGGGAAAGATTAGCAACAAACAGTTTTTTGGTGGTGCTCCATATTAACCGCTGACTTTGATTGACTTGGTGTCTGAACCAGACTTCGCAAGTGGATCAAATCAGTAATAGACATCTGAGAACTCCAGAACTTGCTGTATACGATCTATACCATTAGGCCACTGTGCTGGCTTAGTGTGGAACTGCCATGGGATATCCACCTGTGTTGAAGATTCAGGCTTGCAAATTGTGAAAAAAGTTCATTCTGTGAGCAATCAACTAACTCCTTCGCGGCGTGCATTCTAGACTACTGTTACAGTAGTATCTTTACATTGTATACAGAATTTGATCACATGTATGCATATTTGTGGTCTGCTACACATAGTATGGCCTGATAGGGCCTCTTATGGTAGACTGTATATATATTTTTGGATGTCATCTCTTAATTTTTTCACAAAATTGAATGTTCACTATAGTCAGGTGACGGCCTTAGCTGAACATGAAGAAGCTAAGAGCTCCAAAGACTCCTATATTCGAAGCTATGTACCACATTAAAAGGAAGTATGATTGGCATGCAGTACCGGATAGCTACTCTGTTTAATAAGCGCATGCGCTTATAGTGGTAAACGAAACAAAAGTATGCACTTAATAAAGGATATACACTTACATGGTCCCACAAATAATAGGGCACGTGATGGATGCGAGACCCGCTAGCACTAGCTAGCACTCGATCGATTGAGCGCTTTAGCGTTTACAAATGCCGCTCAAGATGGTGAGTGCTGGCAATTTGTCTGAAATTCGATCTTCTTGCATGATAGCGTTATTTGTGGCCATCATTTCTCCAAAGATATCTGGACTCCACATACTTTCCAGCCGGTCAAGGTCAGGTTCATAGAACGCCACACATATTAAGCGCATGCACTTAATAAACAATAACTTGTGATGAGAAGAGAGCATGCACTTAATAACCAGAGTTTACAGTAGTTGGTGAAGAGCTAGAGTACAAATTATCATGGCACAAATCAATGGCAAAAAACACGTTTTTCTCTGAGATATCCAGTTTATAGTGATCATCACAATTAATATGTGATCAGCTATATTTTGAGCTTTTAGCACTCCGTTTGCTGAATCTAATAGAGCAAATTTCGTGAAAGAATATTGACCATAAGTGGAGTTACTGTATAGCGTGAAACTTTGGCGAGGTTTTAATTTGGTAAATTGGATATAGATCGTCAAATTAAAAACTCGCCAATTGAACTTAATGCATGTACGCCTATTGCAGTAAGACTTCAGATCACCAAATTTAAAGAGCCATTAATTTTCACCAAATTTAATGCTCACCAAAGTTATGGTATGAACATTTTTATGCACTTGGATTGATACGTTCAGATTATTTACAAGTTTACCATTAGAAAATGTTTGAGATCACCATGAGGTAAGTACTCAAGCACAATCCAGGGCTCATCTATAAATTAAATAAATATTAATATCAACTAAAAGTTCCTTTATATCTGTGCATGCATACCCTGTTGAACAAGTCCAAATAGGCGGACAATGTTTGGATGCATCAATTTTGACATGACGTTCATTTCCTTGAGGAATTCATCCTTTTCTTTCTCTGATTCATACTGTTTGATTGTCTTGATAGCTACAGGATGTCCTGGACCTTGGGATTTCCAGGATTTATGCAGTCCCTTATACACTTTCCCATATTGACCTATAGGTCATTACTATAGTCAGTCATATAGACATGCATTGGTTGTGAGAAGGGTCATTTTACCTTGACCAATATCCTTCAAGCCTGAAAGAGTTGACCGAGGTAGAAACAGAGCTTCACGGTGTAAGTCCGCCAGGGATTCTTCTAGTCCAGAACTTTTGGTTTCTGCGTGTGCAGTCATGGTATAGTGGATTATGCTCCTATAATAGCTATTATAAGTATCTCAGTGATCATACTAGCTTTGGTCCACTCTGGTCGCTTTCCAGGAGAATAAATAGTTTCAGCATCATCATCTGTCACCAAGCTTGAATGAAAGAATTATTGAGAATCTATACACCATGCAATCATATTATTGACATAATATGCTTACTGGGACTCGATCTCTGAAGAAATGGCACGGTTACTTGCCTTTAAGGTACCTATATAAATATGGCCAAGGTACAATTGATGTTTGTGTAACAATAAGCAGAATTTATTACTTATTATTTCTACTTTGGATGTTTTCCTCTTCTGAATAGTTGTGACAGTAGCTAAAAAAATTAATATCGCATTAATATTGACAGTAAGCTGATATTTATTAATGTGCTAGTATGGAGTATTGTACTAGTGCCTACCATGAGCAGTCAGCTGAGATGATGCTACTCTCCCTCTCCTGGGATTGTGTTCAGAGAATGTCTTTGACCGTTGTAGCACCTGATTTTCAGATTTTGGTTCCTGTTTTGAGGGTAGATCACTCTGTGTTCTATCTCTGCAATTATTTGCATCTGCACTTGACTGTCGATACGTCTTTGGAGGAATAGGAGGGGGAGTTGGAGCTGCGAGAGCTGCACTGATGGAATCCAAATTTATATAAAGTTCTTGACGAGTATCCGGTTGGTCATCGACAATTTCTAGATCATTCAAGTTAACATAGAGATCTGATCGATCTGGTTGCTCATCTGATGGGAAATTTCCTATGTCGTCATCATATTCTGTTTCCTGTGGCTGGTGAAACACAGGAGCAGGAGCTGAAGTAGAAGGCTCTACTTTTGGCTGATTGTTAGCTGATGGTTTTACAGGCTCATACACATCTTCCATTCTTTGTACTAATTTTTGCATTTGGAGTAGCATCCATAATTGGGCTTGTTTTTGGTCAAGGTTAGTGAGATTTTCCAGAGTTATTTCAGAGACTGATTCGAGTGTTTTCGGGATTGTACTGCTTCGTGGGATAGTTGGCCTTGGTTCCATTTCAACGTAAGGAGACTCTTCACCTTCCATATACAGTTCTGAAGGACTAGGTATAGCTTCATAAAGTCCACCATCTTCAGATTCAGTTACACTGGGATTGAGTTCCAAATTTCTCTGCTTCAGATGTAGAGTTGAGGTGTCAGTTACATCCTCATAAACAGCCTGCCCAGGATAGGAAAATGGAGTATTACTTGCTTGACAAACGGCTTTCACTTTGGTAGGGGTATCAGGAACCTCATAAATGACAGGCTGCTGTGGTTCTTGCAAGTGTTTGCTACGGTGCTGTACATATGAATATGCTTCATCTTGTGTGGAAGAAACAATCTCATATGAATCGGTGATAGGTGATCCCATGCTGTTTGATGAGCCAGGTTCAATGGCTTCCATCCAAGAACTTCGCTCATCCTGCAGTCAAACATACATTGTACCATGGCCCTTATAGCTAGCTGCTTCACACGCAAGGTAGAGGTACCATATTATAATAATTATGAAACAGCTCCTAATACGAAATACCCAATAAAAATCATTTGTTGCTGTTAGGGTTTATATAATGCTGAAATATTGTGCATGTATGCACACTACCAACCTGTGTCTATGTGCAAAAAATACTATGTTTAGTTGTGACACTAGTTAATGGAAGTTACAGACAAAATTGCTAATTGTTTCATTACTGGAGAGTATCCCTTATGCTGTAATGTGGCTAAGGCAATAATAATGATCATGACAATTACCCTGTGTTACAATTAGAGGCTTGTAGGATGCAAAACAGTTAACACACCCAAACAGCTAGAAAAATCTGTGGGATTGCTGGCACATTAGCCATCAGAATCTTTTCAGAAAGTCATCAAACCAATACGTATGTAGCTATTTATGATATTAGTGACAGGCCTGGTAGCTATAGCTAACTAAGCTAATTTAAAGTAGCTGTATTTGCTTCGTTTGCTTTTTTGTTTTATGATGTTTGTTGAAAGAAAATGGCTCTAGGAGCAGTCTATGACACCAAAATTTTCAAAATTTTCCTGGGCCCGGGGAGCATGCATACAGACAGTATGATGGTGGGGTGGCTCCTTTACATGATAGATGGTTCAGTTGTATAATATAGTATTGTGATATTTCTGCCCATTGTGTTTTCTAATATTACCAATGGTTATATTGGGTGCCAGTTATTTCCTATAATATTATACATGCCGTGCACTGCATGTATAGTAATAAAGTGCCACCTTAATTTAGGCACCCTTTAACGTACATGCAATTACCGTATACTTTCTAATATAGGCGCCCCCCAAAAATAATTACAGATCGTGCTGGCGCCTCCAATTAGAACTGAAAAATTCACGAGCAGGTCAAAGGGCGCCTAAATTAGGGCGGCGCCTAAGAGCTGCAATTAGAACGGTTCTGGAAGTTTTGCCAGAGCACAAGTGCTATCACTAATCGGTCCTATTTAGTGGCAGTGATCATGAATAATATGATAGTGGCGAGAACAACAAAAATATGGTTCTAGTTTCAGTTCTTTTTGGAAATTTCATTGTGATCGCTGAATCATTCTCAAGTTATCGATACCGTAGCCATCAGAACGATTGTCTCTAACTCCAGAAAGACATCAAAGCAGTCGGTAAGTGCCCATATAAATGTAAGAGACAGCTTAGTTTGACATCTAAACTGCTAGCTTGATAGATCGATCGATGGTACGGTACGGTACTGCGGTATTGCCATATTGCACGTCAATACGTTCCAATTAAATAGGCGCCGCCTAAAAATAATTGATGCCCGGAAAGGCGCCTTAAATTAGAACCGAAAAAATTGCGCAGGTCTCAAAGGGCGCCTAAATTAGGGTGGCGCCTATATTAGAACATATACGGTATTTTCACTTCATATTAGAGGCATCTTTACAGATATCAATTATTGGCAGTAATTATGGAATTTAAAGGATATTGCCAGCTGTACTAGTAAATGATCATGCATGCATAGCTACACAGCATAGCCTTGAACTTAGCTACTCCTTGTTTTGCATTTCTTTTTTGTAGGTGGTAGGCTCAGCACTCTTGATCATCCTGGATAGTCCTGCTCCTCTCAGGCGTGTCAATAGCACTGAAGGCTAACTTTAGCTGTCTAACTTTAGCTGTCTAGCTAGCACGGTAGACACACGTGTAGCGGGCATTAAATGGAATATATACCCAGCTGGTAAGGGGTTTCCAGAAACCTCGGAAACCCCCCTAAAACCGCCTATGAACTTCACCAACCATAGAGAGTGAAACTAGAATCAGTTTTTTGATATATTGTTTGTATGGGGTAAATTTCAGTTTAGTACTATTATGGCTAATTTCTGCTCTTGAATGTGCATTACCTAAGTATGCTGAAACATAATGCAGGGTTTCATTTGGGATTTTCATCAAGGGGGAGGGGGGAGGGGCAAACACGACAATTGCAGAATTAGGGGGGGGGGGCAAAGACTACAGTATATTTTTCCATCCATGAAGAATGACGTTTTGCTCATTAACTTGATTAACCCTCGGCGCATGCGCGAGAGTTTGTATACGGTAGTTGGTTTGTGTGTGTGTCTATCTGTCTGTCTGTTATCATGCTAGCTGCTACATACCTCATTTGCGAGTCCAATTTGCGGTGTTGTAAGGTTCCTTATGGCGTTCCTAACGCATGATTTGTGTGGATTTCTCCGAAAACGCTTTGTTCGCCAGTTTTGGTGTCATTTGCCGATTCTAAAGCTTCTTGACTTTGCCTGACCTAGCGATAGCATGACTTAACGTATAAATAGGTTGCTCACTATATACGGTATGTACATCTATTAACCGTCAGCGCATGCGCAGTTGCATCAATCCTGCTGCTCAGTCCACTGGCGAGCTTTTGACGATCACGGGCTTCTTTTCAACGCCAAGGCTTATAGCTGCTAAGCCTTAGAGTTGAAGAGAAGCCACTATCATCCCACGCTAAGCTGCCTGCATGTATTCTTATGGTACCCTTTGACTCTCTGGCTTGTATGCATGCATGGCATTACAGTGCTTGAACCCAATTGAGTTGCAATAATATTGGACATGCAATATTGCTCAGTGTACTTCAGTCTTGTGCCAAGGCTTTGCATCAGTCCATCAAGTTAAGTTGTAGCTAGCTAAGTCCCCAAGAATTAGAGGTTAGCTAGGCTACAGTGAGGGAAGTTGAGTCGATCTTGACACCACAGTGTGGAGTTCGATACAACACACTAGGGTTGTTGCTGCTATGAGCCGTTGCACCTTGAATAACACTGCTGTGCAACCTTAAGATTAGCCTCATCCCTGTCTCGCCCCGGCCCCAGCCCTTTAGCTACCTCCTTTTCTGCATGCAACTGTTTGGGTGTCTTTATTCAGCGGAATGGAACAATGGAATGGAATGGTAGAATGGAACGGTGGAATGGAATGGAATGGAATAGTGGAATGACCACGCCCACCGTATGTGTTTTGTGACGACCTATACCGATTATATTGAGACACAATAGTAGTAGTCTCAAACTTGTGCAAGCCAATAGTATTAGCATAGATAATTTAGACTACGCATCTATGGTATTAGTGGATCCTTGAACTGATCCAGTAAGAGTAGAGATCAGAAGTGTGGGCTCAAGATTTCATGAGATTTAGCCTGAAATTGTGATGAAAGTTGGTCATAACTTGAAAGAGAGTCACCAAGTTCAGCTACAGTTGTTTTGAAGTTAATGATAGCACTGCTTATCAAGTTAAGTAGCTATTTACAATGGCATCACATAGCAGGCATAATTATTAGTATCCTCATTGTAATAGCTAATAATAACATAGTGATCAATGTTCAATGCCAAAGCTCAGAAACCTCTTTTGTCACAGCCCCTACTCTGATACTTGGTCGTCATGCAAGTCTCCCCAAATTCTGCAGTATTAAAAGTGAAGCAGTTATAGTTGTACTCTCAATGAAGCCTTCGAATATCCGGTGTAGCTATGTGTAATATGGGACTCCCCATGTTGCTGGCATGGTGTCCCCATTCATGTGATACAGAGATCAAACTATTTTAGTGCAGTAGCTAGCAGGGATCCCTCAGTACTGAAGACACCCACCCCTAGGCTAGCTATCGAAATGCGGGTCAGGTCTAGCACCTATTTCAGGAGCCATTTAGGAAGGGGAATAGTCTGGTGTGGCTGGAACGGCAGGTGCCAATATCTCTCCAAGTAGTATACCTGTAAAGGCTAGCCTACACATGAATCCCAAAGAGGCATACCATATTTCCTTGAAATCTCGCCACGGCGAGATTTAATTTCAAGTCGCTGCACCCTGCGGCGAGATTTTGAGGGCGGCGAGTCCACTCACCCGCCTCGTGCCTGCACACTCATCCATGTGTGTTATTTAGAATTGAACGCTAGCATATGCTAATCGCGTGCATGCGCCTGCATTCCACGTACCTTGAATCCGACGACCCTTTTCCATGCGGCGAGATTTCGAGGGCAGCGTTTATTGGAACCAACCTCCTTATAGGTGCGGTGAGATTTCGAGGAAATACGGTAATCTGGCCCATGGAAAAGGGCTAATATTCAAAGTATCAGTATCGCATTTATACACGAAAGAGCGCCCAGGTAAATTATCCACGCTAGCTTCATAATTTGAATAGTAGCAGCTGCTACTATTGATTTCAGCCATATTCAAGCATGGTTACCAATCCAGAGCAAGGGCGGCTGCGATACTTCACCGTGTGTCGTGGATGTGGCTACGATCACTAGCCGTGTACGATCGTATATTTGTGCTGAAATGTGGCATAAAGTTAGCTACGCTTAGTTTTAGCACGTTACTTATAGACCTTACATAGATTATTCTAAGTACAGTCCGGCCATTTCATGCATTTGAGCTGCGCTTTCAAGGGCAGCTACGCATGGGCGCATATTCAAGTAATCATTAGACCTTAGCAGGAAATTGAGCCCAAAGTGGGGGGTGGGCCAACATTCCGTAGTGGGCCCTCTTTCGCGAGAGTATGGTACATGTATTGCGTGTATGGATGGTGGCTACTCTCAAGGGGGCGGGGCAGCCAGCTTCCAAGGGGGTGCGAGTGCCTCCTCTCACCTCCCTAAATGAAACCCTGTAATGCATAATTTTAGCTCATATTGATACTTTCCTGGCCATTGAAAGTTAATACAATGTCATTGGTACATGTGTGTACACCAAAAGTACCTAGGATACTGTAGCTAATAGACATGAACTGCATACAGATGCTTTTACCTGAGTGTAAGCTCTCAATAGCCATGGTGATCCCCGCTTTTCAGCAAAATGAACATCAAAATGAAACATTGCCATATTCTCCTTTGGTGGGGTTGCTCTTACTTTCACAACAAGTGACAGATCGAGTTCATCATGTGGCTTGTCCTTCTGTATTGTTTATGGATATTATAATATTATTATTACTGTAGAATCAAGCAAATACACCCCCCTCGTGCATAAGCCCCCCCTGCAATTTTAGCTCAAGTTCCTGCATAGAGCGACTGCGTGTGACATCATCACCCTTATAAACCAATCATATAAATTCACTTCCGCATGGCAAGCAAGACTCGGGTACAAATGTGTGCCATACTCTAGCCACAGTTACAGTTCTTCTGAAATTGCTATACATATGGAAGCTTTTCCACTTGGTTTATATCACTGCTATGCTAGTTTGTGAAAAAATTTGAAGATAGCCCTACAAAGGGAGCGATTCAGTTTGAATTTGCCATGCAGAAGTGAATGTCATTGCAGTCACTCTTTTTTTTTTTTTTTTTTTTTCAAGGGGACCACACACTAAGCAGAAAAAAATTGTCCGGAAACCTCCCATAGTAGAGCTGGATGCATAGTAGAGCCATTCAGTGCAAGCAGGCAACCTGTACTCAAAATTTTGATCGAATCTGGTAAAGGTCGTCAGCGCAATATGTGCGCGCGCAAAACGGGTATTCCCCGTTTTTCACGTAGCGCATGCGCATAAAACATTGCAAACGTATGGCTTCCCTGTGCAATCCTATGGGAGATATTGTAGGGGCCATATCTTTAAATTAAAGCTGTGAATCAAAAATCCAGCTTTATCATCTTTCTAGATTCATGTCACTCTGCATGCCCATATAAAAATTGTATCCTCAGATGTTGCCCAGAGCTCCAATAATTATATTATTTATTTATTTATTTGATTTGCTTTTTTTTTCTACTTAGTGTGTAACAAGGGGACCACACACTAAGCAGAAAAAAATGGTCCGAAAACCACCACACAGTCGAGCTGGATGCATAGTAGAGCCATACAATGCAAGCAGGCACCCTAATAGCCATATACACAATATTCGGTAAAGGGTCGTCAACGTACCCCGCGCGCCCGTAATTTTTTTTTATGGGCAAACATTGCTTCCTATACAAACATATGGGAAAACTTTCAAGGACCGTAACTTTAATTCTAAGGCGTGAATCAAAATTCTTTCAGGTCAAATCTCTAGTTTCGACCCATTCTGCGTGCCGGTGCAAAAATTATGTCCCCAAGTGCTCCCAAACCCCCCATGAATTAGATTATTTATTTATTTAATTATTTAAATTTGCTTTTTTTTTCTACTTAGTGTGTAACAAGGCGACCTGAACACTAAGCAGAAAAAAAAAATTGTCCAAAAACCACCATAAAATCGAGCTGGGTGCATAGTGGAACCATACAATGCAAGCAGGCAGGCTAAATTTCAATTTTGTCAAAAAGTTGGTAAAGGTCGTCACGTTTATGTGCGCGCGTGGCCCCGCCCCTCACGTAGCGCGTGGGCGGAAACATTGCAAACGCATGGCTTCCCTGTACAAACATATGGGGAAACTTCAAAGGGCCGTAACTTTGATTCTAAGGCGTGAATCAAAATTCCCCAAGGTCAAATCTCTAGTTTTGACCCATTCTGCGTGCCCATGTAAAAATTATCTCCCCAAGTACTCCCCAACCCCCCAAACATTAATTAATTATATAAATTCTTTTTTTTTTCAAGGCGACCAGAACACCAAGCAGAAAAAAAAATTGTCCGAAAACCACCACAAGTCGAGCTGGATGCATAGTAGAGCCATACAATGCAAGCAGGCAGCCTATACATCAATTTTGACCAAAGTGGGTAATGGTCGTCACGTTGATGCGCGCGCGTGGGCGGAAAACATTGCAAATGCATGGCTTCCTATACAAACATATGGAATAACTTCAAAGGGCTGTAACTTTAATTCTAAGGCATGAATCAAAATTCCCCAGGGTCAAATCTCTAGTTTCGACCCATTCTGCGTGCCCATGTAAAAATTATCTCCCCAACTGCTTCCAAACCCCCTATGAATTTTTATTTTATTTTTTTTCTACTTAGTGTTTAACTACTTAGTGTTTAATTTCAAGCTACCGTGCACACTAAGCAGAAAAAAAAAACTGCGGCACATAAGTCTACGTACCTGCATTGTATAGGTTCGCACAAATTAATACCCACTTAGGCTTACTAAGTTTTATATTGATCGTTTACCATGTAGATACATACACTGCAATACTTTATGTACATTTGGTATATATTACTATGGTAACAACATCTAATGTCACTAAAACCATTCTTCAGTAGAGCATCCATAGTCAAGTCATGTTCAAAACAGCTACCCTAGCCCATTTAATCAGTGTACAGTGGCTGTACGATTTAGCATTGGTATACCATAGTAACAATACCAAGTACCTTAGATGATTTCCACCCGCTCTAACTGCGCCTGTGGCGCAGTTAGAGCTTGTTGGAAATCATCTAAGGAGCTACCATGCACACTAAGCAGATAAAAGTGCCACATAATCAGAAACATGCATGTATATAATATTCACACACTACAGTATAATAATATTATAGTCATCCCGAGTATTACTGTAAAAATATTGTCCAGAAACCACCACATAGTTGAGCTGGATGCCCATACAATCGGAAACAAGGCCGTCTATGCTCCTAATAGAGCCTAGAAACTCAGAGTATATGATCAGTGTTGAGGTTCAGTACCAGTGGCCACTGCAATAGTTACTTCCTACTAGTACTCAAGATCACCACACCACACACACAAGGCTAGGGGAAGAGGTTCAGTACCTGTGGCCCCTGCAACACGTTCAAGCACTTCGTACTAGTACTCAAGATCACCACAGCACACACACAAGGCTAGGGGAAAAGCACAAAACAATTTTAGTTATGTTTCTCAACTAGATGTACTTTCCCACACATCCACACATACATAGCTAAATTAAAACTATAGCTGTATTACCCCACCTACCTCTCAGCAAAAACGGGAGAGTTACTGTTGTGGCTGAATAAAAATATGGTCCAAAAAGCACCACACAGTCGAGCTGGATGCGTAGTAGAGCCATACAATGCAAGCAGGCACCCAAACAGCAATATGCACCGTGTTCGGTAAAGGGTTGTCAACGTACGCCGCGCGCCCGTAAAATTTTTTTGGCAAACATTGCAAGTGAATGGCTTCCTATATAAACTTCAAAGAGCCATAACTTTAATTCTAGGGTGTGAATCAAAAAAATCTCTCGATCAAAGTTTGTAATTTGAGCCATTCTGCGTGCCCATATAAAACTTACGGTCCCAACCGCTCCCCAGAGTCCCAATAATGGAAATCTTTTTTTTTTTTTTTGTACTTAGTGTGTAACAAGGGGACCACACACTAAGCAGAAAAAAATGGTGCGAAAACCACCATATAATTGAGCTGGATGCATAGTAGAGCCATACAATGCAAGCAGGCAGCCTATACATCAATTTGAGTAAAGTGGGTAATGGTCGTCACGTCGATGTGCGCGCGTGGCCCCGCCCCTCACGTAGAAAACATTGCAAATGCATGGCTTCCTATACAAACATATGGGAAAACTTCAAAGGGCCATAACTTTAATTCTAAGGCGTGAATCATTCCATCAAATCTCTAGTTTCGACCCATTCTGCGTGCCCATGTAAAAATTATCCCCCAAAGTGCTCCCAAACCCCCCATGAATTAGATTATTTAATTATTTAAATTTGCTTTTTTTTCTACTTAGTGTATAACAAGGGGACATAGCGCGTGGGCGGAAACATTGCAAACGCATGGCTTCCCTGTACAAATATATGGGGAAACTTCAAAGGGCCGTAACTATGATTCTAAGGCGTGAATCAAAATTCCCCAAGGTCAAATCTCTAGTTTTGACCCATTCTGCGTGCCCATGTAAAAATTATCTCCCCAAGTACTCCCCAACCCCCCAAACATTTTTTTTTCTACTTAGTGTTAGTGTTTAATTTTCTATAAGTTTAGCATTATGCATGGATGCACAAAAATAGCAAAGCTAATAAGAATATGTACACCCAGGTAAATAAATAGCTAACTAAACATAAACTGATATAATTTAGTCTTAAAGCTACCTACATTAGTACATGATACAATATCATTACTTAACTTATTCCATTCATTAATGGTACGGGGAAAAAAAGAATTTAAGGACTGTGAAGAGTGACCAGTTTGGTAATGCAGTTGCCTTGAGTGGTTAAGTCTTGTTTCATACTCTATTATTTATAGATAGTTTTGTCTCTATAAGCCCCCTCCCCCTTCCCTAATGTAAATACCGTAGAATCCCGCAATTACGCCCCCTCGCACATAAGCCCCCACCTGCATTTTTTTGCCAAGTTCCTGTATAGGTAGTTTTATCTCGTGTATAAGCCCCCCTCCCCAAAATGTAGATAGCTATTTAGAGTCCATAGCATAGGCGTAGGAAGATATTGAAGGTTGAGTGGGCTTTAATATTCAGTTGCGCGCAAAATGCACGTGACGACCACGCCCACTTTGTGTCGAATCACGCCCATTTTTATGGGGGGTGGATAGTGTCAAAAGTACAATCAGTGTTTTGGAGGAGGGTGACTTCTCTGAGGAGGGGGGTGGTTTCAACTGGAGGGGGTACTTTTCTGTTGGAAGATGCCAGTTTTTGTGGAGGAGTGTATTTCGATCTCGAGGAGGGAGTCTAGCACATCCGGAATAGGGGGTCATACTTCGCTGGGGGAGGGGTGGATTTTGATCTCGAGGAGGGGGTCACACACTTTTGCTGGAGGATCAAGGAGGGGTGTGTTTTGATCTCAAGGAGGGCTCTAGTTCATCTGAAGTAGGGGGTGATACTCTGGTTGGACGAGGATGCATTTGATATCGAGGGGCCGACTGTGGGTGTGGCACATTTTTATGCATGCGCAAATCCGTTAACATTATTTTAGTCTTCGCGCTATGTGCTGGTACCATGACGGTACGGAACATGTGCTGGGAAGCAAGTCGCTTGAAAATGAGTTGTTATGGACTAGTGTAAATGTGCTGGTGGTGTCTCCTGTCGTACAAAGGTTCAATAATTGTATGTGCTACGAACAAATTACCAAATATCTGCGCTTCATTGAATAAATGTAGCACCTTTGTACAAGAGACACCAGTAATACATCTACAGCAGTCCAGAATCATGAGAATCACGCCACTAGCTTCCCAGCCTATAGCCACGTCCCAATTCAAAGCACAGGCCATGCCACCTGACGCGAGGATTTTTATGCGCATGCGCAAAATGTGCCACACACACATAATTATAATACACACAAACGGCATCTATCGGCAACTGCTAGCTCCACTCCATTGCTTCAAATATGCCCCTCCTCCAGTGGAGGTAGCAGACCCCTCGAGATCAAAATGTACCCCTTGTCCAGCGAAAGTATGATCCCCTCCTCACGATCAAAACACACCCCTCCTCCAGCCAAGTATGATCCCCTACTCCAGAGGAGCTAGACCCCCTCCTCGAGATCAAAATGCACCCCTCCTCCAGCGAAGTATAGATATGAATTAGACCCCCTCCTCGAGATCAAAACGCACCCCTCCTCCACAAAAAGTGGTATCCTCTAACTGAAAAGCACCCCCTCCAGTCGAAACCACTCCCCTCCTCAGTGAAGTTACCCTCCTCCAAAACACTGACTGTACTTTTGACACTATCCACCCCTCATACATTTTTGCACAATCGAGACCACTATCGCGAGTTTCTCAATGAAGAAATAAACTGTAAGTCGAATGGAATAGATTTGGATGCAATTGTGGCATATTCACTCATAGTCACTGTAGACTAGCTGGATCGGATCTCATTCTGAACTGCAGGTATGAAATGTCAGCTCATAAAGTGGGGGGCCTGGCCCTGTGGCCACCCCTGTTCCTACGCCCATGCATAGGCCAATAAAAACAGTAGCTACAGCTAGCAAACTAGCTATTTGTGTCATTAATATGCCTTACTTTGTTGTTTTTCTTGAGTTTTGCCCATCAAACAGCCAGAGAAAGTACAGAGATCGCATGCCCACGTGGCATTTGACAGTCGGTAATGGTCATCATGCGGAAATCTAAGGATCCCGTGAACAAGCCCCCTCCCCACTTCAGCCCAATGCCCAATGCTAGCATGCACAAAGAGGGGGGGGGCGTAATCGTGGGATTTTACGGTATTAGAGCCCATAAGCTTAAGCCAATAAAAACAGTAGCTACAGCTAGCAAACTAGCTATTTGTACCATAGTATGCCTTACTTTGTTGATTTCTAGAGTTTTGCCCATCAACTGGTCTATCAAGCTTGACCCTTTTTCGCACGACGATCTTTACCCACTCTATCTACACGCGAAAAAGGGGTCTCACAAAGGTCAGTGTTGGAATGCAATTTATTTGGTGAAGCTATACGAGTGTGCGCTTGGCTCAAAAGCAAGAGAACATCAGCAGACTCAGGTAGTCTAAGGACTGGGTACGCGCACGCGCGAGCGGGATCACGTGCGCGATACACCTAGCAATACATTTAGTCACATGATCACGATCATGGCCATAGAGTAGCTGTATAAAGGCTGAAGGTTGCTGAGGCGGCGATGAAGACGCTTAGCTACGAAGATATCTCCGTTGCACAAAGCGAATAACGTCGATTTTAAGCCCTACTACCCGGGGGCAAGAAGAGCTGTTCAACGGGACGGGAGATATTCAGGTAAATAGCCCTCCAAGATTGGTACATTTATCACACTTCGTGGTATTCTAGCTTAGTAGTATGACAGATCGACTTGCCCCCGTGATATTTATTAGTTAAGCATATGAATATTATCTAAGGCCTGGAGAAACAGTCGTCCAGGCTGATCTTCACCGCCGCCTTTGGCGATTTTATCTTCAGAATAGCCATTACTCATGACGTCACCAGGAGGTAACTAATTAGTGGGCGTGGCTATAAATTAGTCTGCGGTTAGAGAAATGGTTGCTCTACATTATGGTGCAACTTTCTTGTCCATATCATGTTGTCTTCTAGACACTAAACAAGCAAAGATACAGCTTAAAATCATGAGTCTGAATGGGTGTCCCAGTCCTTAGACAACCTGAGGTCGACGGCCCAGTCTGATGTTACTCTAAAAACACTGAAAGCATAATAGGCCTAGTCTAGTGGCCGTTTTTGCCAACTGCTACTCTACACCCACGCATAAATTGCTTGCATGAATTTCAAAAGCTGAATCTGATTGGCCAGACAAAATTTGATAAAACCTGGACGCCTTTTTCGCATGTGGATAGAGTGGGTAAAGGTTGCGGGCGAAAAAGGGATCTAGCTTGATAGACTACCCATCAACCCGCCAGAGAAGGTACAGATCGCGTGCCCACGTGGCATTCGATGGTCGGTAATGGTTGTCACGTCACATGGCAATGTGAGGATCCCGCGTATAAGCCCCCTCCCCACTTTTGCCCAATGCTAGTATGCACAAAGGGGGGGGGGGGGGGGGGGGGGGCGGCGTAATCACGGAATTCTATGTCATTAACTAGCTGTACGTGTATGGTAAAAGGTTTAACTCAGAATTCGAAATTAATTACAGGTGATATTGTGTAAGTGATCAACTCTCGACCATCTAAGACATTCGGGGCTGTAACTAGGGATTACGGACCTCCAAATTTCACTAATTTTTCCGCGGAATTTCTACATCAATTTTGACCAAAGTGGGTAATGATCGTCACGTTGATGTGCGTGCGTGGCCCCTCACGTAGCGCATGGGCGGAAAACATTGCCAATGCATGGCTTCCTATACAAACATATGGGAAAACCTCGAAGGGCCATCATCCATATCTTTAATTCTAACAAATTCCCCTATCCCCCAAGTGCTCCCAAACCCCCCCCCCCCATAAATTACATTATTCAATTATTTATTTAAGTTTACTTTTTTTTCCAGGAGACCACACACTAAGCAGAAAAATGGTCCAGAAACGACCACATAGTCTAGCTGGATGCATAGTAGAGCCATACAATGCAAGCAGGCAGCCTGTACATCAATTTTGACCAGAATGGGTAATGGTCGTCACGTTGATATGTGCGCATGGCCCCGCCTCTCACGTAGCGCGTGGGCAGAAAACATTGCAAATGCATGGCTTCCTATACAAACATGGGGTAACTTCAAAGGGCCGTAACTTTAATTCTAAGGTGTGAATCAAAATTCCCCTGCGTCAAATCTCTAATTTCAACCCATTCTGCGTGCCCATGTAAAAATTATCCCCCCAAGTGCTCCCAAACCCCCCATGAATTAGATTATTTAATTATTTAAATTTGCTTTTTTCAAGGAGACCACACACTAAGCAGAAAAAAAAATTGTCCGAAAATCATCACATAGTTGAGCTGGATGCATAGTATAGTCATACAATGCAAGCAGGCAGCCTATACCTCAATTTTGACCAAAATAGGTAATGGTCGTCACGTTGATGTGCGCGCTTTGCCCCGCCCCTCACGTAGCGCGTGGGCGGAAAACATTGCAAATGCATGATTTCCTATACAAACATATGGGGAAACTTCAAAGGACCATAACTTCAATTCCAAGGAGTGAATCAAAAATCTGTGTGGTCAAATCTCTAGTTTCGACTCATTCTGCGTGCCCATGTAAAAATTATCCCCCCAAGTGCTCCCAACCCCCCCCCCCCATAAATTATATTATTTAATTATTTATTTAATTATTTAAATGTGCTTTTTTTCTACTTCGTGTAACAAGCTAGCGTGCACACTAAGCAGAAAAAAATTGTCCAGAAAACCACATACCGTAGGACGGGTTTTAAGGTACCATTAAATTGTGTGGGTGTGAGGTGGGGAATATGACACCTAAACCACATCAAAGTCATTAGTGAGGTACACATTGTGTGACCACGCCCTTTTAATTGTCCAGGTCTCAGGGGTGTGGCTGCTAGAGCCGGAAGTGTTCATTTAATATCCTCAATGGACCGGAAGCCGAGCCGGAAGGGAGGGGCCAGGCCACGCAAAAAACAGCACCACCCTGTGCCTCAAGGACCACCATTCTCAATCAAGTGCCGACTGGCCACTGGATGTCCACTGGAAGCCCACAATCAATCCCAATTAAAACACATAGCTTCCTCAAGGCCAAAACACACACAAACACTTCAAGGCCGTTCTGCCACACCGCCCACACAAGAGCTCACCTCTTTTCCTGTGTGGGCAGGGTAACAACACGCCATCGCAACCACATCCGCTTCAAACCATCGTCAGCTTTCGTCCAGCCATACGGTCCCCTCGATCACACCGGCGTACAGTGCCTCATTAACTGACATGGCCTCACCTTTGACCTCCTGCCACGCCCCCAAAGCCTCCTCACGGGGTTCAAAGATTACCACCGCTTCCGGGACACGCCCACCTATTGCCGCAGCCAAGTCCCAGGTGCCGATGTCCGAGCACTGGCCCGTGAAGCCACGCCCAATCGAAAGCAATAAAACTTGCATTAACACACGCACACACTGCACACAGTGCCAGGAACACGCCCACATGCTTAATTAGGCCTAATTAGCTTCTTTTTTTTTCAAGGCGACCAGAACACTAAGCAGAAAAAATTGTCCAGAAACAGCCACATAATCAAGCTGGATGCTTAGTAGAGCCACACAATGCAAGCAGACAGCTTATATTCCAATTTTTACCAAATTGGGTAAAGGTCGTCACATCTCTGTGCGCGCGTGGCCCCGCCCCTGACGTAGCGTGTGGGCGGGAAATATTGCAAATGCATGGCTTCCTATACAAACATGGGGAAACTTCAAAGGGCCGTAACTTTAATTCTAAGGCGTGAATCAAAATTTTCTCATGTCAAAGCTCGTGTTTTGACCCATTCTGCGTGCCGGTATAAAAATTATCTCCCCAAGTGCTCCCAATTCCCCCAAACATTTTTTGCGCAGGAAATCTTTTTTTTTCCTACTTAGTGTTTAACAAGCTAGCGTGCACACTAAGCAGAAAAAAATTGTCCAAAAAACCACATAATACACCTAGGATACACAGTAGAGCCATACAAAGTAAGTAAACAACCTAGGATGCACAGTAGAGCCATACAAAGCGAGCAAACAACCTATAGTCTAATTTTGAAATTTTTTCTAAATAACGCACACCATGGGTATTCCCCGTTTTTCACGTAGCGCGTGGGCAGAAAACATTGCAAACGCATGGCTTCCCTATACAAACGTATGGGAAAAATTTAAAGGGCCGTAACTAATTCTAAGGCATGAATCAAAATTCCCCAGGGTCAAATCTCTAGTTTCGACCCATTCTCCGTGCCCATGTAAAAAGTATCTCCCCAGGTGCTCCCAGTTCCCCCACGAATTATTATATTTTGTTTTTTTTCTACTTAGTGTGTAATTAGTGTGTAACAAGGCGACCAGAACACCAAGCAGAAAAAAGAAATTGTTCGAAAACCGCCACATAGTTGAGCTGGATGCATAGTAGAGCCATACAATGCAAGCAGGCAGCCTGTGCATCAATTTTGATCAAAGTGGGTAATGGTCGTCACGTTAATGTGCGCGTGGGCGGAAAACATTGCAAATGCATGGCTTCCTATACAAACATGGGGTAACTTCAAAGGGCCGTAACCTTAATTCTAAGGTGTGAATCAAAATTCCCCAGGGTCAAATCTCTAGTTTCGACCCCTTCTGCGTGCCCATGTAAAAATTATCTCCCCAAGTGCTCCCAACCCCCCCAAACATTAATTAATTACCATAGGATTGGTATGTTATGTGGGGTTAAATTTATGCCATTTCCTGGTAAAAAGTACTCATGGGCATTAAGGCACGGGTCACCCTTGAGTGGCCTTAAATCTTTGTTATTGAGTAACTCAAGAACCATAAGTTCAGTGAAGATCAAACATGAATGTCAAATAGAATTCAGGGATCTGAAGCGACCACGCCCACTTTCGATGTCACGTGACGTCACCGCCACCACCCCTAAACGTTGAAGTTAAGCTTTGCTACGTGTACTATAGATAGATACCATCGTTACCTAACTTTTCACCGTGAGCACATCCGAAATTCGCACTTGTTCACCGTCGATCGTCGGTATTCCAATTAACGCACATCAAGGGTGGAGCTACTATTAACGTTATCTTCGCTTTGGAGGCCCCGATCGCATGCGCTCGCGGTGAAAAGTTAGGAAACGATGGTATCTAGCTATAGTGCACGTAGCAAAGCTTAATTTTAACGTTTAGTACTGCGGAAATCGCGATTTCCGCTTCTGCGCTGAGGTGGCGGCGGTGACGTCACGTGACATCGAAAGTGGGCGTGGTCGCTTCAGATCCATGAATTCTGTTTGACATTCATGAACTTATGGTTCTTGAGTTACTCATTAACAAAGATTTAAGGCCACTCAAGGGTGACCCGTGCCTTAATGCCCATGAGTATTATGCGATTTTTATTTATGCGATAATACCATGAGCCAGTCTCCACCCTCGAGGGTGGGATCTGAGAACGACTCTAGTAGAGGAAAGAGCTATCAGCCCTTAGTAGAGTTGATTAACGCTGAAAATACTCACCAGTAGTCTGTAAATATCAGAAGTGTACTTCTCTCTGGCTCTTTCCAAACTCAAACTGATGTACCGTTCGGCCAAACAGACAGAGCGCTTGCTAGCAGATCGCTTGCGCGTGCAATATGACCACGTGTACGCGGCGCGTGCCTCGGCCGGCCGCCGTATTGCGCAATGTATGTAATGTGCATGTTTATTTTGCGATTTTTAATTGTGCTATTTCGCTAAAATTCGCATAATCGCATAACTAAAAATACCGCATAATATACCAATCCTACGGTATTTAAATCTTTCTTTTCAAGCTAGCGTACACACTAAGCAGAAAAAAATTGTCCAGAAAACCACATAATACACCTAGGATGCACAGTAGAGCCATATAATGCAAGTAAACAACCGAGGATGCACAGTAGACCCATACAAAGCAAGCAAACAACCTATACTCCAATTTTGAGAAATTTTCTAAATAACGCACACCACGGGTATTCCCCGTTTTACACGTAGCGCGTAGGCGGAAAACACTGTTGCAAACGCATGGCTTCCCTATACAAACATATGGGAAAACTTTAAAGGGCCGTAACTTTAATTCTAAGGCATGAATCAAAATTCCCCAGGGTTAAATCTCTAGTTTTGAGGCATTCTGCGTGCCCATGTAAAAGTGTTCCCAAACCCCCCATGAATTAGATTATTCGTTGCCAGAAATGCCCTATGGAGCAGCGGACATCCATATGTTTGCATTATACAAGCCCTTGTAATTACTAATTACAAGCGTACAAGAAGTCATGAATATCATTATAAATTTCACGATTGACAAAAATCAACTTATTTATCATTATAATCAGGTCTTTATAGGCTCCTACAATGTAATTTAACTTAAAATAGCTAGATAGTACCTTCAATTGCCGTTTGTGATAAAATAATGTAGTCCACAGCAGATCAGTGCAGTTCAACAATGATATTTCACACTTGACGGCTAAATCTAGCTACTGATGGATGATAACTACACTAAAGTAGCCTAATCTCAACTATTTTCGATCTAAATAGTCAACAGAGACTTGATCTTGACACTCGCAGCAGTCCTGTCCACGATTCAGGGCCTCAGCTATAGACCAGGTCAAAGGTCATGACGTCACGAACTGCCGAGTCAGCAAAAATTCTTCAATATTGCTGAACTTTGCCCTTGCAAAGTAAAATTTTTAAATGGCGATGAAGTGAGATTTAGGCTAGATCTATGAGGTTTCATAGCTAAATAAGTAGTCTAGATGATCGGAAGTTGGAATTTTAGACTACTAGTGGTGCAAAATCGTGCAAGTTTGCAGGCACTTCAGCAAAAATGTATTGCTGTCTATGGACAAGTTGATCAAGTACGTTTGCTAAAATAGTAAATTCTGTGCATGCAGTATGGATAGTCGTAAATCATCAGGAGCTTCCTTTTATTGTATCAAAGAAGTCTAGATGATCGGAAATTGGGTAGCTTGTTGTTTTGGTTTATCCCCATAGAGAATGTACACATCCAATTAAACGAATTATGAAACATTTTCGCTATTCCAACTATGGGATGGCCGCGCATTTCTGGCAACGATTTAATAGTTTGTTTTTTTCTACTTAGTGTATAACTACTTAGTGTGTAATTTCTACTTAGTGTGTAATCAAGAACACCTACATTCAAAGTAGAAAAATATTAGCAATGCTACAGTAATTTGCATTGTGATAATTATTACGGTATGTGCTAAATAGTGCATAGCAATTCGGAAGTGGTCGTCAGTAGTAAAAACGCATAAATTCACTACATGCACTTACGCGCTTCTACTACTGACGACCATTTCAGCTTCCGTGTACCACATGCTTCTGAGTCAGCAGTTTTTCACAAGGTTAGTAAAAATTAATTTCTAGCCAGCCGATTGTAGCCGGTGGCGTTCGAGTATGTAGCGATTGGTCTACACTCTACAAATGAAAGTTCCAGGGTGGTAACAGTTACACTGGTGTGATTATTGTCGGCCGATACTACCAAGGCTACAGCTGGAGCGATCGAGCTTCCCACAGCCCAACTCTGCCATGGTTGAGCTAGCTACAGCCATACTACACTGTAGTGTGGCTGTAGCTAGCTCAACCATGGCAGTCTACAGCAAGCGAATGCTAGCTAGCCTTGAGTCCAGGCTCTAGAGAGCCCGAGTTTTAACTCTGGTTTTTAATACAGCTAAGCCTAAGCTCATAACTAGTTGTGGTTGACACATAACCCATCTATGCATGCATGCATGCATGCACGCGCCTTGCCATGACATGGCAGTTCATACATAATATTATAGTTACTGTACAATGTCATGTATGTTCACATAGCTAGTATGCAGCAGTACATGCATGAACGATCACATCATGTTATGTGTATGTATGTGGTGACAGGAGCGCATAATTGAAAAAAAAGGAAGGGGGAGGGAGTGTGAAACGACCACGCATTTGATTAAAATCCCAGTTTTTACCCACGCTAATCGTATTACTAAATTTAGCACATTTATTTTAAGACGAAGGCAGAGAAGCTTGGAGTTTCGACTTGTACAGCCAGATGACAAGGCTTTGGGAGCCTTTCCGTGGATCTGAGATAGTGTCGAAACTTACCAAAGGTCCAAAGAAAAGACTTGAAGCTTTTTGTGGAGTCTTGAGATCGTCTGTAAGTTGTTCTAGCCGCGCCGGTTCAGCCATTCGCGTCGATCGGCCAGAAACGATGCTTGATGGTCAATTCTAGTAGCTTTGATGACTCTAAGCTCTCTTTCAAGGGAGCCAAGGGTCGAGAGGCTATGCTAGAAGAACGATCGAGCAAGCCTCAGAGGGAAAATTTACTGCGTGGGCACATGCTGCTTCAATTAGCAGGCAATCAGCGCTTATTATTACATCCCGAGTCCTAATCAACAAAAAAAATTCAGCCAACCTATGATTGATAAAGACTGCTTCAAAATGTTTAGCGCTCATTAAGCCTTATGTATCGACACAATGCCTTTAATGTTACACTATAACTACCACCATCATCACATTTTTTTACCATCAACTTTGCTGGATATCAGGCTAGCAGCAATAATTCTGATACAAGGGAACCGTCCATGCATGCCCATTCAAGAGTAATAATGACCCTTGCATAACATCATACCACGGTGTTATGATATCTTAGCAGAAGGAAAATTGAATCAACATAAATTTTTTAGCACACTCTCCTAAGAGATAGGGGTTTGGCAGATTAACACTGAATGTGTGATCTCTTAGCTCAACTCGAAAGTGGAATCAAATCACCAAAGGAAATGTACAATATCTTAGCACTAGCTCACCCTCCTAAGAGATCACAGATTCACTGTAAGACATAACACAAAAGAAAGTGATTCTATAGATTCAAATCGCCAATGTTTAATCTCATAATATAGCATATCGAGCGAGTATATAATATAGCATACATGTATCTCATATTATAGCATAGCGGTGATAAGGGATTAAGGGTTTGAGTCTACAATATTAATATGTTATCTCTTAATGTCTAATGTCCAATCTCAAGAGACATTCTGGGGCATCATATAACATCATACCAGGAATATATTAAAAGGAGTATGCAACACACATAGTAGTACCATAGTGTCCCATGGGTGCTTAAACATACGTACACTATAAAAAGAAAACTGTCAGTTTGACATACAGTATGTCATTCTGGTTGCAGGTGAGTGAATAAAACGCATCACTTGCAGAGGGGAACCTCATAACAAACATTCCTCTTTCATATTGGTTCCCCTATGCATTCTCATAACACTGCAGGCAGTAATTATCTGAATCCATGTATGTGATTTATTCACTCACCTGTATCCAGAATGACAAACTACATGTCAAACTGACATTTCCGTTTTTGCAGTGTAACTTGCGATTTTGGCCCGTATGGGCAGGGGCGTAGCCAGGGGGGAGCACAGGGGGCATTTGCCCCCCCTTTTTTTCCAGAATCATGTAATATTTATCACTTCTTACCGTATAAATACCAGCACCAAGTTGTTACAGCAGTCTTCAGAGTCAAAAATCATCACAGAAAAGCTGACTATAAAGCTATCTGTAAACAAATTTTCGAGCTATGCCTCGATCGAGCAGTGTCTGGTCTGGAATCTTGAACGTTTGATGAGTTCAAAGGGCACAATACAGAGCGCGTGATTTAATTAGTGGGTGTGGTTTCCTGTCTAAAATTTTTCGCGCGCAATTTTGCCCCTCCTTTCCTAAAATCCTGGCTACGCCCCTGATGGGCGATTACCTGGGATAAACATCCATTTGCCGCGATAGAAGCTGCTATAATGCATGGCCCCTTGAAATGCTATACATGGGCGCTTACCCGGGAGTAGGCGCTTGGCTGGGACACTATAGTAGTACCAACATCTTATTCTGGATTTGATCAGATTACAACCACACTTGTACGTGGGCGTGAATATCATTTAAATTAATATGGAGTCATATTCTGTGCAGTTGCAGCTACTATCAAAACACTGATATGAGAGTGCAAACAGATTAGTACGTAAACTGCCCTTATCCTCGGGCTATGCCCTCAGACTCAGGTCGGTTTACTGCCATAAATCCTTCTGCTTGGCAATTGAGCAATAAATGTATTACATGTCTAGTAGCTCGTATGTACTTTTCTGTATCAATGAGAGTATGTTATGATGTTTAGGTAATCTGTGCAGTGTTTCCTGCAGGAAATGTTTTTAAAAATTCTAGCTACCGTATAGTGTCCCGGGTAAGCGCCCATGGGTGCTTAAATGTAACTCGTGATTTTGGCCTGCATGGGCACTTACCAAGGATCAAATTTGTATTGAAGGTACTACTTGAAATGGGGATACTACACAGTACAGTATTCCCCTTCTCTCAAGTGGAGGTTGGATGAGTTATATCAAGTTAGTCTCGTGCCCAGCCCCCTTCATGCACGCGCGAGAAAGGGTCTGGTCAAAAGGGTCGCACTTACGCGTCCGGCTGGAATGCAATAATTGGCAATTCAGGTGTGCGTACAATACTGAGAAACTAACCGCCACTTCCGTACCGTGTGCATGCGCATGCATAGACCTTCCATAGACCGAGCGCACGCGCGTACGTACGGATCACGCATAATTACATTCCACTAATGTCATGTGACCATGGTTCTGCAACCTGATTGGGCCGCAATATACGTACCTCGAGGACAAGGAAGTGCAACCCTTTTGACCAGACCCTTTCTCGCACGTACATGAAGGGGGCTGGGCACGAGACTAGAGTTATATATAGTCATAATATAATCTTATTATGACATTGGTATGCACATTATGCTGCTACACGTTCAATAGAATGCCATTTAATTGCAAGTATAGGCTATTAGCTGATAGCTAAATAATATTATTTATGAACTACATGTATGGCTAGCTACTAGAAGTTGAAATAGAGGAGAACCATGTAGATCTAGAGCTCTTAGACTAGCGTATAGCTAATATAATGAATGGAACCTTTCTTACCGAGGACTGAATTTTCTCAGTTGAAATGGTGGACGGATAATACGATAATAATATATTATGGCACTGGATCTTGTTCAATAGTTGTAACCTTCAAGGTGACTTAGATTTTGTATGAACACTTGACCATCTCCCCAGTAGCTGCACAGTGTAATGGTGCATGTGGTTAAAGGTCGTCAATAGAATGCGTACACATCGATCGATGCTGGCCCCAGAAATCATGGAGATGGCGTCTAAGATCGACTCTCAACCGTGATAGCGACAAGTTTCGATGCTTCAATCACATGCAGAGACGAACTCGACAGCACAGTATTCCTTCCGAATTTCAGGTTGGTCACGCTGCTGCAGTCGCGCGCGGGCCGGCCAGCCCCTTGTGACAATGATGCGTGCTACATAGCTAATAGCGCAAGGCTACTAACTGAGCTTTATTTATCCACGGCATTACGTAAGCCAAGAAAACACGTGAAGTTCAACCAACAATACTTCTCAGAGAAAGTAGCGCTCAGCTTGTAATGTATTCGCTGCATACATGTGTAAGATACTCTACATATTTACTGATTTTCAAGTCCCAGATAGGCTCCAGCGAGGCCCTGGATTTTCTCATAGTTACCTCATAGGTTGCATCATAATTTCATCATAATTTCGTCATAATTTCATCATAGGTTACACCACAATTACCTCATAACCACAGAAAAGTAAATTGCTACTGGGGAGATAATATTATTATAGTGATACATGGTGTACCATGCATGCCCACGTTTTGTGCATAAGTGTATATACATGATCATGTCCAACCTCCTTGGTTAGAGATCACCACTCTTATGTACAAATTATTATCGTCACTGCATAATTATGTTTC
>OZ005691.1:7316414-7624247 GCA_963930775.1 Cliona cf. orientalis
TCTTCTTTGATCTGCTCTGTTTCCTTACTATTGTTTTTGGAGTCAACTCCTTTGGGGTGAGCAAATGCATACCTTAGGGTGACAATTATTTGCAGGTACATATTTCCGTGATTTTGGGTTAAAACACAATTTGCAAGTACTAAATTTTGAAATTTGTATGCGAAAATGGTACAGGGTTGATAAAATTTAATGCTCTATATTGCATATAGCTAATGTCAGCGGTACAAAATTTAGCATGTTTGGACCAATCCACAACCCACAAAAATTGGTCACCATGTATGTTTTATACTGGATTGTGAATTATTTTCGATGATTTTGGTGTACTACTAGAGCATATAATTAGTCCGATTTTGGGTCTAGCATTGTACGTTTGGTGAGTCAGA
The DNA here is from genome assembly GCA_963930775.1 of Cliona cf. orientalis. Taxonomy (NCBI): domain Eukaryota; kingdom Metazoa; phylum Porifera; class Demospongiae; order Clionaida; family Clionaidae; genus Cliona; species Cliona cf. orientalis. The sequence continues at coordinate 7,316,798 of OZ005691.1, forward strand.
GTTGATATGGACCTCATGGATGTCCAATATGTATCTTGCATGCAGATTGGTATCCAGACTAGGACAGTTGCAGATTTGACTGCTGTTGCCAACTTAGTCCGAAGCAACAACGTTCCTCTTCTCTTTGTTGCATTGCTACTGCTGCAATTCCTATCAATGGTAGTGGACAGGTCAGTGTATGTCTCAATAATAAGTTGGTTTATAACAGTTTTGGTAATGTCAAAATTCTTAGCAAGTGATGTACAATTTTACCAAGCCTTTCCATGTTGTTCAGAAGTGTGGGAAATCTGTGTACGAGTCTATTTTTTGGTCTCTTGTAGTCAATGATGAAGTAGATACTGATTCTTGAATGCAATAAAGCCGTATAGTGCCTGACTCTTACTTTCACTCATTGTCTGAGTTGAGTATCTGTTAGTAATACATAAATATTATCTTTGAGTGGCCGATTTGTCTACATGTCAGACTCATGTAACTTTATTATGATGCTGAATAGAGCCATCTACCTTCGACGATCCCTTCCTGCGAGATTTGTATTCCAGATCATTCTTCTGATAGGATGGCATGTGGGGCTGTTCTTTATACTACCGTCTGATCCTCTCACTGGAAGGTATGTACCAATGCACGAAGCTGCGTGCAACATTTGATTCCAGTGCACTTCTTACCTCGTTATCCCAGAACATCACATACTGTAGCCAAATTATCACCACAAGAAATATTTTACTGATTTCATCACTTGCTCCACTGATTTTGTCCGCAAGTATTCATGCCATACATATATGTGTAAATGGTGAAGTAATTCGTTTATTGCAGGGTTTCATTCAGGATTTTTATTGAGGGGGAGTAAATATAATGATTGCCAAATTAAGGGGAGGAGTACTATAGTAAGTAGTGCATGCTTCCAGGTTTATCCAAGGTATTTCATCCAAACTTGGGGGGTCTGAGATGTGCTTTCGTTGAAATTTATGGCCACTGCTTTTGGTGGCTTTTGAGACATGGCACCCAATAATGTAGTATCTCGGGTGAGCGCCCATGGGCGTTTACATAGAAGCTGCCACATTGACCCCTTGAAATGGGGTACATGGGCGCTTACCCGGGAGTGGGTGCTTGCCTGGGACACTACAGTAGTACAAATGTACATTGTACATGTGCACAGAGAATAATATTTTTAATGAATGTGGAAATTAATCTGGGCAATAGAGAGTGTTCCACTGTATGATGATTACTTTCCCATGATACTAAGAGGCCATATCATAATGATCATTTTAGTTCAATATTATTATTATTGCTACAGACCATTCACATCGAATACCGCTGCCCAATGTCTCTACTTCTTCAAGAGCTGCTATTTCATTGCTTCATCTCTTCAGATCGTGGCAGGCTACCCAGCACGCATCCTAGGATACCTACTAACTTCAAGCTACAATGTGGTCGCTTGTAAGCACACAACCATTAATAAGTAAAAGGTGTAGTGTAGTTGGAATGAATTAACCCCAGAGTTACCATACAGAGCTTACGGATTGGCCACCTCTCAAATATCTCCATATAGTTGTGTTCCCTGAACCCATCCTCTGTGAAGAAATATCTTGGATGAAAATCTTGATCCATGCAACAACCTGAGTAATATGCTTACAGCTTGTATCTTATCCATTGATAAATTTCAGCCCACATGGAAATAGGACCACCTCAAGCTTTGTTTTAGCTGCCAACCAATGGCTCGTATCTGTGCAGCATTTGTGCCCCATGGTTAAACCCAATAAATTGGTTGCTGTAGTGGATTGCTGTGATATTGGTCGAATATGTAGGCATAATATGAATTTTTATTGATGATACAGGGCTGGCTTTCCTCGTGTATCGTTTGATTCCATTGCTGCCAGAGCTGAGAGAGACAATGGACTGGACATTCACTGACACTAGCCTCTCCCTCATCAACTGGTTCAAGGTTCAAGAGATATACTCCTTGATATACCTTGTCAAAGCACAGAGAACTAGGGAAAAGGTTAGTGTTTAAAGTGTAAGATAAATAACTGTTCAGAATCCAAGTTTCTTATCCAATGACTCAAGGTGAAAGAAATGGGCATTATCTGTGATATCATGCACACCCCTATTTGTTATGATTTATCACAGGGGACTTGTTATGATAGTTATGCAGTACAACTACAGGGTAGTTGATGATAATATGCTGAACATCATTTATTCCCTCTATAGGCTTTCCCACGTGACCTTGGACAGAAGCAGAGCTGGCTTATCAAGATCTTTGCTGGTGGCCTTGTGCTGATTGGGCTGGTTGTGTTGATCTGGCTGCCTCTTCTTCTCATCAGCATCATAGGCGAGGCCAGTGAACCAAATCCTCCTGTCCAGGTTGACATTAAGCTCAGCATTGGAGGATTCCAGGTCTGCTGTTACAGTAGTTAATACATACCTAATGATGTCGTAGTAGAACCATAATTCAGGGCAAGCCTGAGTGAGCCCTGAATACATGAGAAACCGGAAGTGGTGTATACATGTATATTATATCAAGGGCTTATCGAGCCGCCGTAGGCAGCGAGAGGGCATGTAACCCGCATAGTGCTAACATAGACGGCGAAATCCTAATTGTTACTAAAATAGCAAAACGTTCAATAAACAAACTAGTATAGGCAATGTTTGTACCTGGTTTTATAGTGACCTACTTCCATGCTTATCCTTTGTTGGCAGCACCAAAGATCCAGAAGGCAATACCAATCGTTGAGACAAGTGAAAATGAGGCGATACTCAAGTCGATCAGGGATGGTGGCAGTGAACAACAGCTCTGAGCTGACAAAACGCCATCACACACTGTATCAGGGGTCATGAGACGTCAAAGGTCTTCGTTCTAAGCTAGTCTTCAATAGCTTACCCTGTCTCCGTCGTTGGGCCGTCAAGTGAATGGGAGCTTTACTGTGACTGTTGGAGACTCAGACTTGGCTCGATTTTATTACTAACACTTGGTAGCGTTGAGAACCACCTGAAAGGACGATGATAGCCTCTCTTCTTTGTCAAATCTTGAAAAGAACGGGCTGACAAGCCATCAAATAAAATTTCATAGCTAGTCAAAAATCTATTTTTAGTAACATGTTGGATTTCGCCGTCTACGTACGATACATGCCCTCTCGCTGCCTTTGGCGGCTCGATAAGCCCTTGATTATAATATTATTTGTGTGTGATCTTGCATAGCAACGATTCAATGCGCATTGCTCAGACACCACGTGGTAGAGACCGCTTACTATGGCTGGTAAAGGTTGTCATCAACACAGTGATCCACTGAATCGTGGCAGTGCAGTGTGGCTCAAACTCAAGGCGGATAAAAATCTGCGTTGTGGAGTGTGCTATTGGGTAACTTTCGACCAGAACCTCTCAAGTTGTAGCCATGGCAGTGGCAGTCATTCACGGTTGGCATTGTTTTCAGTTGAACTGTAGCTACAGTTAGCTTAGTGACTGTGCTGTTCTCCAATTCAAGATAAATAAAGTCGTACTCAAGGATGTCAAGAATCATGTCATGGCCAAACTGTGAGCCTGGCAGCTCCAATTTTGTCATTTGGTTGTGCTTGGCCTGCCCAGTTAGTGACTCAAAACCAAGGTATTTAATACAAATAAAAACCCTGGAGTACAAGCTGATGCTATGAGCAAAGGCTTGCCCCGCCTGATGATATAGTGTCTGTGATAGAACAATGATTTTCATTGATGTACTGTACATGCAGCCTTTGGTTGAACTGAGTGTACAAGATAGAGACATCCTTACGCTGAGTAATGAGGAGTATTCCAGGCTTGGAACCTTGTTTAACGATTCTATCGTAAGTCAAACAATGATAATGTATGCATAAAGATTGTCAATGTGTAAATTTAATTTATGCAGCCTTTCCCTGTATTTTCAAGGGAGTTTCAACAAAATGATTTTCGTCGTGTAGTATTTCCAGGGCAGTCCACTTCTCTTTGGACCATCAGCCCACCGTCAAGAGGACAACTTATACGCCAGCTCAATAATTTGACGCAGGCTTCCAATTTAAGCATTCCGTTGGATTTTTCGTGGTCTATTAAAAGGTACTGCAACTTCATAAGGATATAGTCTGGTTTGTTATTTCATCTACTCTATTCTGTTCTACTATGATAATAATAATAATTGATTTTGCAATGTTTTCCTTTGAGACTAATCTGTATTGATATTAATTAATCGAGGGCGGCTTTTATTAATTTGGAGCAACAACCTCTTGGTGACATTGACACAATAGATTTGATTATAATTTTGAGATAGATAATTGATAAATAAACAGCAGAATCAAGCGAAGGACGTTTTTTGCCATGTTTTTGCCTCGAAGTAACGATCGTTCATGGTTTGCGATTGTGACCATGCCCACTTAATTGTGTTCGTGCATGCGTGCGGCTACTATTCGAGGGTGGCTACTATTTCTTTTGTAGACTTCCATATGTGGCTACTATTCAAGGGCGGCTACTAATCGGGGTACGGCTTCTATTCAAAACACAGTATTTATGTGTAGTAATTCTGAATCTTATGTAATATTTGTATACATATACTTGTTTTGAGCCTGAAATTTCCGCATGCATTTTGCATAATTGAATGCAGAGTTCCAAGCTCCAGCTCCAACGTACTGGAAACTGTATCAGGAATAACGACACAGTTCCTCTCTTCCAAATCTCCTGCTATAGTCAACGAACTCCTGAAGAGCCTCCAAAGTGAAATGCCAGTTGAAGTGTAAGTTGATTTGGTTCTGCATAGCTATACCATGCACAATTTAGCTATGCAGAACCAAATTAAAACTCGTAATTATCTTTTACATGTAGCTATGTTGTATTAGCATAAATATGCACGATTTCTGGTAAAGTTGTCACACTCTACATTATGGTACATTATGAAAAGTCCTAGAACGGGAATTTCTTACGCTAATTAGATCTTAATCTCATTTTGTTAGCATAAACACAATAGTACATAAAAGGAGGCTTACTTCAAGAATCGCTGTGTTCATAACTTGCTAGCATTGTGACTGAGCGCTCGAACATCCTGGCAGTGGGCATGGCCAAAACTTCACTCTTCATTAAGCGCACATCGTCTAATAGGTGCACGTTTCCTTACCACCGAGAGTGATAATTGCATGCGCTTATTAACCAGTATTATACCGTATAGCCGGAAATATTGGCAGGCATTAAATTTGGCGGTTGAGCCCAAAATCGCTATTGCAAGAATATTGGCGGATTTAAATTTGGCGGTTCGGTACCGGATCGCCATACGTATATATGCGAGTAGGAAACTTTGGGGGATTTTAATTTGGCGGTTGTAATATAGACCGCCAAATTTAATTCCCCGCCAAATTTTCCGGCTATACGGTATTAAGTCCACTGGCTAGAATGTTGGTACACCTAATGAATTGTAGTTGCTGACTCTGTATTTTTATATTATTATGAAGAGTAGGAGATGATACATGTACGGTGTAGTAGATATTATCCAATTTATATAGAATTGTGAATCTGACAAATCTCTATCCAACACTGATTAATGCTCCATCCAGTGAACAGTCAAGTAACTTCTCACAACTGAGCGGTAAGTGGTGTATGTACATACAGCTGATTGTTTCTTTACTGTGATGTATCTCAGTATGTATATGTGACTTTGCAAGCATAATAAATCAATTGAATTCATCGAAAAATTGGCTTCATTGTGCTTCAAATCAAGAGACATGGTCCACAAGCGTCACAAATAGTGCCTTTTATAGGCCACCGTAGCCACGCCTGTCGACAGTGCCCACTCGATGTATAATGCTGCTCATGTGTACAACGAAGTGGCCAAGTATATGACTGGTAAAGATCATCGAAATGTTCTAAATAATTCCCGTGTCATCTATAGCACTATACATGTAGCTATTGTCCGGATCCGCTGACTGAAATCTAAAGCATTTATTACAACAAAATAATGTATGTATTATCAGTTCATATCTTCCTAGTCTAGGTCTGGTGCTAGGTCTTTTGTCACATCTAAGCAGCATTTTGGAATCCACTATTTTTCATAAACTTATAAAATTATAGCCATGCACACAAAAATAAACCTATATAATGATGGATTGCGCAATATGTGCATGGGGTATGTGCTGTATAGAGATCTAGCGTTTTCTCCTTTTTCAGATCCATTCTACATGTACATGTAGATACATGTATCTGATATACTATATGTATGAAGTTATTAATACCATGGAATATTGTCCAGATACTGTTTCCATGTGCTGGTGATAGAGCACATCTAATTACCCCGTGCACATGTGCAAGGGGGTAATGTAATTGGTTGTATCATTGTTGTTGTCGTCAGCACAAAAATTACTATATCTCGAGACCTAAGGACCTCAGCAACTCATAAGCACAACAAATCAATTCATAGGCGTAGGAAGATACTGAAGGTTGGGGGGGCTGAATAAATGATTGCGCGCGAAGCGCGCACAAATTTTTGCGACCACGCCTACTTTGTGTTAAACCACGCCCATTTTTGCACGATCGAGGCTGCTATCTTGATGATGACGAACTGTAGATCAAGTAGAATACATTTGGCAGCTATTGAGGCACATTTTACTCATATTATCAGGCCAGGTAAGAAATCTGTGTTATAACAATACTGGGCTGAGAGAACTTCCCAAGTTTTACTAATCTGAGAATATGGACTGACACAACTAACAAGGGGGGGCGCCAGCCCCTGGAGCCTCCTCGTTTCCTACGCCACTGCAATTGAATTTGGCGAAAACCAGCTTCAGTTTGCTTCAAGTAGAGAGATACAGTCCATGAGCGGGGTTGTAATTATGCTCTATGAGCTCTAGTTCCATAAAGTGATAAGAAGTCTGGGGTCAGGTCCACTGGGGTATTTTGAAATTCATGTACCATAATATTATTATAGCAACATGTACTTGACACCATGATAATTGTTATGCTCTAACATGTCTACATGCATACTTGCAGTCTTTATTAATCGAGGTGTGTCACCCAATGTCTCGTGTAGTCTGACTCGGAATAAAACCAACGGCACTGAGATTGGAGTAGAGTGGTGGAGCCTCAATCAAAGCTCCCAATATGTTGTTGCTCCTCCCACTGATGGCCAACTTGAAATGATCATCTACAGTGAGAGAGTTGCACCTCAGATATTTAGCTTCCTCAGCGGACTTGGGTAAGGCAACAGAGTGAATAGGCCAAATATTTCTAGTTTTCCATTTGTATTGCATACATAGGTCTAAAAAATACCGCATGTATGGCCAGAATGTTTGGTGCAGTGTTAAGTTTGGTAGTTTGGTGGTCAGCCATCACAACTACCGTCGTATCAATGTAAGCTCACAAGAGAATAGCCCAGAAACACCTTTATAGTCATTGTATGTCATCTAAGTACGCAAAACATATAATTACGGCAAGCGCTATAATTATGTTTGAGGCAATAAAGAACATGAAGAGCCTGATAAAGGTACAGCTACCACAAGTATTGTACAACTATAGTATTTGGTGTTTAAGTCACATTACTACACCCTCCCTCACAAGGTTCAGTATCCAAACCTGTCTGATGAATTACGTGAAGGACTGGGGCACAAATGCCAGGGCAGGCGTATCACCTCCCAGACATCTCAGTTCAACAATTAAAGAATTGGTTGTTTGTTTGGTTGTTATTTTGTTCGTAATTATGCCCCCCCCCCCCCCCCCCCCCCCCCCCCCGGACTATAAAATTAATGTAGACATCACAGACCGTAAGCCAAGTACAAACAGTAACAAACATATTATGCCTTCCTGATGAGCTTCTTCCGGCTCTTTGAAACACAGAATTATAAGGAGGATCAGTGGTTACCATACTGTATGAGAAACTGCATATATTGCGTACCATACTTTGACTTGAAATCATCCAGGATCTCTTGGACTTCAGCTTCATTGTCAGATTTCTTTTTCTTTTCCTTGTGCTGAGTAATAGGTGGCTCATTATCCGAGTCTGCATCTGACACACGTCTCCGCTTAATTTGTTAGCTTTATTTCCAGTATCAAGAAGCCCATCACATCACAGAATTCCTCACCTTCAAAGGTCCACTACCTTCTTCACTTTTTGACGAGCTCTTGATGGATAAAAGATAGCAGTCACTTCATTTCAAGAATAATTTGTAGGTCTAGTGATAGTCTTTGTAACTCAACTGACTCATCACTGATCACTGTAGGCTATCAACTACACTTCTTGTCTTTAATTTCTTGTGTGCACTGATCTGGCATACATTTGGTACTATTGCATGCATAATGCCAGGATCCTGATAATGCTAATGGCGTGCAAGCGATGTTAACACCTGCTTGTGGTTACTCTAGGTCTAGGCTACACAACTCTGCTAATAGTAGCAGTCGCTAGCTTAGATTGTTTTCAGCATGCAAGGTAGAATATTATACACTCACTTTTGGTGTTTTCTCCATTAATTTTGAGGGTGTGATCATACATTCTAAAAGTAAAATTAATACAAAGAATTCGAGAAATACTGGAAGATTACAGATACCAGCCAACAGAACAAGTTACGAGTCCTTGAGCTTGCATCTCATAGCTCATAGTACAGGTACGATCTTTGGCCATGGTAGCCCCAAAGAAGCTTGTCGAGTCTCTTTAAGTCAGCAGTAGCACTGTCAGAGCGCCTCGAGCTTGTTAATCTGTGTCAGTTCCTGTTCAGAATCTGTGTGTTACTACTATGAGCACATGGTTGTGCTTTTTAACATGTGCTTAACAGTGAGTAGCAAAACCAGGAAGAATAAAAAAATTAATGTGCTTAACAATCCAAGTCTGTGATATTATAATATGTACATAATACCGTATTTCTTCTAAAAATTCGGCCCCTCTAATTATTCGGCACCGTTTACCGAATGTTTGAATATAGTCTCTAATTTTTCGGCAAAGGTCGTCATGCGTATATGCTATAAACGGGAATAAAATGCGCAAGCAGACAGAATGTTGAATATTAACCTCTAAAAATTCGGCGAAGCTAAAGCAATATTGTTATTTTCATGCCGAATTTTTAGAAGAAATACGGTACTTGTGCACGCATCTTCATTCAGTATCTTTTCTGGCTCTTTATTTTATTCTTATTGCCTCAGAGCACATTAGCGCATTATATTGCCATAATATTATTGTTACATGCATGTATTTTGATGCTATAATATGTCATGACTATAATTCTATTCCTAAAAGTAAGGGACTCAGTATTACCTTTCCCAAGCCATTCTTTTATGAGCCATCATCCCAGCCATGCAATACAACATTGGTGACAAGGATGGCCATTGCGATTATGATGATAGATTGGGTTGTTATTTGTTCATGCGCTCATGATACTATTGTTTTTGGACTAACTCAAACTTCACCCACCCATGTGTTTCTTTTTCCTATTGTGTAGAATCATCACCTTGTATGTATCGGTGGTTCTGGTGATTGGTAGATTCATTCGTACATACATAGCAGACCTTCCCTATCGATTGGCTGTGGATGAGATCCTCAACCCAGACCCACTGATCAAACTTTGCCACGATATCTTCACTGTGAGGGAGAGAGGGGACCTGAAGCTCGAAGAGATATTGGTCGGAAAACTCTTCTACATATTCAGATCTTCAGAGAGGATTGTCAGAATAACTGAAGATTTAAAGGAAAAAACTGACTAGGTTTTTTAGGTATACTAATATAAAGTATTGCTTTATGTGAGTGGTTTCCCTATTAAAATTACTTTTTATGACTGTGTAAGTACTTAGCTATAAATTTTGATCTTCATAGAATATCATTTAATTGTTTTCTGTGATACGAAAAGCCAGATGCTCGATCAGCATTCATAGTTCATCTCCCCAGTCAGGTCACATCCCCATCACGAAAGAGAAGTCACATCTTGAGCATAGGTAGAATTAAGTACTCAAGGATGTCGGTCAGCTTTTGGGATTCCAGTGCATGGTATAGATAGTTATGCATCTCCAGGAGTTGACGTGTTTAATAATTATAAAAAATAGGATAAAATTAATATCAATCAATAGTACTGCAAATTTAATACCTAAACGAAAAGTTCTTTAGTAGATCATATCAGTTAGCCAGTAGTGGTCACTAAGTTTCTCAACTAAGGGGAACTTGACTACTATAACTTCATAATATTATTATAGTCACTGGCATTACCAAATAACGCATTTGTTCGTAGGATTCATAGGAGATCCTGCTGGACAGTTGAACGCTTCAGCAAACTGTCTTAAGTTAACTACTGCACGATTCCTGCAGTTATATTATGCATAATTAATTTACATTTTCCACAATAATATCACCAATTAAGGAGTAGTATGGAGCACAGGTGCTAGACTAGACAGGGGCAGCACAGAAGGTCGGGCTATAGCTCCAACACTTCTCAGGACATGGGGGGGGGGGGGGGGGGGGGGATGTGGTAACTACTAAGGGGTTATCAAGCACTATGAATTTGCTGTCACAGATGTTTGAATATTCCGGTAATATAATATAACTGTGTTAAAATATTGTGTGTATCCAGCAAGGGTGCCACACCCACTTCAAACTCCAAAAGTGGGTGTGGTAAACCAAATTTTCACCACGCACTTACGTAAACTTCTCATTAGCTACAGTGGAACCCCTCTAAAGCGGACACCATTGGGACCAAAATTTGTGTCCGCTGTAGCGAGCTCGAGGTGTCCTTAGTTCAGGGGTTAGTGGCTGACCATGCCCCTCCTATATAATAATATTATTATCATAAAGCACTTATTGTGGATGACGAAAAAGATGGTATTGATGAGAGCTCTATCTGACAGCTCCTAAGCAAGAATTTGAAACATTCTTTAGGTTTTACTGTAGTTGCTGGTCGCTGAAACTGACTGGTCCAATAATTTATTATTTACTGAATGGTGGGTATGGCCTAACTGTCTGTTATGCGAGGTTGTTCACTATTGCACAGGCTGAACGGGACCAAAATAAGTGTCCGTTATATGGAATAGCGGGCTGTCTGCTGTTGAGGGTATTTGAATATATTGAGGTCTATGGAAATACAATCCGGACATTCAGAAGTGTCCGTTATATATCGCCAAGAGTGTATTAGGAGGTGTCCGCCGTTGAGGGGTGTCTGTTAAGCGGGGTTCTAAGCCCCACCACTTTAATACTCAGTTCCACCCTTGCTGGATAATTACTATTTCATTTAGCTACATACCTGGCAGGTCCTGGTGCATGAGGATCGGAAGTACGTAGAAACTGATAATATGAAGGAAAAGCTAATTCACACCAGACCTATTATTATAGATAATAATTAATTTTATTAATGACTGGATTATAAAATATTATAGAGTTTGATAGCGCTAACTACTGTAGATTGGGATATTTTCGCCGATAAAATATTTGCTTGTAAATTTTTCGTGTAGTCTAAATTTCGTTGCCTGACTTTAGTGACCAAAATAGGTATAGGTTGACATACGTTTATGTAATAATTATAATAATAATATTGTTATGGCATATCCGGGCCATCCCTACTTATAATATAGAGTCTACCGAGTCTATGATACAATGTCATGGCTAGCCTCGTGCTTGGCACGTGCCAAAGCACGAGGCTCTAGCTAGGGTGGAGCAAGGCTGCCTCAATATGAGTCAGACAGTGCTAAAATCCTTGCGTTCTGTAGATCTGTTTGGCCGTCTCTGGTGAGGTGCTAGTTTAGAATAGGAGTATGAAAGTTTAGTATTGCATGCATGGATAGCGATCAACTTTTGACATCTCCTATGTTTGTGAAGGAGCTGACAAGGGACTATAGTGTACGTGGGAATAATTCCACGGACGCAGTAGTACGCCCACACAGTAAGTCCAAATTTTAGTTAGGTTGTCAGTTTGACATGTTCAAAGAGTGGGCTGATTGTCGGCCAATCTGTGAGTAGTAATGACATGGGGGCCACAACTGTGACAGTGGAGTGTGAGCTTTAAGGGAGGTGCACAATTTTTCAAATGGGGTACATACACTTAGGCAAGACGAAGCATTGTACGGCTTTATACACTTGGAAGCAGGTTAGCAATCTGATCAACAGTTGACAAACTGCAAAGGCTGGCCTGTGTTGCTCTGGTGGCCGAAAGTGATATTTTAGAAATTTGGGAAACCTTGTAAATGCTTCGCCAGTGTGTCCGTTATTCAGAAGTTCTACTGCATTACCATGCAGCTGCTATATAGGGTGTTTCATAATCATTACACTAACAATCATTTAGATTCTAGTTGTCCGTCTGTCTAGTACGTCTGTGCGTGACTTACGAGCGGGAGGTGACCGGAAGTGATTCAACCCGAGCTAAAACGTTTTTCCGAGGAGTGGGCCTTTTGTCCTTTATATGGAGGTTGTTCCTTTACAGCTAGAGAAGCAGAGACAAAGTTGATCCATAACTAGGGGATAGCTACAACCAATTTACGTATGATTCCAGTCTACATATTAGCTATTATGAGTTTTCTGGGCTGAAGTGCTAATGTATGGTATAATATTATTGTATCATAGCATACATGTTTACCATTCCATGCAAGCGTCATAACCGATCTGTACAGCACTATCGAGCTCGTCCCTGTGATTAAAGCATCCATGGCTTGTCACATCGAGTTTGAAAATCTGTCTCAGACTCTAATAACTGAGCATGTACGCATCTGTGTATGCACTATAATATACTGACAATCTTTTACGTACTTGCACAAATAATATGCAGCTACTGCATGCATGGGGACATGGTCAAGTGTTGCATTAAGTGGGAAACGTTTAAGGGAGAAAATGTTCACAAATTTCGCAGTTTCAGAGTCATCTGTGAAAGTTTGCTCCATGAAATTTGGGCATGCCCCACCTATTCAATTGATTTAGCATTCCGGCGAAAGTTTTTTCCACGAAATGCTCACTTCCTACTGTTCGCAAATGTTATCTTCCTTGAATGTTTTGTTTTGTGCTATACGGTGTCCTCAGCCACAGTATTTCAGTGGTTGGCTTACCTGACCATATGTGATGAAGAACAACTGTTCAGGAGTGTATGGGAGAGAAGGGAGCATTGGTTGTGGAGCTATTGCCGCCCTCATACGATAGGCCTATAGTTGGAGGATTAATAATAATTGTAAGATATGCAAAATGGAAGAGGGTACATAATATTTATATACATGTGGCTATGTTATAATAGGCACCAAGCAAAAATTAATTATACAAGCGCAAAGCAATGGATTTGAATTTTGTGGTGTCTCAAACTTATCAATTGCAACTCACTTCAAATGAGGCATGCAGTCCTCCATTGTCCGCAATATTTTCTGGAAGTGATATATTCCCATTCACCTGAATGTGAATGTCATTCAAAAGACAGCTGATTCGTATCTATATCATGCATGTACATGTGTTAAGGTCCCACCCTCGCCGCCTATGATATTATTATTATTGTTATCGCACACAGTGAGGGATAGCAGGAAATTAATAATGCTTTTTATCTCTTTCATACTATACTCACGATCATTAGCTATTTCCTCAATTACAAGCTAATTGTGAATTCATCAACAATAATAATTATTATTAGCTATTAGCTACACCATGTCATAAATTACCGGGACGCCTTCATACGAGTACTGGCTATATTGGTTGACGAAACACGGCAGCCTGTTATTAAATTCAGCTTGTGATTCACTGCTCCACATCATTCTCCTGATACCATTTTTATCAAACTGTTGACCTGCCCGGAATCAAATTTAATTGAATGCGGTAAAAGCAATGTTGCAGTATAGCAGCTGCTACATCCTCATTAATTTTGTGGATTTCAAGGATTGAGGGAGCTATAGTTAATAATACTAATTAAGTCCACACCACCCACAAAATTAATATTGTCAGAAATTGAGCAGTAATTTTGAGTGAAGTATTTTCAGGCTATGAATTGATACTAGAAATTTGTTAGTATGGAATCTGCGTACCATTATTATCAAATCCATGTGTAATTTCATGCCCCACAATTGATCCAAGTCCTCCAAACATTTGATAACTGAAAGTAGCAGTGACCTTATTTTAGTGCATGATACAGTGCATAAACTTACTCTGGCCAATCCGCCCTGAAAATGGGCTCATTTGTAATAGCAGCCAACACATCTATTTTGTGTTATGCAATGAAGTGTGAATTATGCATAAAAATAATGATACTTTGAATTTTGAGTCTTGGGAACTCCCTGTTTCCTCCAAATAATACATAATGGTCTATAGTTTTTAAGTTAGCTGCATATCAAACCATTATGCTTACATATTTGATTTATATCTGGTTGATAGAAAGCGTTGACCAATGTAGGGAATGCCATGCTATCAACGAGTGGCCATGCTGCTTTGTTGTAGCTATGGGTGAGATTGAGACGCAGGCGAAGAGCGAGTTCCTGAGCCCTCAATTGATTGCCAAAGTAATCACTTGAATTGGCTATAAACTGAAAAACAATTACAAATACTGTTACAGTAGTTTATTGAATGAAATGTATGATCAAGTTTAATGTGAAATTAGTATTCATGAATTCTCGTAACATGTATATATATTATATAATATTGTAGCTATAGAGTCCCGCGATTACGCCCCCCCCCCCCCCCCCTTTTGTGCATGCTAGCATTAGGCAAAAGTGGGGAGGGGATTCATACGCTGGATCATGACATTTCCGTGTGATGATCGTTGAATGCCATGTGAGCGTGCTGTCTCTGTACCTTCTCTGGTGGGCAAACTCGAGAAAAACAACAAAATAAGGCATAAAAATTATGACACAAATGGCTAGTTTGCTAGGCTGTAGCTGCTGTTTTATTGGCTTAAGCGGACTCTATTTGTGACCTGCTCTGAGAAAAGGGACCACTTGGGATATTTCATAAAAATTGAGTTTTTAGCATGGATTGATAGCTCTGTGTGTACTGAATCCAATGGTGTAAGTTTCATTAAAAATTTAATATTGATCACAAGTGGAGTTATGACCGGTTTTATACACGCAGGTAGATATATTCGATTTAAATTTCGGAAAATGTGCATATTTAATTAAATTTTGTATGTGTCTGAGAGCAATTGTGTGCGCCCTTAATGATAGTTTACATAATATTGCAACTACAAAAACATAGCATATCAATATGAAGCCAAAATTTTACATTATTTGGTAGAATGAAAAATGAAAATTTCCCCATGCACATTATAGCTATTATTGGAAAATGAAAATTTATCCCAATTGAGTGGTCACTTTTCTCAGAGCGGGTCACATTTTACAGTCAGGGAGGGGGTGGGGCTTATATTATGCCAGACAAAACTACCTATGCAGGAACTTGAGCTAAAAATGCAGGGACAGCGTAATTGCGGGATTCTACGGCATATGTACATGTATGGAGCGATTGATGACCTTTACCAGAAAGTGCACATCAGATTCAGTACAGTCAAGGGCTTATAGGCTCCTAAAGGAGAAGCCCTTGGCACAATAGCATACATGTATGATGATGTACCGGTATGCCTGTTGTGTGCACAGTAGTGACTAATATTAATTTTAATTATTAGCTACCTGGATGTACAGATTGAGATATTGCAATCATGCACATGCTGATGTCAAATCCAGAGAGTTTTGTATACTGCATTGCATAGCAGTGCATTCTTGATTGAATCTTACTCTCGAGTAGATCCCATTGACGTAATTGTTATCGAAGATCTCTGCAGGATACGCCGAGTGTGCAATGATGGCATTTACTTTCTCGATTGAACTTTACTTGGAGAAATCACTCAGCCAATCCATTTGATTGACACGCTCTTTAAAACCTTCCATTAGAAAGTCGAACATCATTGCGACTCTTTCCTATAATAAAAGTGTTGATGAATTGGAGTGTGAGAGTATGATATTAGCTATCTTCAATATATTATTATCCCAATCCTCTATTTGAGCCCAGTGATGAAGGTGTGCATCACGCATGACCCATTACATGATCCATAAACCCTTCTTGTGAGATTCTGTTTGCAAAGATCTCTGTGATACTAATTATTATCATAATTATGCTAACCCGTGTTCCTTCTGGAACCAGCTGCTCCACAAACGGCCTAGCCAAAGCAATTGGTAGTGAACTTTGTACAAGTGTCATACAGGAGTTGAGATCTCCAGGAGTGGTACCCCCGCCCAGCTGTCTGAACACTATCGCAATAGAATGTATGCATCCATCATCATAAACATACTCATGCATAATAATATTGTTACCATAATTATAATATCACCAGTCGATACAACTTACCGCTGCTCAAGCTCTGAAATTGGGTTATGATAAACAATATTTTGGTATAATCACGAATCACTCTGTGAAATGGAATAAGACAATATGCAGTTACCTGATCGTCAAATAATAAATTCTGCAAATCTGATTCAGAAGCTAAATTCAATGCTTCAAGTTATCCGGGCATCACATGAAAATACATGCCACAGTTATGTACACATGAATATATACTCTGGATCAGTATTCTGAAGCAGTGGCCCCAATCTTTCAAAGTAGGCTGGTGTGGTGACAATAATCTCAAGATCTTGAGGAACTTCCAATCCAGAAAGGTCGTACATGAAGGTTACAAATCCTTCCCAGTCAAACTAATAGGAAATCCATAGATGAAACTACCGGCTACAATTACGTACTAGCTGCATTTACCCCTGGCCACAGTGTCTGCAAACTCTCAAAAGTATAGATACTGCTTTGATTGAGAGGGGGTGGATCAGTAATATCTGGTACATTGAAGCCTGGTTCAAGAATCTAAAAAAATGTGAACTTTTACAACTAATGATACACTATCTTTAGTAATACTTCATTTAGTCTTTGATCAAACTCAATTATATTTTGAAGAGCTTCAGCATAGACGGTTGGATTTACGGATGAATTGAGCAATGAGAAGATTCCTATTGCCTGTAATGGGGAATTAAGGAGAATGTCATACTATATAGTATAGGTATATACTTGGCCAGTACAAAGGATAATTAACCATCACTTACGCTGGTTGATTCAATCTATCTACAGTGTGGCTACCCGTAGTTAATGATTGTTTTGACTTACTCTATTAATATCACTTGTTGTATTAGTAATAAATGATGCTAGTGATATCACCTGCTGCTGAAACTGTAAAACATAAGAATATAATATACATTAGCAATGTCACCATGTATGTATGATGAGTATTTGCAAGTCAAAAAAGAGTCGATTGATATACTGAGGAGAGAGAGAGAGAGAGAGAGAGAGAGAGAGAGAGAGAGAGAGAGAGAGAGAGAGAGTCTCAGAGAGGAGAAATTCTCTGAGGTTCGGTGTCACTGCAATCATATTGCATACCTAGCTAGCTATGGGATTATTTTACTACTTGGAATCTTACATGAAGGGCGTATTTGGATCTACTCTGGGTGACGGCACTAAAGTATGGTGTGAAGGTGAACAAAGCAATACTTCCGTGTGTTTTCTCATAGAAGAAAGCCTCGCTGTTTATGGACCAAGGAGAAGACTCTGCAGTTATTCCAATTAGTGGCCACCCTCCTACATTTAATAAATTTTGTTGTGGCTATTAATATGTATAACAAATATAATTATGGTAATAAAATGTCATTAAGTAGCTAAAATTAATCTAAAATGTCACAGTAAATAATAATTGGTACATAGCTACCTTATTGAAAAGCATGCCGATTCATTCAGATGGTTAGCCTGTTTATATTATAGCTAACTTTACCGTGCTTTAATTATAGCTACTCGTTGTACCTAATAAGTCCCGAATCAAATTGAGTAGAGGAGTGGCTCCCAGACTCTCAATAGTGTCATCGTCAATACAAGACCGAAAGAGGTCAAAGGCTTTCCCTACAGCTTCAACACCACCATCATTCCCATTTGCAATAATGTCACCCAGCCTTTGAAATATAGGAGTCCCTAGTTCAAGCAGTGGATTTTGTACCGCAGCATCTGCGTAGAGACAATTGATAGCTATAGTAACCATATTCATGGGCCATATAATATTGATTGTTTATAGCTAACAATAATATAATGATAACCAGTATTGTGGCACATGAGCATGGTTACTAAAGTATTGTGGAAGTAGAGAATAGATTAGCTATATTGGGTATTGGGTTATTTACAATTGTGGAGAATAAAAGCAATGTGTATAGGCATGTTCTGTTAGATACATGTAATTTATATCGACATGGAGCCTGACTAATTTAACACAAAACTCTAGGAAACTATCCCAGTGCTTCTTATTCATACAGGCTCCTCTCCAACACAGTTTTAATAATTACTGACACACTTGAATTGAGATGGCAAGTACATATTCAGTTATATAGGGATCAATTATTGAAGTGGAGAAACTAAGGTGGCTAGTCAAATCCCATCCCGCATCCCAAGAGATTCGATACATGCATGCACTTTACATTGAAACTTTGAAGTATATTCACATGCAGTTCCATGCATGTGTATGAGATTTAAATGGATCGATACACGTAGCTATAGCTATAGTTATTGTGAGCTGTTAAAGTGGTATACCTGCAGGAATAAAGTTTCTTTGCCCCCAGTTTCCACAAGTGAATTCATAGAAGTCTTCACAGGGATCGACAGACTGATTCATTGCTGCCGTCATTTGTGCTGCCAACTGAATACATCCTTGGGTAAGGCATACCTCGGGGCCGGAATCTGTTGGAGACATGGTAGGCCCACCCGAAGGCTGGGATTGGGACTGAGACGATTGTACTCCGAGTGCAATTGCCAAACCAATTACTGTAATGATGGCTGAAACTGCATGCATGGAAGGGGAAGCATCGGATCACTGAGTGAAGCCACGTATATACATTAGCATGGTCCCATATTCATGCAATTGAATGACAATCAATCGGCTATAGCTATTAATACAGTGTATTCCACATAAATTGAATCTTGAAATCCATACAAAAATTGAAGTGAATTATAGAGATCCATATAAAACACTGGAAGAGAGTAGCTATAGCTAGTATTGAGACTCTGCGATGCTTCTTTGTGAAGCATTTAACTACAATGTCATAATGAAGCTTTAGAATTGTTCTGAGAGTGATTTAGGTGAATGATACTCATAGTTTTATTATCTCAAGCAGCATCTGCATGTGATCTGTTTTATATATTATGTTTACTTTTGTATGCCAAAGCTGGCTGCAATTTTTCTAATTAAGCAAAAAGACCAGTTCAAATTTATGTATTAGCTCTATGTAGGGAATCTGAAAGAATTTGATTAGACGAAAATTCGTCTCAAGCGGAATTGAATTTCACGCGCCTGCGTAGAATCCATGTAGTATTATACCGGTAGCTTTGTATATGCCCATGGGCAGGTATTTAGCTGCAACTTCGATTCTAGCCGGCTGAGAAAAACAATTTTTACTAGATTGCAGCTGGATGCCTAAGCCTGCAGGGCTTAGGCCACACCAAATGTGACTTTAGTTTCCCGTCCATTGCCCGCCCCTTGCTGAGTGAGCCACCTATTTTTTGTATTATTGCATTATTTATCAACAAAAACAATGCTACTGACTAACTTTAGTGTACATACAATAGCTAGTACTATAATAATTATGTTACTGATCGTTGCATTGGACAATTCTGAAGTCTGATGATGATCGACAAAGTTCGGCAAGCTTCTTCAATTCGGTAAGGTCAATGAGATTCAAAAGAATTTTAACGAGATTCATAGTTACTGTAATACTATAACAATGTCATAATACAGATACACTGCCTGCCTGCATCCTTTTTGCAATTATGGGTGGACAGGAAACTAAAGTCTCGTTTGGTGTGGCCTTATAATATTATATGCATCCTATACCAAGAGTTTTCTTGATCCTTAGTTATTGTAACGTAAGGTATATAGACTCATGATCACTGCATGGTACCCGAAACAGGATTATTATTATTAATGTGGGAGGGTGTGGCCGTGACACGGTGTTAGATTAGTACGAAGGCAGGCACACACCTTCAAAAACTATACAGTCAACTCTCTCTTAGCGGACGCTCCGAATAGCGGACTCACACGTTATAGCGGACACTGCTCCATGCACGGATTGATTTCCCTATTATTACTGTACAAAAAAACTCCCAAATAACGGACTCTCTGGTTTCCGGACAGCGGACACTTCGGATTGAACGCTGTAATACAATACAATGATAATCGTTTCCTGAATAACGGACAGTGGGCGGGGCATAACGATCAATGGGCGGGGCATAGCGTGCATGCATGGCATCATGATTCAGGCGGTTGACATTGATGACGCAGTACAGTTGGGCTCTCTGATTCAAAGTGCCATGGGTGAATCAAGTTGCTCTGCCGAGGAGTATGTTGCTGGAGAAGATGCTATGTGTGTGTGTGCTGACTTTGATTGTGAAGACTGGGATGAGAATTGGTTGAACAGTTTGAACGTCGACAATCCCAATCAGTTCTGATACTGAGGAAGTAGATTATGATCTACTACCGCCACCACCCAAATTAACATGTTTAATTTAAGCAAGCTATTGAAGCTCTGGAGGATGTACAAGCATTCTTGGAACACCGAGGCTATGTTGAGCAAGCAACATCTGTAGGAAAAGTGATGATTAATCTAGCTGGCATTATATAGTGTTCATAATTATACTCAGACTAGCTACAATTGATCAATACTTTTCATAATGATAGTTTTTGAGGTGCTGAGTCATTGAATTCTCAGATTAAACATGTTAACATCATTTGAGTCATTGATATTCTTATTTTAAACATTATTAAGCATGAATTTCACAAAACTCCCCAATAGAGGACACTCTCTAAATGAAGGATAAAGGCTGTCGTACCAAAGTGTCCGCTATTCGGAGAGTTGACTATATGTTAATCCATCTGGAATAATATTATTATTAATTTTACTGTAGATCAATACATGAAACATGCAACAGTTACTGTCAGACTTACTTGCAACTATTGCAACTAGAGCTCTATAGAGCACATACCCCGCGCGCTGCAGCGTCGATGTGAGAGCCGTACCATGCTGGTACCATGCCACAGAAGCCTATTGACGACCTTTACCTACACATTTGTGCCAGGTTGTGCGCATGAGCAGAAAGCACATGGTGGGTAGTGTTGATAGGCGTGGCCAACAAAACGAAGCATTTGCGACGCTCATGGACCTTGCCAAACGATTCGAAGCACAATGAAGCCAGTTTTTCGACGATATCGACGGATATGCTGTACTTACAAGTCGCTCAGACGCCTAGATCTCCAGATCTGGCGATTTTTGTGCTGACAGACGACGACAGACGACGACAGACGACGACAGACAAAACCGATTACTTTACCCCTTGCGCATGCGCGCGGGGTAAAAATAATCAAAAGCAGGTACAGATACCGTGCGGACTTTCCACCCTTCCTTTGTGGTACAGTGAAGAGCTCTTCCTCGCCTGCTGGGCCATGTTTCTCCCTGGGCACCATTGGTTCAAGCTTCGAACTGTTTATCGAAAATTATCATACATTAATTAGCACTGATCATGAACAGTTAGCTACTATATATATATAATATATTATTATTATAGCGTCCGAATTCACGAAATTTACTAAACATAATTATAATATTATAGTTAGACAGCTGATCCAATTTAACTAGCTGCTAAGCTGTGTATATAGCTATAGTCTCTCGTGCAACATCCCCCAATCTACATGCATTTCATGTTCATGTATATATAGACCTAGTTACACCCGGCAGTGGCATAGGGGTAGTCTAGGGTAGCTACCAGCCCCTTCGAAAGAGATCTAGAGAAGGAGGCTGGTACCCCACGGACATATATTATATAAGCTTAGCTGAAACTTAATAACTCACGCTAATGCTGTGTACTGGCCTTCCATTGCTGCTGCATCTAAAACTAGACAACCGATGTATACGAGGGGCGTGATCAAACACGCGCTTTTATGGATCGCGGCTATAGATCATAATGCATATTATTAATGCGCATTACGTATACAGCCATAGATAATTGGGGCGAGCCCTGCATAAACGGTAACGAACGAAAGCTTATTATTATAAAAAATTAATATATTTATAGTACATGTACTAAAGACACGAAACGGAATGTACTCTATGATTTTCAAATTTACCGTCTGGCATAATTTCGTACTCCTAGCATGTGCTAGGCTATCAGTATGAACGCTGAACAAAACATAAACCAGCGACAACTGAGGCCCCTGAAGGTGTAGGAGGTAAGAGTGAGACAGAGCTGGAGCCTCAGTGACTCTCCGGCCGCTCTAACTTAGAGCGGCCGGAGAGTCACTGAGAGTCTAAGAACAAATGATGAACTTCCCTATATTCTAGCCACAGAGTCGCAGGTTACGAGCGTGCATGCATTCTGCAGCCCATAGTTTAATAGTTGGGCGTGGCGCAACGTATCACTCAGGCTCGCCCCACAATGCTGTGATTCAGAACTTCCATAGTGACTAGGGTCGGGAATGCAAGAACTGTGGGGCGAGCATGCATGCATGAGCGTTCGACAGTCGCTATTAATTTATGTTGCGCCACACCCATGGCAACTGTTATTGAATTGGTAGCCAATACCGAATATTTCGTTGTAACTTATCTGTCCGAAAAAAAAAACAATTTAACAGTAAAAACAACTTAACAGTAGAAACAACTTTGTTATAATAGCATAAAATTTATGTCATATTGATGCATTTTGTATAGCATATCAAAGTATGTTATAATAGCACACATCCTTGCATGCATGCTAAAGTTACAGTAAATTCTCTGCTATATTAACAAAATTAATGTAGCTGTGTTAAATTGGCAGTATATGTACATGTACTTACAACATGGACATTGATGTAATTATTACTATAACATTTATGCTATATCCACATGCTATTTTGTGTCATAATATTTCTAAGGCCAAGCTTTGTAGATTCCTTGTTTCCTGTCACCCGCCCGCATCCTTTCTAGGCTACCGCATCTACAATTATTATTGAATTTTTAGGCTTATGAATCTCATTAGCAGGTAACCCTTAATGATATTCATGGAGGAAGCAGTCGTATAATAATTCTGCAGTATTGTGGCCTATGAATAATACTTTTTTAGGCAATAATAGATAATAACCGCCCGCCCGCATACTCTTGGCATCTTGATGGTGACGGGAAACAAGGATATTATTATTACTACTGGCCTAATATGTAGCTATTATTCACATATCAATAATTGTTGTCAAAATGAGAAGCTATTGTTGTGTTATACCATATAATCTATGGTTATACTGACAATAATGTGTGCTGTCAACATAATTATTATTAACACTGCACCATGTTTTTGTTTTTTTTTGTCTATAATATTTCTTGCTTCTTAATAATAGCAAAGGATACACAATAGCCAGAAGTATATATTACGAAATGCTAAACTAAGACTAATCGAGTGTGCACCCTGGTACATAAATACAGTGACAGAAAGGAATATATAAAAACAGGTATAGCTAAACATAATAGTTTAAAAGTCAAGTTGGGCTGCTTTTAAGAGCCAGCTTAAATGACTGGAGACTTGGGGTAAGTACTAGGTCCTCCTCTAGCGAGTTCCAAGCTCTGATGCTACTGGGGACAAATGAATTATAATAATAGTTAGTTCGTGCAAAGGGACAGTGCAGAGTTTGTGCCCTGGCCAGTCTGCTTGAATGTGCCAATTGGATTTGTAGAATATCATCGGGAAAGTCACACAATCCATGAAGAATCTTGTAAACTTGCACAAGCTTCAAGTGTAGTCTCCTCTCGCTCAGCATGGGGACATTTACCAGCCTAGTTAGCTAGCCATGTTAGTGTAACACCACAATTAGACAATGTGTAAGGATGTTATTATAATCACATAATTATTCATTATAATAATTTTGATATTAAATAAGTTACATTAAAGGTATTGCAAAAATATCATCATTAACTTGTGCCTATGTTCACAGTAGCTACCTTAAGGTGACCATTAATTATGGGTACTAAATTAAATTAAACGTTCGACATTATTTCCGTGGATTGTCCCAAAAACACAAAAGTCTGTACCTCTACCCGCTGACAATAGCTACCAGGGTCACGTGCATTTCAGGATTTCGCTCAAGAGGGAGCAAAATTAATGCATAGTGGTGAACTTTAAGGGGGGAGCAACCCCGGCCACATAGGGAAGGCCAATTTCCAAGGGGGAGAAAGCACCCCCTGAAATAAACCCTGACTACTGTACAGTATAGAATATTACACCTGCAACTAATCGTCACCCTAAGGGTAGTAGCTACATGATATACATCAGCTATAATAATGTCAACACCATACATACTATGTGTTCAAGTTCAACACTAACATGTCAGAGTTAAGTTCCTTCAGCACTATCATCCAGGTAGCATTCTGACATACCTGCATACTGTCAACAGGACCACCATCATATCAGCTTAAAAATTTGACAACTGAGCTGCAGAGATAAAGATGGTGATACAAATCAGAGAGAATGAGGCCAGGGGGGAGGGGGGGGGGGAGGTGGAGAGACACACACAGAGAGAGAGATGAGACGAAGTAAGAGGAAAAACTGACATACCTACATGTTGTCAACAGCTTCATCATCATATCAGCTTAAATTTGAAGGCCGAACTGCAGAGATAAAAAATGGGGAGGCAAATCAAAGGAGAGAGAGAGGAATAGGAAGAGAGATATAGGACAAAAGATAAAAAAGAGAGGGGAGCAGGAACAGAGAGATGAGGGAAGAGAGTTAGCGGGACAGACAAGTTTGTACAACAGAAGGGGAAGGGAGATAAATGAAAGACGAGAGAGAGATAAAGAGGAGAGGTCTATCTTAGCAATAAATTGAGCTATGTTAAGACCATGCAGGTATAGAGTAGAAGTGGTACTGTGACTGTGACAATATCCTCACCTTGTACTAGTGTAGCACTTCTCTACATACAGCCATTGATCTTGTACATCTATAGTTGTGTTTTAGACCTACAGATATTCATACAAAACTAAAGAGAGATAAAAAATATGAACTAGAAGGCTTCACAGGAACCATGTTTGTAACTATATGCTGGAAATCTTTACAAATAGGTTCAGCTTAGGGTTCATGTATAGTACTCTAACTAGATGTTCAAGGCGAGTAAAGCTACCTAGCTAACATACCGTACTCAGAACAGTCAACACCAAATTTAGCTAACTCAATGGGTTCCACACCATTTACCTTCGTTATTTTTAGTGACTTCAGAGCTCTCTGCCTTCTTTCACACAGAATAAGCACTCTTCATGTCTTCTCCATTTTCAAATTTCAGCTGAGCTGCAGCTGCCACTCGCTCATTAATATGCGCATGCGTGTTATGACGTCATTACAGTATGTAGTGAACATTAACACTGGTGATCTATTTGTAGTGAAGCTCATTACCCATACATTTCACTAAGAATAATTGTAGTGAACCACCTCTATTAGTAGTGACCATCACTACCAATATATTTCACTACATGGCAGTGAAGGGCAAAATAGTGATGGTCACTACCTCATGTAGTGACTGTCACTAGTCATTTTTTACAGTGAGCTATAGTAACCACATGCAGCAGTGTAATATTAATTGTACTTGTCAACAGTACATAAAACTCTGCCATAATGTGTTGTACATGTTCATAATATAATATTATGACAATTTCGTTGTTAATAAATTATAAATTAAGTATTACATTATATTCACATATCATCACATTGAGTTATATTCTTCATTATAACCTATACATCTGTTATAAGTACATGCCTGTCATTGTTAGTATAATTTATAGGGTTATATTAACACATATGTTGTTTTAGCATGAGGTGTTATTACGTCCAGAGTCCCAATTAGAAACAATTAGAAACAAAGAATTCGGCTCTCGCTATGATGAAATTATGATGAAATGATGATGAAACCTATGATGAAATATATGATGAAACTTATGATGTAATTCCTGTGAAACTGTTTCAAAATGTTTAGCACGCATGAAAGGATGTTGGGACCCAGAATTCGAACCTAGCGTAGAAGACATCGTGGACTATCGATGAGATATGGCGATTTTCTCGGTTCGCTTTCTTTGGCGAGCTCGCACTCGGGGGGATTTCCCTATTCAGTCGAGCACATGGCGGGTGAAGGTCAACCGGCTCAAGCCGCGCGCCCCAATATTGTACACGTATACGGAGCATGCGCAGTTTGTCGATGTGTCCTAGTTCGAATTTATGGCGGCGTATTCATGAGGGACTCTGGACGTAGTCTCTAAGTTGTTCATTATCTCCCCAGTAGCAATTTACTTTTCTGTGGTTATGAGGTAATTATAGTGTAATTATGATGAAACCTATGGTGTAATCTCTTAGGTAATCTATGAGGTAATTTATGAGAAAATTTAGGGCCTCGCTGGAGCCTTTCTGAGACTTGAAAATCAGTAAATATGTAGAGTACCTTATGCGTGTATCCAGCGAATAGATTACAAGCTGAGCGCTACTTTCTCTGAGAAGTACTGTTGGTTGAACTTCACGTGTTTTCTTGGCTTACGTAATGCCATGGATAAATAAAGCTAGCCTTGCGCTATATATAGCACGCATCACTGCCACAAGGGGCTGGCCCGCGCGCGACTGCAGCAGCGTGACCAGCCTGAACTTCGGAAGGAATACTGTGTTGTCGAATTCGTCTCTGTGATTGAAGCATCGAAACTTGTCGCTATCAAGGTTGAGAGTCGATCTTAGACGCCATCTCCATGATTTCTGGGGCCAGATGTGCACGTGTACGCATTCTATTGACGACCTTTTACCACATGCACCATTACACTGTGCAGCTACTGGGAGATGGTCAAGGGTTCATTACCCCGCGCGCGCATGCGCAGCAAGGGGTAAAGTAATCGGTTGTGTCGTTGTTGTGAGCACAAAAATCGCCATATCTCGAGATGTAGGCATCTAAGCGCCTCGTAAGCACAACGAATCAATAGAATTCGGCGAAAAACTAGCTTCAGTGTGCGTCAAATCGATGGACACGGTCCACGGGCGTCACAAATAGTGCTTTTTTGTTGGCTAACGTAGCCACGCCTATCGACAGTGCCCACTCGATGCATAATGCATGCCCATTGTGTTTTGTGCCCATGCGCACAACTAAGTAGCCAAGAATATGACTGGTAAAGATCGTCGAAATTAATAAATGCTCGTTCACTATGACAAAATTATGACCATGCACACGCAACTCTATAGATTGCGCAATGTGCGCGCGGGGTATGTGCTCTACAGAGCTCTAGTTTTAACATAATTGTTTTACTGTAAGAAACCTATAATTATTACAACATCAAGATTTTATAATAACACATATAATAAGGGTTGCTACTGTGAATATCAACCGTTTCTTTGACAGCAACTTGTCATTTTTGTTATTTTAACAAGGTTGTTTTTACTGTGCATGCATATTACATAATATTAATGACGATGCGGTACAGGGTCGTTTGTCCGAAACGATTGATGCAAGAGTTAGCTATGGTATATATACAGTGGTTAGTGTTCTTTTTCTGAAAAAGAGAAAAATATAGACAAATCTATACCTTGCTATTATATTATTACCCCTACCATATACTTTAGCCGCACTCCAATGGTTTGTTGTACAGTAGCTATTCCTAGACACTTCATTTTGTACTAATGACCAAGGCTAACTTATACTTACTATGGCATTAATTTATTAGTATATAGCAACAAAGTAAGTCGATTTTTTCACTTAGAATAATAATATTATGGCTAGTCTTCTTGCTACATCCTAAGTCTGAAAAATGTAAATAATGTAATTCAGCTATGACCCAGACAATGCTATGGACATAATTCAAAGACCAGCAGATAGATTACACGTTCCAGGATTTCAATTTCACTTTCGTTATCAAGTTATGAGCAAAAATGTATGTCCTTGTCAAAACTCAGAAGCATGCTATTGTGTGGTGGTTATAAGCTCTCTGTGACTTCCCAGCAGTATCAAATGCGTAAATCCTGCCTGGATCCTTTTTTTCCAACCTTTTTTCACTGCCAGTGATATTGCAAAAGGTTGTCTACATGCACTTTATTTTACAGGATCACTATATAGGCAAAGTCATATTGTGGTCAGCAGCTACTGCAATAATCATAAGTGAACTAAATCAGAATGCCATCAACAAGAAGCTAAAATAATTCAGTTTCAAAAGTATTCCACCTCAATTACGAATAGCTAGCCTATATATATAATGTAAATATTTTTCTTACTATTTCAAAGCTACTTTTTCCTACTTAGGGTGCGGTTAGTCGTCTTAGAGAAGAATAAACAAAAACTTTGGCAATAATATAGTGTTATTATGACAGTGTACCAGTGTTATGGATCGCCCATACCATATTATATGGTTTACATAAGCATAATAATACATGTATACAGCAACAATTATGAGCAAACTTTTTCCTACTTAGGATCATGCAATTAGTCTTCTATAGACAAAATCACCACACTATGTACTAGACTAAGTGCATGTAGTTTTTAAAGTATTACAGTTACCGTATTGTAGTACAATAGCTATTTAATCGTCTGTTGTCCAGTAGGTATGGACTGATAACTTAAGTATACAGCAATAACTTGAGAAAACACTTTTCCACTTAGGATGCAGTTATGAAACGAGAAGAAAATAGAAAAACTTTATAATATTATATCTTAGTACATAGACTATTGTCCCTATCGTCAGAAAATTAATAGCTTGCAGTATCTATTCATTGTGATGGAGCAGCGAGATGTGAGCTGCGGTGCTGAGCCAGGCACCAGTGGCGACACTAGTGGAGCACCTGGTGATGAGAAGGACAAGAACATGGACAACAGCCATCGAGAAAATGAACCAAAAGACAAGGAATACTCTGAGGCTGACACAATCACTCACAGCGATGCCTACACACCCAATGAAGAAGACAGCTACAATGATGAATTAGGAACGAGAGATGACTTTGATAGTCAGGGGAAAAACTCCATCCCCCAAGGGGGCAAGGAGGGTGGAAAGAGGAGAAAAAATACAAATCATATTTCCTACTCTGATTTGAGCTACCTTAACAGTTTATCAAGACAAGAAAAGAGGAGAATTGAGGGAGAAATAATTAAAGGACGTAAAATAGGTGAGTACCCTTCATGACAATAGATCACCATGTTTTATAGAAGCCTAGTCCATGGAATCTCAGAGTCTTATTAGACTAATTGCACATTGGCACATTTGTTTGTGGTGCATTTCCTGGCCCATGGGTTATAATCATGATCATGTTCATTGTAATCCATGGGTATCTTTGTTAATTTCTGAATGATAGTACACCTTACAGGAGGGATATTTCGTATAGTACACTCCAATTAATCATCGGCACTCCGTGATCTTCACCTAAACAAGCCCATCTCTAATGAAATTATAGGGAACAAGTATGTTTGATGTACATGTCACAATCATGGGCTAGCATGCATAACAGACCTCGTCTCTTGAAGCTCGGTGGCATGTGGCCTGCTGAGCAGGCCTCTCAACTCAAATGCGTGGCACTTCGAAATGCTAGTGTTTTCAGTGTTTCCACTGAATCAGTGATGCTATTGTTTTCAGTGTTTCGATTCAAGTGATGCCAGTGCTTTCAGTGATTCCAGTGATGCTGGTGTTTACAGTGTTTCCAGTGATGTCAGTGTCTCCAGTCTTTCCAGTGATGCTAGTATTTTCTGTGTTTCCAGTGATTCCAGTGATCGATGCAGCGATGCCAGTTTTTCCACTGATGGGAGTCTTTCAAGTTAACAAATTCCCAGTGGATGGTTGTTGGCAATGCTGGACATCTGTGGCATCACTGCCGGACAATATTAGTCACACTACAATCGCTGGCAACACTAGTATCCTGCAATCACTGGGATCACTGACAACACCCCGCATCACTGGCAACACTGGACGACAATTTTAACACTGCTCTCACTGCAATCACTGGAAACACTGGTGACACCTTAATCACTCCTCTCACTGCAATCGCTGGGATCACTGACAACACCACATCACTGGCAACACTGGATGACACCTTAAGCACTAATCTCACAGCGATCACTGGCAACAATAGTATCACTGTATCACTGATAAACACTAGTATTACTGGCGACACTGGCATGGACGACACCTTAAACACTACTCTCACTGCAATCGCTGGCAACACTAATAGCTATCACTGCAATCACTAGGATCACTGACAATATTATAAACACTAGTATCACTGCAATCACTGGGAATACTATAACACTAGAACTCTGATATCATTGCAATCACTGGTAACACAGCATTATGACAACTGTACAATATTAAAGGCATAGCATCACTGTGATCACTGATAAGCCCTTGGGAGCAAGGAATTGAGCTACCAATCTTGGGAGCAAGGAAGCTTGCTCCCCAAGATTGGTAGCTCAATTGGTAGAGCATCACACCGGAGATGTGAGTGAGTGGATTCGATCCCCACTCAAGTTCTGTGATTTTGTTTTGCCTGGAAGAAAATCTTGGGACTTGTATGCAAGTGCTACCAAGAGTATATTAGGAAGAGTACATAACTGCGTGGGTGAGCAAGCTCTACACTGTACGTTAAATGGTGGCGTATCCTACATGTACATGTGCCAGCTAGCCTAACCATATATGGCCATAGCTATTTGTTTCATTTATCCAGTGATCAAACACGTGGCTGTGTGGTTGTAGGGTGCTATACAGTGTCAGGCTAGAACTACTACCCCACCAAGGGACTACCTTACAGTATTATTCATAGGTTTGTGGCCACACAGATTTTACAAAAATTAATAACAGCATATATCTGGTATCTATGTATTGTGACGCCACCATCATCACACTACATAAGCGCTGCTGAATACCAACACACTGGAGTTACGTACATACTCCTCCTGATACATGCTTGGTGCTACAGGAATATTGTAGCATGTAGCTAAATAATATTAGCAAATTAAGAATTAAAACTTGCATATATACGTGTATGTAGTTATAATCATACTGATTAATAGCTATACCTGTAGGCAATCATTTTACATCTGATTGAGGACTTTCATGTATGTTTCTTTTCCTCCAATGCTACAGCTCTCACTGTCAACAACATAGTACAGGAGCTGAGAGGAGTGGATCTATTTAAAATTCGTGATTCTTTCTATACTCCTCAGAATATACTCGGCATCCCTCGTGCCCAGCTTGCTGAACTCCGGTCTGCTCACTACTCTACTGATGAACAAGAAGCAGCTATAGTCCGGTATTGGCTGCTACGAGACCCACTCGCCAGTTGGAGGAGAATCATACTCCAACTGGATGTGTGGGCTAACGACCCTGACTATGGTAATTACAGTGCTATTGCAGACAGGATACGTCACTATGCTGAGGAGCTGACTGGTATGTTCTTTTTCATGATACAATAATATAATATTGTTATCCATGTATAGATAGGGACTAATAGTGATGGCTTAGTATAATATATAAGCTAGTGCTAATAACTCCTAACCATGTCATACAGGTGGAAATTTAAAAAATTAATGTTGCCAAGCCCAGCTAGCTATATCTCTGCATTACAAAAATATCTGTGAAATGAAGTTGCACTAATGCAGTAAAGGTTATTATGATTATTATTCATAGCCTACTCTATGATCACCCATAGCTTCCCCTCTTGTAGCCAGTAACTTTCCTATTGCTAGGCAACGACCAACTGTTACTATCCTGCACTTGTGATGTACAATAGTGGACTAGGACGACAGGAGGTGATGTAATTATCACAACAATAGCAGGCAATAAGAGAGTATGTAGCTAGCCACCACTGAACCACTAAGTGTGTATAAACCACTGTGTGCACAACTAGAGGTCTGTAGAGCACATACCCCGCATGTACATTGTGTAATTGATGTACTTCGCGTGTATGGTTCAGGGCCGTAGGAAGCAATTTGGTACTTGCACGGCCATCACCCACAGTGTGTGACCACACCCATTTAGAAGATTAGCATGCAGTAATACTGTATAGGTCATGATCAGTGATACTGCCACTCTGTGGGCCGATATAGCTAGCCTGGTAATTAAATTTTTAGTACATTTTTTGTAATTTTACATCATTACCTGACTGAAGTGCTTTTACGTAAGTAAAGCAATAGGCCAAGTCGCTTGATGCGTCTTAGTGTAGCTAGCTAGCCATTTCCAAGGGCTGAAGAAAATTGCTTATGTCCAAAACGCCATACAGAAAAGACAATGTATGTATGTTGGCTATGAGGGATTCAGGGGTGGTGCTATACACAATGTTAGAGTCAGACGAGAGCTGGAGCTAGCCATCTTTGTCTACAGCTATAAGCGCTTACTAGGCGATATTGGAGAGGGGTGCAGTATTGGCTATTTTACAAATTATACTTCATATTTGATTAGACTAATATCTAATATAATACTTAAATATGTAAATTATACAATATTTGATATGTATAATTTAATCAAAAGTACATTTT
The DNA here is from genome assembly GCA_963930775.1 of Cliona cf. orientalis. Classification (NCBI taxonomy): domain Eukaryota; kingdom Metazoa; phylum Porifera; class Demospongiae; order Clionaida; family Clionaidae; genus Cliona; species Cliona cf. orientalis. The sequence continues at coordinate 7,349,239 of OZ005691.1, forward strand.
GCCAGTATATTCTGTCAAACTTGATATTTTACTTTATACATTAAGTAGACTACAGCTTTACTTCATGCTGTCTAATTGTCAAATATTGATAAGTATGATATCCCAGTCAAATATGTCTAATTTGTATATTTTGTCTAATTAGACATATTTGACTTCACTTTATACTGTAATTAGATTAAAATTTTACTTTATACGGTCTAATTTTGACGGTCAAATATGGAAATTTATAATCTGATATCCCGGTCAAATTTGTCTAATTTGTATATTTTGTCTAATTAGACGTATTTGACTTTACTTTATACAGTAATTAGATTACAATTTTACTTTATACTGCCAATTTTGACTGTCAAATATTGATAATCTGATATCCCGGTCAAATTTGTCTAATTTGTATATTTTGTCTAATTAGACCTATTTGACTTTACTTTATACAGTAATTAGATTACAATTTTACTTTATACTATCTAATTTGACTGTCAAATTTAATATTGAAATTAATTTTATAATCTGATATCCCAGTCAAATTTGTCTAATTTGTATATTTTGTATAATTAGACATATTTGACTCCACTTTATACAGTAATTAGACTATAATACTTTATACTATCTAATTTGGATTGTCAATTTCTGTGTTTGGCAGGGGGTGGTTGAGGCATTTAAACATTAACTATACATTTGGCAGGGGAGTCGAGATATTAAATTTATTACGATAGGCAGGGGGATCGAGGCATTTAAACATTAACTACATTTGGCAGGGGGGGTTGAAGTGTTTAAACATGATCTAGCTATGTCGGCAGGGGATTCGAGACATTTACCGGTATTATGTTTGGCAGGGAGGCGGAGGCATTCAAACATAAACTACGTTTGGCAGGGGGGTCAAGATATTTAAACATTTATTACGATTGGCAGGGGGTCAAGATATTTAAACATTAATTACGTTTGGAAGGGGGGTCGAAGCATTTAAACATTAACTACGTTTGGCAGGGGGGTCAAGATATTTAAACATTTATTATGATTGGCAGGACATTATTACGATTGGCAGGGGGGTCAAGACATTTAAACATTAATTACGTTTGGAAGGGGGGTCGAGGCATTTAAACATTAACTATGTTTGGCGGGGGGGGGGTCGAGGTATTTAAACATTTATTACGATTGGCAGGGGGATCGAGACATTTAAACATTTATTACGATTGGCAGGGGGGTCGAGACATTTAAACATTAATTAATTACGTTTGGAAGGGGGGTTGAGGCATTTAAACATCAACTACGTTTGGCAGGGGGGTCGAGACATTTAAACATTAATTAATTACGTTTGGAAGGGGGGTTGAGGCATTTAAACATCAACTACGTTTGGCAGGGGGTTGAGATATTTAAACATTTATTACGATTGGCAGGGGGGTCGAGACATTTAATTACGTTTAGCAGGGGGGCTGAGGTATTTAAATATTAACTACGTTTGGCAGGGGGTCGAGGTATTTAAACGTTTATTGCGATTGGCAGGGGGGTCGAGACATTTAAACATTAATTACGTTTGGAAGGGGGGTCGAGGCATTTAAACATTAACTACGTTTGGCAGGGGGGTCGAGATATTTAAACATTTATTACATTTGGCAGGGGGCAAGGCATTTAAATATTAATTACGTTTGGCAGGGGGATTGAGGTGTTTAAACTTATGCTACAGTCAATATTTGATGAGACATGTTTGACAGTCTAAAATAAAATTGTTATCTAACTTCTGTATAAAGTCGTATCAAATAAATCAAATTAGATAAATTATACAAATTAGACAAATTTGACTTCATACAGGCCAATAGACAGTTATTGTAATATATGTTGCTATTTTGTATAAAATGTATATTATACAATTTGACAGTCAAATATTGTCAAATTAAGTATAATCCCGTATAATAGCCAATACTGCACCCTACTGCGATATTGGCCACACCCACAATTTATGTGCGCGTACGATAATAATATTACATGTATGGAGGAAAAAACTTCAACGGCCGTGGCCGTTGCGGCTCCTACGGCCCTGTGGTTAAAATTTTGTGAATTTAAGAATTATATTTGAAATGCTGGTTGGTTGCAAGGGTCCAGCTGAAATACGACTGATTCTCTCTCTGCACCAGATATAGACTAGAAAGATATAAACTGTTACTATCTTAATTACCTACATTAGCTATCTCACATTCTGATTTGGTTCCATAGTTATATGCCACAAGTATTATTTAGAACATTTCAACGACCTTTACCAGTTCATTTAGTATGCATGAGCATAAAGGACATGCATTATGCATTGAGTGGACACTGTCGATAGGCGTGGCTATATATGATGGCTGACTATTTGTGATGTGCATGGATCGTGTCCCTTGATTTGAAACACACTAAAGCCAGGTTTTCACCAAATTCGACAGATTATTTATGCTTATGAATTGCTCAGGTGCCTATAGGTCTCGGGATATGGCTATTAACAATGTTGACGACGCAACCGATTACTTTATCCCTTGCGTATGTGTGGGGGATAATTACCAGATCACCTTTAATCGTTGGTAGCAGTTACCATAGCAACATAATTTTCAACCCTAAATTATGGGATAGTTAGAGGGTCATTATAGTATGATAACAGGTCAATAGCGAAGCCGCAAGTATAGTAGAATTGCAAAAACAATTTATAATATTATACATGTAGTTGACCATCAGATTTGAATGCATATTGAATAGCTAATTGTTATTGTGCACTCATTAGATGAGAATCAATATCACTTAATGTCATTAAATCTTGTCTTAATTATAGGAGCATACCCTCCATACAGCATTCTTTAATGTGTCCTTCATATTTCCCTCACAGACACTACACTCACTCACAGCAACCTGTCCACTGTACTAAACCATGTGGTAGACATGGACAAGCTGATGAACTGTCTTAGTATACCGTACAGTGTGGGAGATAAGATTAGAGAATATAGCAAGGATGAAGAGCAGCAGCGACATGAATGTATCCATTATTATCTGAAGACTAGCCCCTTTGCCTTATGGGGTTGGGGGTATTTAGGAGGAGAGCTACTGTACTACCGGAGACAAAAGTCTGCTGTAACTGCAGCCAAAGCCTATATTCAGAGGGCTCCAGGTACATGTGGGTGTGGCATGTGTAAGGCCATGCAAAGTTAATCTTCTGTTTCTCGTCCCCACCCGCATGTACATCAAACCCCCCGCGTGTACTTTTGATATTCAGATTTCGGCTGGATGATATCATCAAGCCATAACTAATAATTAATTAATAATTAACCATTCTGGGGGTGTGGTCTCGTCGTTAGTCGCTCGAGGCCCGAGTGGATGCTCTACAAATGTAGAAAATCAATTGAATGCTCAGCCTCTACCAACAATATTGGTCAGCAAAGATCATCAATAACTGCTGTGCATGATACTGGAAATGGAGCAGATGTAGAGCTAATCATTGTTGGAGTTGCTGTTTCAGCTTGTTAGCAATTAATGGGGGTGTGGCTAGGGGTGTGGTATCAAATATCAAAATCATCCGTGTCCCTTATGTGCTTTGGAGTATCCTATAGGACGAGAAACAGATATTTAATATAGAGGATGCTCAATTGTACATTACACAGCAAATTCATGCTTGCAGTATTGTATAATAGTAATACATTCATTTTGTTGATTGCACTGACGCTAACATTGTGTGCGCATGTCCATATCCACACACATACATGCACATATACATATTATACAGAGCCATCATTGACACTAGATACTCTGTCCAGTGTCCTTGACGGTGTTCAGCGTCTGGATGGTTTTGGTGGTGTTGGTTTTTACCTACAGATTCCACGCTTCAAGCGAGATGAACTCGGGCAGCAATATAATAGGAGACAACTTCCCAGAGCGTACTCTACCGTCTTCCTTACTGAAAACCCATCTCCTTCTTGGAGCACCGTTGCTCTTGCCATGTGGGAGGCGGGAGAACATGGAGCACTGGAAGTAGTTCAGAAATTGTATCTCAAAGGTGAGCCATGTGCACACAGCTGTAGGGGTGAGGGGAGCTACATTGTTCAGTGATGTCGTTTTTGTGTGGAAGAAATGGGCAGGGCCATACATGTGTATTAAACTGTACTGGGCATGCCTATAGCTACTATATATACACACTACCACCCAGCCAATTGTTATTACAAGTACATACCACAGGAGCCTTTGCATGCTACCACACTTAGACTTAGCATGTAGCACTGTAAACACTGCTGTGGTCACTGCATGTACATACCCTCTGCATGCTGTGATAGCTGTTTTTATGGTATATACTACATATTAGATGTTGCTGCCACACTTTCTATTCTAATTCAGCAACTTGCAAATTTACACTATCCTTGCAGTGAAGGACTCATTACTGAGCTACTGGAAATGAGCGTACGTCGATTAGCTGGATACCAGGCTATGAGCATACATCCCATGGTCTATAATTAGTTGGGCATGGTGCAACCTAAATAGCAACTTGTTGCACGCTCAGGCTCGCCCCACAATGCTGTGCATTCCCCTAGTAATAACTATTATGCTACTTGGAGCATACTTCTTCATGATCTGTCTTGATAGCTCTAGTTCAGTAAAAAGGAAATTGTCTTAATCTAAGATAGAGCTCAAGATCTGTTATGTATGCACTAAGACAGACTCAGTCACTGGGTTAGTGTGTGCATGTATTACATAATCCAAGCCACCATATGCATAAGCAGCTGTATTAGGGTCACATGTACTTGAGCAGAAATTACCAATACTATATTACCGTACTCGCTCTAATTATTCGAACATTCTAATAGCCCGAACGGCAAGTTTTAAGTAATTTATTTCCTTCCTAATTCGTCGAATATCTTGGATTTCAAGTTTTCTCATCCGCTCTAAATTAACCAAACGGCCACACGGTATGGCATGGCAGGAGCTCAAGACAACTCTTCCACTTTCATCGAAGAGTGTGGCTACCACATCTTAAACGGCATATAAGAGCAGAAAGGTAACACAGACACAGACGGCGATCATTTTGTGATCGCTCCTGAGAGCACAGTGATACTGAGAACTCTAGAGCTGACAACGATAAACCTATAGTTGGACATCGACTGCTGTTTCTTCGTCGCTATAATAGTGCTTTCTCCATTTGCACCGGATCCGTTCTATTTACACTCGAACAATTACAAACCATTGCCCGAATTTATTTACTTTCTATTTAACACTGAACGGTGATATTAATGATTATTTTTGGCCATTCGGATAATTAGAGCGAGTACGGTACATGTGTGCTCTCTTCCTTGACAATATTGGCTAGTGGTGTATGTGCATCCACCAGGAAAGTACCCATAGCTATGTAAAGTGCATGTAGTGGTATTACCGCAACCACAATACTTCATCTGCTGTTTACTGATCTACATGTATTGTATTATTGCTATGTACTATACATATATATATGTGCATGCCCACTGTAGTGTGTACGTGCATGTATTTGTGTATACATAAAATCATGAAAGGGACTTGCATAATTACGTGAGATCAATCTAATGGCCACCAATAATAATTTATTTGTATGCATGAGCAGAAACCGCATGGTCAGCTGTAGGTACAGGTGTGGTTGATAGGCATGACCAACACTAAAATATTTTTTTTCCCTTGTGGCCAGTGTCTTTCAATTTCAAGCCAAGTCAAGCAGCTGGTTTGATTACCGTCACAACTCACCCAGGGGCATACATCTCCAGATCGGGCTGTTTTGTTGCAGACAACAACAGCAGATGGACAAACCAATTGCTTACACCTCGTACTGGGTGACCAGCGTTTACACAAATTAGCTATTAGTTATTGTATTGTTTAAACTACCATAGCACAGACGTGCAGAAAGTTAAAGGCAGTGTTTTTAATAATATTATAGTGTCAACAGTATCTTTACAGCCATCTGGATTTACATTGCCATGCCCTTCTATTCATGCATCACCATCTCTAGGCTCAAGCGAATCTCGAAGGCTTTTCCAACAGTCGATGAAAAAAGGATACGTCGATATGTTTACAGACAAGATGTTACTCTATGGCAGCGCTGGAGTTGGCAAGACGTGTACGATGAAAATTGTTGCTGGTGAAAAGCCTCCTGATATCCGAAACAGCACTCCTGTAGCAACACGCCCAGTAACAATGTACCAGCTACAAAAGCTGGGTATAAAATGGCGCAAATACATATCCAAGGATAAGATGAACCTATGTGCTAAGATTTCGAAAACGACACTAGGACGAGAGATAATCGAAACTCTTAGGAAGTCACAATCTGAAGCAGAAGTAGCTATTCAGCAGTCTCCTGGCCAACAGGTGGAGGTAGATGGTGGAAGTGAGCGGAAGACATTAACAGCAGCAACTCGTCAACAACCAGCAATGGATGCTACCCAAAAATATGAAAATCCCACTCCGAAAGCACAACAATCTACAGCTTCATCACGAAATTCAGTCAACCCTCATGTACTCCAAGTAATTCATGATGTACTTGATGAGATGTTTCAGTTGATAGATCAGTGCCCAGAGACAGAAGAGCCCCTCTCCTTTATTCACAAGCTCCTGGTGTCCGACTGTGGTGGCCAGCCTCAATTCCATGAAATCTTGCCCATATTCTTGCGAAGGATGTCATTGATAGTATTCGTTTTTAAGCTTTCTGAAAGTTTCTCCAGTCGTCCGATGATCGAGTATTTTGAAGACGGCAAAGCATTGGGCACTCCCTATGAGTCTCACCACACAACAGAGCAGCTGATCAAGGAAGGCCTCCAGTCACTTCACACTCACCGGTTGAGCAAAGGTGCAGGTAAAGATGGTGAAGCTCCACAAATAATTATGGTTGGGACCCACAAGGACAAAGAAAGCAAATGCAATGAATCGAGAGAAAAAAAAGACCAGAAACTGAGAGAAATGCTGCTACCAACGTTCGAAAAGGAGATCATTTACTATGAGCCAGGAAAAAATAAAGTGCTCTTTCCCATGAATGCCAAGTGTCCTGGTATTGAAGAGGAGGATATGGCTCAAGCCATTGTCTCCAGATTCTCCACAGAGAACAGATCAGATGTGCAGAAGCTTCCACTGCAGTGGCTGGGTTTTGAAATAATGCTACAAGAAATTACTGAACGACTTGAGCGTGGAATTCTAAGCAGAAGTGAGTGTCTTGAAGTCGCCTATAGACTTCACCTTGACGAGAGTGCACTAGATGCAGCTCTGATCTACCTTGATGAGCTTTCCCTCATCTTTTACTATCCCAACATTCTTCCCGAGATAGTCTTCACCAACCCTCAGGTGCTTCTTGACAAAATCTCAGAGCTTGTGAAAGTTCATCATGACAAGCTTAAGAGGTGTACAGGAGAAGATTGGCAGAAATTTTTCTGTCATGCTCTAATCACAGTTGAGTTTCTTCGAGAACCGACATTCAAAAAGCATTATGTTCCAGGTATGTTTGAGCCTGAGCAACTAGCCATCTTATACCAAAAGCTTCTCATCTTTGCCAATTTCTCTGATGAAGATATATTTTTTGTTCCATGCCTTCTACAAATGCTTGGTAGTGATGAGGTTTCCAATCATCGCCTTTCTTTTGATTCCTTAGCAGCTCCCCTAGTCCTTCACTTCCCTGATGGCCCTCCACGTCGTGGCATCTTCTGTGCTCTCATTTCTTTCTTCACCTCACCAGAGAATCACTACCCTGGTTCTTGGAAGCTGAAGAAGAGTGCCAGGTCGGTCACTCCAACCTGCCTACACCGAAATTGCATCCAATTCTCTGTTCCTGGATTCAAAACAGCCTGTTCTATCACGTTGATTGATACCTTGCTTCACTTTGAGATTCATTTCAATGTGAAATCTGAAGAAGATGCATCTAACTTTTGCCCAGTCATTAAGCAAGCACTCATTTCTGGCTTAAGAAAAGCTAACATTGCCCTTGGCTACACCAATTCCACATCATCTTTTGCTCTCCTTTGTCCTTGTGGTGAAGGAGATCCTCATCCTGCTACTTTTGGAGATAAGCTCTGGATTTGTAGTTCAGACGATGAAGTTGGAGAGAAGTTAGCGCCAAATCAGTTGCTCTGGTTGAAAGAACAACCTTTAGCTGGTAGGCAGTATTATAATACCGTAGGTTGGGTTTTAATTGCGAGTATCTATTAATTGTGAATTGCGATGTTTCGCAATTAATAGATTCGCAAACATAAAACGGCACGTATACTACAGTACGGTACGGGGTCGTCCATCGCAATTATTGGATTCGCAATTTGGCCTGACTTGACTAGAACGCAATTATTAAACTACGCAATTAAAACCCGTCCTATGGTATCACATTTTTAGTATGAAAATAGTATTATAATTTTTTAATATTATTATAGGTAATGATGCAAGCCCTGCTATGGCGAGTAGGCCCCATCTACACGAACTTGACCTTATTGCTGGCAAAGGCAAAACAGTGAACGTGATTGACAAGACTGCATGTGCTTGGGAAAAAGTAGCAATGCGACTACACTTTGAAGGCCACGACATTTCAAGAATAAGAAGGAATGAGCGTCAAGCTGAAGATGCCTGCCGCACTATGTTTGGCGAATGGCTAGAGGGCAAAGGTCGTACTCCCACCACATGGGATACCATTCTCCAAGCATTAAATGAAGCGAGACAAGGTGAACTTGCTAAAGATTTGGAGGAAGTTTTGGACACTACTTTAATAAAATAACCAAAAATTCAGTTGACTATTATGCATCACATTGTGTGTTATTCATTTCGTTGTTGTGGTTGATACACTTGTTTATCTTCTTGTAAGTTATACAATCATTATTTTGTATGGTTAATGCACTTTCACAATCCAATTGAAGCCATAAGTATCCTTTCCTTATACAATTTCTGCAAAATGTAGTGGTTACATGAATTAGCAAAATACAACTGCTAGTACTAGCATGTAGCCAAGTTACTGGATATAACACAAAATACATGACAAGAGAATTAGTTCAAGAAGTTATTTAAACGCAGTTGCTGTTGAGGCAGATACAAGACTCTCTGGTAGGAAGTTCCAATTTTCAATCGAGCTAGGGAAGAAAGAATTTTGGAATTGTGAAGACTTTACATGAAGCAGGATCAGAGAACGGCTGTGGACAGATAGCTGGTGGAGTACATAATCTCTCCAGATTGAACAGGAGCTTCTGGGTAGAATGTTGTATACCATTGATAATTTTGTAGAGCAGACAGAGTTTGGAGTGCTAACGTCTAGTTTGTAGGGTAAGGAGTCTGGCCTGCTATAATAATTCCTAGTAGCTGCAGTTCCAGGACTTAGTGCACACCTTCAGTCCAAATCTCTGAACCCCCTCCAGCAGTTCGGTGTCTTTCTGAACGGATCCTATACAGCAGTGGCGTACTGTAAGTGTGGTCGAATAAAAAAGCTATACAATTTCAGCATGGTGGATGGGGAAGCATGTTTATAAAAACTTGGGTACAATATGCCAATCAATCTTCTAGTTTTGTATCGGACCACATAAGGTCAGAAGTAATCTGAACACCAAGGTACTTATAAACAGTTCATTTGAGAGCCATTCAGCATCAATTTGCAAGGTGGAAGGAATGAGTGGAGCCTTTTTGTGTGACAAGAATAGGCAACAGCATTTTTTGGATTAAGGGTGAGAAGCTTAGCCTCAATGCAAGCTGAAACAGCATCAATATCTGTCTGTAGATATGTATACTACGCCGTCAGGGAATCTGATAACCCTACACAAGGCTATCTCATCTGCATAAAGGTTTGCTTTATTATCTACAGATACAGTGGACCACATCATTTAGATAGCTAGAGAAGAAAGAGAAGAGGGCCAAGTATAAACCCCTGAGGGACACCTGAGAGAATCTGCAGGGTGGGAGATGATGCACCTTCAACAACAACATACTGCCTTCTATTCCTTAGGTAGCTCTGAATCCATCTAAACAAGTAGGGTTCTATTCCAATGTCAGCCAGTTTCTGGAGGAGAGAAGCATGAGGAACAGCTGCAATGTCATGTAACATGTACGTCATGGTATATTAATTTTGAGTGCAGTGTTAATACAGGTTATGAGTGGGATAAGCGGTGCAAAGCACGAGTGGTATAATGGCTTATATCACGAGTGGGCATAGCTAAGTATAATTGACACTGAATTAAATGAGCTATGATACTGTAACCTTTTTTGCTGATAATTAAGAGATGAGGTCATCAGGCTAGCTGAGCTTGCATATTCAACCCTACAAAAAGTCAGCAAGGGGCCAGGTCAGTGCCTAGCACACACAGTATATAGTTGTGCCTTGTAGCTGTGTCCAGTTCTGCCAGTCTCAGTGTAGATCAGAAGAATCTGATGAAGCTATTTCACTAGCTTATTCTGTGGTGACACTGAATCCTTCCGCCCCCAAGCCACACTAGCTACCTCGCCACCAGCCTGAGACCGGTCCCACCCCCAGAAATAGTATTACTCACCCTTTTTTCCTTATATTATTGAACTATGAGTACCACACACAAGCACCCCCATGCACACACAACTACATGAAGGATAATCAAGTGACATTAACATCATAATATTATACAAAGGATACTTAAGATGAGTCAACATGTGCCAACCAGTCTCCTGGACACCACTGCGAGGTACTCCCGGGGGATCCTCACATATGCCAAGTAAGCAGAGCTCTCCCATCTTCCTGAAGTCTTTATTACTGAGTCCTCTACTTCCTCAGCTGCTGCTGTCGTGGCAGCACCAATACAAAAGCTGTATCCAGCATACATACTATCATTGAACCTTTGTTTTCAGTGCCGCTTGGACATGTTTCACCAGGAGCTCTCTTGATAGTGGTGCTCCTAATTGGAAACGGAAGAAGGGGCCCAGGTCCCTTCCCCGAACTGCCAAAATGGCTGCAACTGGACATAAATCATTACCCGAGCTCCCCAAGAGCACCAATACTCCTTTGCGGAAGGGGTCTATCTTGGAGGCCTTTATTATGTACACTTGCCACTGAGGGATTTAATAGCTTGTCCAACGCCATGTCTCCTTCACTAAGGTGGGCTTCCGGGTCATAGTCTTTCATTGATGGGACAGTCACTTCTCCAGACCACAAAATCCCAAAAAAGCAAGCTGCCCATAACATTATATTATCTGGATGACTACTTTCCCTCTCCCTTACCTCACGCAATTGACATATGATGTTGGGTGTGATCGGCAAATGTGTCTTACTAGTTAAACCGCAGTGACTTGCATTTAACCTGGCGGCGCTTCAGCCCTTTCAATGTGTACTCTATAATAAGGGCCAAGATACCGTAAGGGATCCCCCATATCCCCAAGAATCTGAAGGTGACGGATGGCCAACAGATATCGAGATCGAGGTCGAGAAATTCAATATGCTCTTAGGGGGTGGGGGATAATCAGCTTTGATCGTCACATTCCTGCCTGGTTAGTTAATTCCTGCACCTACTCAAAAAGCAAGCATAGGGATGTATAGTGGATGAGATTATCCCTAATCTTGTTCGTGTACTTTTTGATCCTGCCATCCCTACTTCATCCTTCAATTTATTTAATGATTTTTTTATACTTGTTACTGTTTTTTTTTATTGCCCTCTGGACCGCAATTCATGTCTTCAGCACTACCTGGCATGGTTTGCCTGTTCAATGCTGGACTTTATTGTTAATGGGTAAAACTGCGTCTATGCTCATACTATCTTGTAGTTATTGTGTAATTATATTAGTAGTATGTTCAGAAGAAAATTAAAATTTAATTTTGAAGATTTTCGTTCTTGCATAATCAGGAAAGGTGGAACAGGGGGGCAGCCCCCCCCCCCCCCCCAAAGTGGAAGTGGCTACTAATACATTGATATGACATTGTATGTTCTATGTACATAGCTACTAATATCAAGCTTGCGGGTGTTTATTTGACTCAAACTGAACTACCCTCAGCTGCCTCTGATAATATTATGCATAATTGCAGCTGATATCATGCATACATTCCCATCAGCATCAAAAGGTTGGCCTAAGTACATGTATATACATACAATATTATTTCAATTTCAGGTTACTAGACCACTAGTATAATATGTAGTTACTAGAAGACTTCAGAGTGCATGATAACCCTAAAGTTTGTTTAAACATGTTTAACATGTAGCCTCGTCCCCAGGCCACTCCCACGTTTTCACGTGCTGACCAGATACATTCAGGCACCACAGACAGTGGACACTTGTGTCGAAGAAAGATGCATATGCTAAATTTCATAATTATTATTATTCAATGACTGTTCTTCACTTGTACACTGACATGTATATACAATGATACATATTATTAGTTTTATAGATTGGAATTTCATGGCTTCTGCCAAGCTCTATGTTGTTAGTTAGTAACTTAAATAAGGCTAAAGGTGTTGCAGCAGTGAGTGCATGCATAAGCCTGGTACCCATATTCAAGAGCCTCATCCCATGGTATGGCTGTACTACAACTGGGAAGAGGAGTATGTAACCACGCCCCTCATCAACTCGTTCATGCATGGAGGTAGCTGGCTCAGTGACAAAATTGAAAGTAGGCTGTTTTGGGCCACGTAGCAATGAGTACCTTCTGTTTATGAAGCGAAGTTTTACTATTGAATAGTGTTGGCAGCTACCATTCAGTTGTCGCCGAGTGCTCGAGCTAGCTAGTTTGACGTTCAACAGCACGGTCGATTGCTCGAACTCTTTGCACCGGCGCGCGCCACTAGCACTAACATCATTTGTCACATGATTTCACCATGGCAACACTATACGAGCATGCGCATTATACGACAAAATGGCGTATTGGAGATGACCAATTGTGTGAAATGCGCTGCATATACCCATGACTGTCATGATAATGCAAAAATAGTGTACCACAGACGTACACTCAACAAAATGGGGTGGATTTATACTTGAACTAAGAAGAGAGGTGGAAGCAATCTTGAGAAGAGATGGAAGAAAGATTGACAGTTTGCACTTTTTTTACAATTTTAAAAATAGCTGGTTCAAGCATACCTGATTGTTTCCATGGGTGTTTCAGGGCTTGATAGATAAATATTCTGGCGTAGATCATGAATATGTAAGCTAAAAATCATAAAATTTTATTTGCTCATACTTATTAACATTTTTGTAATGTATTATGGCATATCCGGGCCATCCCTACTTCTATATAGAGTCTACCGACTCTATGATACATCATATTAAGGATGAAGTGCAATTCAGAGACTTAATTCTTTAACTAATTAATATAATACCGTATAGCCGGAAATATTGGTGGGAATTAAATTTGGCGGTTGAGCCCAAAATCGCCATTGCAAGAATATTGGCGGATTTAAACTTGGCGGTTCGGTACGGGATCGCCATACGTATATATGCGAGTAGGAAATTTTGGCGGATTTTAATTTGGCGGTTGTAATCTAGACCGCCAAACCGCCTAATTTAATTCCCCGCCAAATTTTCCGGCTATACGGTATTCTTATACCTGTTGTGGTGTGTTTAATCCAATTAATTACACCGGATGGTGGCAATAGTCATTTAGCAGCTGTTAGTACCGCCGGTTTGTCGGTGTCAATAGCCACAGCCTTTATTTTTAGCTTCTATATTACGCGATATGCAGAGCGTTCAAGTATTGGTATACGCGCCTGCGCTTATAGCGGTATGCGCTTAATAAAGGATATGCGCTTATATGGCACATAACTACGCCCACAAACGTTCGGGCACGTGATGGATGCGAGGCCCGCTCGCGCTAGTGCTAGCTGGCTAGATCGATCGAGCTCTTTAGCGTTTACAGCTGCCGCTCAAGACGACCAGTGCTGGCGATTTGTCTGAAACTCGATCTTCTTGCAAGATATGGCCATCATTTCTCCAAAGATATCTGGACTCCACATACTTTCCAGCCGGTCAAGGTCAGGTTCATAGAACGCCACGCCTATTAAGCGCATGCGCTTAGCTTGTTACGAGAAGAGAGCATGCGCTTAATAAATAATAACCAGAGTTTACGGTATACCGTATGGCGGGTAATTTTCGTGGGGTGCTAATTTTCGTTATTTTCGCGGTTGATTTGGCAGTCCGAAATTTTCCCACCCACGAAAATTAATGCCTACGATGATATGGTACATGGTACTATGCGAGTCCATGATGATGGGCGTGGCCACAAACATCCAGTGTTAGCAAAACAACAGTAGCCACTGTCATCCAGCTGATAGCGTCTTCGACACTAATATTCTTCTATCTCATGCCTTTTGTCCAAGTCTCTGTAAGCTTAGGTACATGTATGGCTTAGTAACAAAGAAGATCGCGAGCGCGTGTATCGACTACATCATCGCTTATGCAGCAGTGCCACTTCCTAGCTAGACTGGTTGCTGTCACGAAACACTCTGGTCACGAAATTTAAAATTAATCCTTTTCGGACTTTCCACGAAAATTACTCGCCTTACGGTATGTAATCGCGCTTTAATTGCAGTAAGTCAACTTCCGCTAAAATTAAAATTATACGTAAGTCTATGGACTTCCGGTCGGTGTGCGGAATGACTATTCAGTGGCGTAGGAGGCGGGGCGGCCATGGCCGCCCCACTTTTTGGCAGATCGAGGCCACACCCACCAATTTATTGCATGCCACTGAGCATGCTCATAGCCTCATTCAATAATCTAACTAGCTAGATCGACGACCTTTTCCTACTCTCTACTGCAATAATTTACACTGTACCACCACCCATTGGATTGGAGGGTCTCCACTTGATCTAATTATAATTGGCTCCACCTATTGACACACCCACAGCCTACCCACATTCAAAATGCTTCCTACGCCCCTGCTGTTGGCTAGCTAGATGACTGCCGACGGGGAGTAGTCTAACTAATTTCGATCTAGACCATAATAATTGTATATTTGTGGGCATGGCACTCCAGCAATCCAGTCCAGTACTCCACTCCAGTAGTCTACTTCACCGTTCCATTCCACCATTCCAGTCCACCGAATTCACATACCCGGTAGTGGACTTGGGCTTCTTAGGCGGCATGTTCAATATCCCCGCTTGCTTGTCATTCCAAGCTTCTTTTGATATCAACCAGCAATGGTTATGTACATTTTGGCATAAATTCACAAATACTGCCTTCATAAAGGGAAGATTTTACTCCATCGATGCCTTTAGTTTACGCTGCCATCTCCGTTCTGTAGCTACCTAACGGGAACATTTTACGCAAAGAATTTCAATGTAATGTGTGCACATAAAGGGAAGATTTTACGGCATCTTAATTTCCAAGACATCATTACTAGGGTCCTACCCCCTCCCCTGTTGTGGGATATAATAATATTATATAACATTATGCTAGCAAAGATGTGCCCCCCCCCCCCCCCCCCCCCATGAAGCATGGTTGGTGAGGATGAGTCTGCACAAACAGCAGGTTAGCACAACAGCTAGAAACACCTTGAATAATAGTTTAATCTCTGATCGAAATAGCTACCAAAGTACTGAAATCCTGCCAGAAATATTGAATTCTAGATCATAATTATGCTGCTTAGTCCGTCCGTGACGTGCATGCAGCCCCACCCTTACACTGGAGTCTTGCAGATTCCCCCCGCCTTTCCAAGGTCAGTGGTCCATAGTCTCTATGGTGGACTACTCGAAGGCCTGGCAATTTGTAGTTGGAAGTCAAAGGGTCATATCCTTCACAAAACGCATTTATACAGTGTTCATTAATTTTAATGACGAACAAAATAGAACCCATTATACAGCACATTCGGATATGTACAATTATAATTGATTTCCCTTCAGCTTAGAAAAGTAATAGCCGCCTCTGCCCAAAATATATTTGGGCAGTGACATGAGAGGCCAAGCACATACCGTAGAATCCCGCGATTACGCCCCCCCCCCCTCTTTGTGCATGCTAGGATTGGGAAAAAGTGGGGAGGGGGCTTATACGCGGGATCCTTACATTTCCGTGTGACGACCATTACCGACCGTCGAATGCCACATGGGCGCGCGATCTCTGTACTTTCTCTGGCTGTTTGGTGGGAAAAACTCGAGAAAAACAACAAAGTAAGGCATAGTGTGACACAAATAGCTAGTTTGCTAGCTGTAGCTACTGTTTTTCTTGACTTATGGACTCCATTTTACAGTCAGGGAGGGGGGCTTATACGCGAGACAAAACTACCTATGTAGGAACTTGAGCTAAAAATGCAGGGGGGCTTATGCGCGAGGGGGGGCGTAATCGCGGGATTCTACGGTACTATGAAACCCCCAAAAATATTTTCAGTGTGCGAAATTAAACACACGAAAATACACGCGCAATATTAACGATAACGCGGTACAGGGTCGTTTTTCCGAAATTATTTAACGCAAAAATTTATCGCATGGATACGAAATATTCGCGATTTACGGTAGGTCGGTTTTGAATGCGAAATTCATTTGATTGCGAATTGCGAGTTTTTATACGAGACGCAATCAAAAGAATCGCAGGAAAAATAATTCGCAATGAATATTACACGTGACCACACCCCCGTTGAGGTGCGTATGCGTGCTACATATACACGCGTCTCGATCTTCGATCGCTACGATCGTTGCGTTTTCGATATTCCCTCAGTGTCCGAAAACTATTTTGGCTCGATATCGCTAAGTGGCGGCGATAGCGTCGATAGCTTCCTCTCGACGAGGGCTAGTTAGTTACACACGCTCAGCTAACTCTGCCACAGGTCGATCGTCCGGAATCGCTACTCTTGTGCTGAGCGGTTTGGAGCGGTAGTCTCCCTTCAGTGCGCGCGGGGAGAACGTAACTCCGGGCGGGAAGGAAATCATGACGCGTCATCGCGCGTACAAAGAATGCAAGTCTTACTAAAGCGCGCGCGCACGAGCAGTGCATGCAGCACGTTTTGCCATCCGTTCGAGTATAGGGTTTGTGGCCAATCAACACCTGTCGCGCGCTGTCCTGTCCAATTTTCGGACTCGGGTGTTTCTGGTGGAATATCCCATCATCGCTCCAAGCTCCCATTAGGTTTGCATCGACGATCGTAGCTATTTCCGTTCTCCCGATATAATAATAGTGATTCCAGACGATCGACCTCTGGCAATAAAAGCAGCCATAACTTGGTAATGGATTTAGCTATGAACAGGAAACACAAACCAACAGTTAGCTGAGTGAATGGCCATTTGCATGCAAAAAATCTGTTTCAGTGCGTAACTCGAACAAGCTTTGTTTTTTTCAACAGGAAACACCCAGCGCTGAATAGGCCTCGTCGAGAGGAAGCTATCGACACCTTAATCGTTTGAATTGCTATCGCCGCCACATAGCGATATCTAGCCGAAAAATCGGACGTCTGGAATCGCTAATAATCATAATTGATATTTACTCTAGCTGACTAATTTACCAACTGATTTTCCCGTTTGGCAATTCGCAATCATTAGAATCGCACTCTGGCTTGTATAGCACCATTCAAAATTGCTCGCACGCGAGTCGTAGTACGCCCCTTGTTACCGTACCGCGGCCACGTGCATAGGCGAGCTCTAGATCTCGGCATGTAGATAGTCAGCTCAGTGACTGGCTTCATTCCCAGAGAAGGTGCTACCAACATTGAACAATTTATCACGGCTTAGCGTGTTCTCAGGCTTCTTTCATCTAGTCTGCCCGCGTGTGATCGATGCGGTGGCGCGCGGCGCCAGCGCCACTGAACTACTGTCACATGACTCACCATGGTAACACATGAGCATGCGCATTATTTGACAAAATGGACTTTTCCATTTAATAGCCATACACCCCCACGGAAGAGCCATAATTACATCTGAGGGTTCTAAATTTATGCCATTTTAATGAGTTCTTGATGGGTAAAAATAGGTTTTTAATGAAATCTTAATGGGTAAATCAATTTTAATGAAATTTAGATGGTTACCATGAAGACAGTAATGAATCCTGGGGGATTATCATGCAAATGACGCTGCATCTTGTTGCATTTTAATGAGTCTTGGAGGGATCAAGCCCTCTTTTTAATTGGTTCTTGATGGTTAAAGTTGATAATTAGGCTTCCTGAGGGGGTAAATCAGAATTTAGTCTTCCGTGGGGGTGTATTGGAATAGCCCAATGACACCTAGATCGTATAATGCGCACGCGCATTGTACGATCCAAACCCAAACCGAACCTGACAGTTACGTAATGGTAACTGTCATGATAACAAAACTAGTGTGCATGTGACGCTGGCGAGGAAGCTGAAATTGGGAAATGGTCGTCAACATTTCGTTGCGCTAATGGCATCTTTTGCGCATGCGCGGTCTGTTTGGGGCTAAGAAAGGCATTGCCAGTGTGTTTCTCTCAACATCTATCAGCATAGCCTGACAGCTGGATATAATATTCCTGGCTCGACCTAAGCTTGAGGATTAGGTTATACTAATAGTGACGAGAGATAGAGGTCTAGTTCACTGTTGGCTGCTAGCAACAGCCCACCACCTCCTATGGGTGAATAGTTTAATACTACAAACGACAGGAAGACTCCAGTATGGCACCCAGACTCTGGGCCAGAGTACAAGATACTGAATGCTATATAGACCAGGCAAAAGAATTTTGAGTTAGTGAAGGAAGTCCAGAGTGACAAACTAAATATCAGTACTCAGTGGCTGAGAGGTGATTATGGCCCTTGTTCAAGGTCAAAAGTGGCTCAAAATCTGCTACCGGTATTATTATTCAATTTATTACCATGCTAAGCAGTAAACTATCAAGAAAAGAATGACACTGTAGCCAATAGCTACTAGTCTAACTACTTCAGGCTTGGTACAGTAACTGTTGATGAGCCTGAGGGCTCACAAAGTAGCTGTACTCTACAATCACAACTTGACATCAGTGGAGCACTTACTGAATCAGCGACCCTGGAATCAAGTAGTAACATGTCCCTCTTCGGGCGTACTTTTTCAAATTAATACGGTAGGAAGCACTCTAAGAAGAGATTCAAGTATGAGGTCTGCAGATTACAAAGATAGCAGGAGCACATCAGGTGGGAGCAACTTGGCGATGCCCTCTCTCAATCCAGGTACAATGACTTTTGGAGAGTTGTTCGTAATGCTGCTAAATCCAGTAAGGGTGCATCTACTACTGCACCTTGTGTTTGATCATTGTTCTTGCATATGCTGACATTGCTAATGCCTTTGGTGACAAGCTTCAAAGTCTCTTGAACTGTGATAACTCTTCTCACCCTCTTCTCACTAATATTGAAAGCTCTCTCCTCTGACTTAGCTTCAATTTCTGTGTCCCCTCATACTGTTTTAAAGGCTCTGTCGCTTCTTAAATCGAACAAGTCAGATGGTACATCACTAATGTCTAATCACTTGATCCTTGCATCCACTTCCTTAGTCCATCTACTCTCCAAACTTTTCACAGCTATGCTCCGTCATGGTCACTGGCGTAGGAAGCATGGGTGCACCGGGTGCTGGTGCACCCATGAAATTTCTGAGTGGAACACACACAAAGTCACACTTTGCTCTGAAGCCATATCGATTTAGAGTACACATAAGCATCAGAGCACCCGTTTACAAAATCATCTTCCTACGCCTATGATGGTTATGTCCCTAAGTCTCTCAGAGATTGTGTATTGCAGCCCATTTTGAAACCTGGAAAAGACCCCTCTGACTCAGACAGTTATCGGCCAATTGCTCTCGTACCAATGCGCACTCCAAGTAAGATCTTCGAATGGACCATCTTAATTGACCACAGATCGGTATTTTCTACCTCTTCCTTACAGTTTGGCTTCAAGCAGGGCTTGTCAACTCAGCTTTGTCATCAAGAATGTCATTGCTCGTTATAATGTCAATGATTCTAGTGTTTATGGCTGTTTCTAGATACCAGCAAAGCTTTTTACCGAGTCAGTCATTCCATTCTTTTGATAGGCTACTTCAGCTCCTGTCGTCACTAGAGCTCTTCTCAATTGGTACTCTGACCAGAATGTCTGTGTATGATCCTGGAATGGTCACTTTTCTAACAAATTCTCTGTTTCAAATGGGGTGCGTCAGGGTGGAGTACTTTCTCCTATCTTGTTCACTGTTTATGTTGATGATTTACTGACTGAGCTTGAGAAAAAAGGTGTCGGTTATTACTGGAACAATCACTTTGTGGGTGCTCTATGACATTGCTCTCCTTGCACCATCTCCTGCTGCTCTTTGCTTGATGCTTGATACTTGTTCTTCCTTTGCATCCTCTCGTAGCCTATTGTTCAATGCAAGTAAGACCCAACTTGTTTGTTTCTCCCGCACTTATTCTTCATATTATTGTTCTCCTGCGGCTAGTTTTTTCTTCAATGGTTTGGAGCTCAATTTGAGTCACTCAGCCAAGCACTTTGGTTATATACTTTCCTAGGGATGAGGCTAGTAGGCTAAATTTTTTGCTACAATTGCATGGTGCTATATATAATATTAACAGTTACCAGCTATATTATTATCATGGTCCTCAGACAACGATGATCATCACAATATTATAATAATATCACTTGGATGTTTACAAGGTCTTCACACTAGCTGCAGGGAACGAATGATTATAAATACATCAATCTTCATTAATTTTCGTAAGCATGGCCAGATATTAAAGATACTAGCTCAATGGACACTCAAAATACCGTTTATATTTCTGATGACCACTACCAATTTCCAGCTTTTCCGTTCCTCCGTTTCCACTTGTTTTGACTCTGCACTGCGCGCTACAAAATAATATATAGAGTGGATTTATATGAGAACCAAGGTGAGCGGTCCAGAGAGTCTTGAGTTAGCCCTGGTAATGAAAAAGAAAGAAAGAATAACAATTGGCTATTTTTTTACACAGCTAGTTCAGGAGATACCTGATCATTTCCATGGATGTGTTGGGACTTTATAGATAGGTATTCTGGCGTAGATCATGAATGTAGGTCTCTAAGTTGATTAGAGACCTCTGATGGACCAATCAGATTACAGAAATTCACAACCATAATTCATCTGATACAGTATGCGTGGGTACATTTTCTTAGACTAGTTGTTTGTGCATTAGGATAGAACAGGAGCAGCAATCATGCTTCTGGGCACAGTAACTTGCCTGAGCAGACCCTATAGAAGGAGCTAGGCGCAAGCCAAGGAAATATAAATGACATAGTACGTTTACTTATCGTACCAATTAAGCTTTATTTATAAGTTACATGACACTGTGTAATGTCATGGAATTGTAGTTCAGAGGCTAATACTTTAATATGTAGTTAGGCACTCAAAATGAGAGTACTGACAGCCATTGTCATTATCCATTATATTAATTATATATACAGTGAAATTGCTTAACAATAAACACACTATAGTCATGTTATGGTGTGCAAGAAAACACTTCAATATCCCCAGACCCTTGTGTCCATTCTTAGAGGACATTTTTGCAGGCAGCTGGGGCATGCGGGCTGTCCATTATCTGGAGTAGAGAGTTACAAAATATTTCTATGGGGCATCAAATTTGTCCGCTGTACGTACAGAGATTGTCCGCTTCCCAGAAAGTCAATTCCTGCATGGAGGTTATACATACTGTATACTTGGTGACTGTGAATGATACATCATATTATTTCAAGAGTATGTGAATGCATGTCACTAAGTGGTGAGAATGTGTTATACTCTTAATTCCTAGAGGAAGTAATGGAACTCAGTATGGCAATAGTATTTAATTTTTGTATCACCCATATAGAGCCTTGACTTTTCCTGTCAACTGTAGCCTTAATTAGGGTGATGTGATTATGAGCATAGCAAAGGATGGATGGATTGGGGGGGGGGGGGGGGGGGTACAGATTGTAAATATTGTAACAGATTGTTAAACACATCACCCCTTATTTCTATCATTAATTTTATCATTATTCTCTTGTCTGTTTTGCCTCTCTCTGTCCTGTTCTATTTCTCTTGATCTATACAAATTGCTGTGTATGCTCACTCGAGCTCTATGCAAGTTTCCAATATTAAAGGTGTTATTATAACCAGGGGCGGATCCAGGATTTGAAGGAGGGGGGAGCACAATGAAGACGCGCGCGAAGCGCGCGCGCGCAAAATTTTAGGCCACACCCCCAAATCGATAAACCACGCCTCCTATTTGCCGCGATCGCCTGCTTTCTGGCAGTAAAATGCTCCGTTTCGACGAAGTTTTGAACTTCTGAGCAGAGCTTGGTATGTTTTATGAAAGAATAAGTAGTGTAAACTATAAAAGGTTGAAGTTTACAGATCAATTGTGTTGAATGGGAAGCTCATAGCTGAAGGGGGGGGGGGGGAATTGGCCCCCTGTTCCCTCCCCCTGGATCCGCCCCTGATAACCTCTCAAGAGCTAACTTTGCCTGGTTGCTTGTTGTGTGGACTGTGTCTCGAACCCAGCACACTATTATTTATCACAATACTTGGAGTACACATGGTGCAAATTGATGCCTTGCACGAGAAGGAAGATTATCATATTCTTGCTACTCTATATCAAGCCGGCAATGGGGCTTTCTTCCGGACAGGAGCACTGCGTCTGTCTTGCTATCACATAGGCGTGGGGGCCGGGGGGGGGCCATGGCCCCCCCCAACCATCTGATCACTGATTGCTGGCCAGAGAGCCCAAGATACAGCCTATCAACAGATATTTCACAGGCCTGACTGAGTCAACTTATGAAAATTCATGAATAAATAGCTAAATAGTATGCTCTACTTGACTTACTGCTCATTCTACAGCCAGGAAACCTCTTGTCTCACTTTCATACAGCCTCGTTGATGCGAAAATGGGCGTGGTTCGAAGGAAATGTGGGTGTGGTCAAAAAATCGCGCGCGCTTCGTGTGCTGGCCCCTCCAACCATATACATGTTCCTACGCCTATGTATCAGTCACCCACGATTGGTTGCAACAGCTTGAGCAAGGGAACGAAGTCTGCTCTGTCTTCTTTGACCTAAAGAAGGCTTTTGATAGTGTCCTACACCATCTTCTGCAGAGACTACTCCCGGGATCAATACTAACCCATTCATTGTTCAATGGATCCGTAGTTATCTTACATGCAGATCTCAATTAGTGGTTGTTAGTGGTGAACATTCATCAGCCCTCTCTGCTCTTTCAGAGGTGCCACAAGGCTCTGTAGCTACTTGGCTCTTTATGAAGTTACCCACCAGCATAGGCGTAGGAACATATTTGAGGTTAGGGGGGCCAAACAATACCTGCGCACGAACTTTTTGACCACGCCCACATGTTGTTCAAACCACGCCCACTTTGCATCGACGAGGCTGTGTGACAGCGAGGCAAGAGGTTTTCTGGCTGTAGAACGAGCAGTAAGTCAAGCAGAGCACACTCTTTAGCTGTTTATGAAAGTTCATATGTTGACTCAGTTAATAGGCCTGTGCCTTTGCTGAAGTATCTATTGATACAATGATAGGCCATATCTTGGGCCGCTCTCTGTCCAGTAGCCAGTCAGATGGTTGGGGGGGCCATGGCCCCCATGGCCCCCCCCCCCCCCCCCCCCCCCGTTCCTACGCCTATGACCAGATCTCCCCTGGAAGTACAATATGCCTCTATTTGCAGATGACATTGCTCTATATAGACCGGTCTCCTCTATAGAGGACTACATTATCATTCCACAAAACGATGTCACTGCAATAGTGAATTGGGTTGCGAATTCTCTTTTTTCTCTACAACCAGCTAAGTAAGTGTTGCTATATTATGGTCACACCGAGGAAATGCAGTCTGAGTCATCACTAGGCCTGGACCAAATAATCGTGAATAATTTTTTGAATAATTGGCGGCTTCTTAAGGTACCATTTAATTGCGTGGGCGTGAGCGTCAGGAATGGCTAATTCAATTAGCGAATCGTGAAGGGGCGTGGCCGAAGAGGCCATACGAGTGTTTTTGGTCGAAGGTGGGCGTGTCCAGAATCGGCCAGGGATGATTATGCGCGTGTAATTAGCGACCGGAAGTGGCCCCTGAAGAAAAGGCCGGTAATTGCCCACATCAAAGCAAGATCAAAGCATTCTTGCTTAACTATTAACCGCAACGACAAAATTACACACTAAGTAGAAAAAAAAAGCAAATTTAAATAATTAAATAATTAAATAATCTAATTCATGGGGGATTTGGGAGCACTTGGGGGGACAATTTTTACATGGGCACGCAGAATGGGTCGAAACTAGAGATTTGATGGGACAGATTTTTGATTCACACCTTGCAATTAAAGTTATGGCCCTTTGAAGTTTTCCCATATGTTTGTATAGGAAGCCATGCATTTGCAATGTTTTCCGCCCACGCGCTACGTGATGGGCGTGGCTAAGCGGGCACACGAACGTGACGACCTTTTCCTCATTGCTCGTTCTATAAAAAGCGTGTGCGCATGCGTTTATGCTCTGTTCCTCGTGTGTCTTCTTGACTGCCGTTTCTGAAAGAATCAAGTTCAGGAGGCCACAATCGAACTTTTCTTCGTATATAAACTGTTGTAAGTGCTAAAGAAAGAAATCATTTTGACAGATTTGAATTTTTTCCTACCTGTTTGTTGACTATTCCAATCAGTGTGTATTGTACCGGTGTACGTAATGTCTTGCTCTACAAAGCCGTGTAAGGAATGCGGGGAAGCCAATCACTTTCGTGCTATTGCTTGTATTAATTGTGGGGAGAGTTTTAGGAAGCGAGGTAGACCACAGAAAACGGCTGAAGCTGATGGCTTTTCGGTAGGCCGTAATGGTGGTAGACCTCGCTATACTACTAGAGAAAGCGGCTCCCTTGTTAGTGATGGTCGTCCCCGTGGCACCACCCAGGAAGCAGGCTTTGGTGTTAGTGATGGTCGACCGCACGGCACCACCCAGGAAGCAGGCTATGCTGTCAGTGATGGTCGACCACGTGGTACCACCCAAGAAGATGGCTTTTTTGTTGGTGATGGTCGACCACGTGGTACCACAAGAGAGGCTGGTAGCAATGTAAGTGGTGGCCGACCACGCAACACTAGGCAATGCCCAGAATTTGACAATACCATACAGCTTCCAACTGATTGGTGTCACTCAAGTGAATTGGTGAATATTGATAATGATCTACTAGATATGTGTGCACGTAGAATTTCACAGCAACGTACCTTTGATAGGAAACCACTGGGTTTGGCTGTGTGTTACGGGTGTGGGCATCTGTTGTGAAGTACTGTTGATGGTGTCCACACCTTTCTTGTGAACAAACCCAGTGGTATGAGTGAAGATGATGCACCAGCAAGTGCTTATCTACGAGCTGTACCTAGCTGTACAGCGGGATTTATGTATACTGAGAGGGGTACATCAACTAAAGAGCGATGGTATTCATGTGCCTATTGTAGATCCAGTACTATTCCATCCAGCCAGCATGTTGGCTGTGTCCTTGATCCTAGCTTAAATGTGAAGCCTGTGGATGAGTGGGATATGAGCTTTCCTGCTGAAATACAGTCACTAACAAACCAATATGAGCGTGGACAGATGTCCATCTGTGGCCTGTTTTCCAGCACTGTCAGGGAGGCAAGTATGACTCAGTATCGCCATCTCCAAGGTGAAGTGAATGCTATCACAAAACTAGACAAACATTACCATGGCCTATTTGGTTTCCTAGCTGTTAAAGACAGTGATATTTGGGAGAAGAGCCCCTCACCTGCATCATCCATGCGTATTAAAGGAGCAGTACGGTGGATGCATGCTAACAACCACCTTTATTCCAAATTTTTCTCCCAGTATGAGACACTCATGCGGTACTGTAAGCCCAGCTTCATCAATCCCAAACTTTTAGAGGACCAGAGCATATCACTTGAAAAGCTTTTGGAAGATGAGGCTGCTGCTATGGCTTTCCCATTGAATGCAAAATACTTTGATGATTTTCCTGTCATACGGGGGGATATGCATGATGACATTGCTGGCCGTCAGTATCCCCGTCCTGAATTAGCAGAAAGTTTAGTAGGCCTATGCAAGGCTAAGTATGGTGAAGAGTTCCTTGACTGTAAGGCTTTTCCACACCTCCACCCATGGGGCTATGGGGGATGGTATCACAAGTGCCCTGTTCCATTTAATGCCCATGTGAAGATGAGGCTCTTTGATGTGCGTGGGTTTTATGCAGAGGATCGTTTCTATCCTTTCTTTAAGTATGACTACATGCTGAAAGTCCGCCTCCGCATGCATGAGGCCCGTAAAGTTGTGAAAGTACAAAGTCTATCTGAACCCCTGACTGCAGAAAGAGTATCTGGCCCATCTGATCCATACTCAGTCTATGGGACTGAAATTCCAAGGATTATTCCTGGTAGCAAGGAGTTCTGGAGGTCATTTGGCCTTGATCTTGTGTGGCCTTTGTAGAACAGAGGGGTTTGCCTAACTTTTTTCTCACCCTCACAGCCTATGATGGGTGGCCCCAAGTACAAGCCACTTTGAGGGATGGGTGGGGTGCACGTGCTAGTGAGCTTGAGGTGCAAGATCTGGCCAAAGACCTCTCTGATAGGCAGCCTGTTGGATTCAAACCTCAAATCTCTGTACTAGCTGCAGAGAAGAGATATGACTGGTTTATGAGTATTTTGAGATCACCTGAAGGTGGCCCACTTGGTGTAGTAACAGATTCTATTGTCAAGAAAGAGTACCAGCGCAGAGGTGCAGTTCACTGGCACATGTTGATCTGGGTAGAGCCAGGGACTGCACCTCCGCATGCTGTGATGGCAGAGATGCCACGTGCAGCTGATACTAGTGATGTCAGGGCTGCTTACCTTAGGAAACTTGTTGAAAACATGCTCCAGCACAAAACATGTTACCCATCCCGTTGTTTCAAGGGTAGTCATGGGAAGGTACTGTCCAAGTGCAAATATGGGTTTCCATTTGAAGTCCCCCATGAAACGGTCTGTCTTGATGAAGATGGAGTTAGGTACTTGTATGTGCGTCGACATGATGAAGACAAAAATGTAGTACCTTACAACCCTGAGATAGCTATCCTCTGGGGTGCAGCTCACAACGTGCAGATAGTGTCCAAGCATGGTTTTGAGATGTACTTGGCCAAGTATATCTCAAAACCTGAGCCTAGTCTGAAGATAGAGCTCCCAGAGAAGTGTAGTGATCCCCAGAGATTCCTCAGAACACGTGTTGTCGGCTCAGTGGAAGTGCTTGATGTGCTCATGGGCTTCCACCAGAACCAGATGTCTAGGCAAGTGATATTTCTGCAGACTGAGCTTAATCCTTGCCAAAGAATGCTGAAGCCAAAGTTTGAGCTTGATTCACTCTCTGAGGATAGTGAGGACATTTACTTGCAGACCAAGCTGCAAACATACCTGAAGAGGCCTACTCAGCTTGATTCGCTCACTTATCCCGAATTTTATCAGTGGTGGCGTTCTGCCAACCAAGATGAGCAGAAAAAAGCAGCACGGGCGAATAGCCAGCGTGTTATCAAATGCAAGGGTGCTGATGATTTCAGTGGTTACTTGGATGCCAAATCAGCCTTAGAATCAGCTCAGGCACTCCTTGCTGATTTACTCTCAGAGTGTAGCTTCCAGATTCAGTGTGGTTATGATCTTTTAGCCTTGAAAAGGTGCTTGAAGGCACATGATGTAGCCCCCATAGTAGTTGAAGCTGTTATGCAGTTTTATACCGAATCTGGAATAGATGAACAGAGTGAGGAATGCAATGATTTCCCCCTTGAATCCATTATTACTGCAAATGGCATTTTTGAAGCAGTCGACTTTTACCACCCTGACCTAGAGAGTGGTCTGAATTCAAAACACTGGCTTATGGAAGCCAATCCCAGAGATGAATTGGTGTCTGTTTTGAGCACATACCCCCCTGGTACCATGTTAGCTGACAGAGTGGGTCACTGTGTGAAACCCCCTTGAGATTGCCGACTGCAAGCAAGATAATGCATCAAGGTGGGCATCACACATTCCACTTTCGGCACAGAGCTCTACCCAAGACTTGGGAGGATTCACAACAACCTCATGGTCTTCTGTCATGGGCACACTGAGTAGATACTTCTGTTGATAGTACTTCTCAGTATCATCACCAACGGAACTAATGAATCGGTGTCTAGTAATGACCATTTTGGCCCGCCTAATCCAATAGAAGCAGACACATTTTTGAGTGATATTCCTGTTCTTGGTGAGCAGGATGAGCCTGAGGCTACAGTAACTGACCAAATGTTGAATCACCCTCACAGTGATACAGGGGACCTACTCCCTAACAGTTCTGGTGTTGATTTGAGCATCCTTGTTAATACTTTTACTGAGTCCCAATTAAGAGCCTACAGGTGGGTGGAGGGTCAGTTCAACCACAACAAACTGGTCCATGCAGCCATAGTGGGGCCAGCTGGAACTGGCAAGTCCTATCTATTGAAGGGTTTAATTGAGTTGGCCAGGTCCAAAGGCCTAGTTGTTACAAAGGTGGCTCCTAGTGGTGTTGCTGCCCACCTCATAGGAGGTACAACTCTACACAATTTTTTTTCCTTGGATATTGAGTGCCACAGCACATTAGAGAATGGCACTGTGGAGGTAACCAAACTGAGGAAGACTGATGTAATAGTCATTGATGAGTTTAGTATGCTGGACTATTACCTTTTCCGTGTAGCAGAGGGCCTCTGCAGAAAGTTTGCCAAACATGGTGCATCTAGGCTACCCTGGGGTGGTAGGCATGTTGTTATGCTTGGGGACCCTGCCCAGTTGCCTGCTGTGGGTAGAAGTGATTTGTTTGGTACCCATCTTTGGCGTACATTTTCAATTTTAGTCCTCAGAGAGATCAAAAGGTCCCAGGATCCTGTACTTACTAGTGTCTTGACTAAAGTCAGGATGGGTGTGTGTGACAAAGAAGTCACTGATGTTCTGAGAAGTATAGTTCAACCTCGGGATGTGGATAACATACAGTTAGACAGGACTGTGGTGATCTGTAGCACTAGAAAGGAGTGTGATGAGGTTAATGACCTCTGTATCAACAGAATTGATGGAAGAGAGAGTGTGTATGAAGCCTTAGACACTGACCATCATGGCCACCCACTAAGAGAGGCGGACAAGCAAACAGTTCTCAAGTATCGTGAGCGCCTTCCCGATAAACTAGTACTCAAAGTGGGTGCTCGTGTTGTTTTAAGGCGTAATATCAACATTGATGGAGGTTGGGTGAATGGTACTCTGGCTGTTGTCACCTCCCTCCATCCTAGTTGCATTGTTATAGCCAAGCTTGCCAATCCAGCCCACAAGTATCCTGTCCCTAGGTTCAGACAGCGGATTGAAGTCCGTGGGGCATCCTACAGCATACTACGTCAGCAGTTTCCCCTTCAGTTAGCCTATGGTGTGACAGTGCACCGAGTTCAGGGCTGCACTGTTCAAAAGGCAGTAGTATGCTTGGGTGAAAGATTTTTTGCCTCTGGCCAAGCTTATGTAGCTCTAAGCAGAGTCAGAACTCTGAATGATCTAGTCTTATGGGAGTTTGATCCCTCTGCCATCCACCTTGAACCCTTCTACCAACAGCTATTGCAGTGGTGTGATAATGTTGATGTGATTCGTCCCACTCCCCCAATTTGCGTAGTTGAGCACCCAGAAAGATCTCACGATTTGTTGAGTAATGAACCCATTCCAGAGCCATCTATGAATGATGATAACTCTAAACCAGGGTCCATACCATTTGATTTTGATCCTTCAAAAACCAATACACAGTATAGCTCAACCAAGCGAGGGAGGGGACGTCCCCGTAAAAATATTCCATCGGAGACATCCACTCAAACACAGCCCAAACGTGGTAGAGGACGTCCTCGCAAATCAGATCAGCCCAAATCTGTGCCCGTACAAGTGGATTCTGATCCTTCAAATATTCATCCACAGAGTACCTCAGCTAAACGAGGGAGAGGTCGTCCCCGTAAAAATACTCCTTCAGATTCATCCACTAAAACACAGCCTAAACGTGGTAGGGGACGTCCTCATAAATCTCAGCCTCCAGACAGTAATACATTAGGTGCTACATCTAATGTTGATACAGCAAAGCCACAGGCTCCTGACAATATTCACCCTCCAGAATGTGGGAGAGGGTATCCACCTACATGTAAGAGAGCCAATAGTGATAGCAGTGGACAGCCCCCTAATAAAATGCTTAAGGTGAGCACTCCCTTTAATACTCCTTCCACTGATGAGCCCTTGGTTCATCGTAATGTAACTAGTGCCTGTGTTGATTTGCTGCAAAGAGTGCAAAGGTGACTTGGTGCCTCTCCACAGAGTGTACTGGCCACTACACTATCATTAAATTCCATACAGGAGGTAATTGATTCTTTGAATGGTATGCATGAGGCTTTTGAAGCCATTGCTCAAGCTATTAATGCACTACCTCCAGTCTATGCTTCTCATTTTCCAGCTTTACCCACTGCTATGTCTGTTAGCAACCAATGCCACCCACTAATGTTGCAAACATACAAGCCTGTGTTGACAACAGGGGATGGGGACTGCATGTACCATGCCCTCTCTAGAGTGGTGTGTGGTAGTGAGCAGCTTTCAAGGGTTTTCAGATTGTTGATTGCATATGCAACTGTGAAATACAGGGATGTCCTAATTCAAGCCCTGCAACATGCCTTCCCTACAGACCCCTGTGAGAATCATGTCCGTAAAGCCAACACCCTTATTGTGCATGCATTACGAATTGGAACCTGGGGAAGTGATTTCCACTTATTTCCATTGTCACTTCTCCTTGACAGGCCAATATTCACATATGTTTATTTCTACACCACTAGTGAGGACTGCGTGAGGACACTCATGCTAGCAGATATTGACAATGTTCATGTGTTTGCTCAGAAATTTCTTGCATTTGCTTCAGGTACAAGACAACACCTACAGTGGTGCAGTAGTGCACAAAGAGCCTTGCTTATGTCAGGTGATGTTACAACACTGCCACTAGCACTGTTTTTTGCACATAGTCACTTCACAGCACTAGTGCCTTTGTCATCTGCTGTCCTCCAGCATATACCCATCCCATTTGGTAAACTTTTGGATGACTAAGCATTACCCACCTGTTAGTTACTTCAGGTGCAGACAATTATGTCACAAGATGGCGATCGCCACCATGCATGCACACACACTGCTCTCTGGGGACCATGTACCTGGATATGAGTGGCTCGCCTCTATCACCTGATATGAGAACAGAGGCAGATCTCTTGTGAATCATTGTCACATCTGTGTGCTCCAACTTATTGCCAGCACTTAACTAGTGCAGTTACATCTGTAATCTTTTCACATGTACATGTACCTTCATGTACCTTAACTAATATCACATCTAGTTTGAGCCCATATTGTACTATAATATGCTCTGTGTGTATTTCTGTCAGCCATGCAGATCATGCTGCTTCTGGGGTGAGAGCTGTGTTTACCCAGATTTGTTCTTTCATGTTGTGTCTACAATAGCACCACTCACTCTGGCTGCCCAGTACTCTCATTAATGTGGCTCAATATTGTGCACTGTTTCACCTGTTTACCGCTACTAATAAACAAGTATATGTGCACTGAGCAACAATGATTGAGTACCCTCTCTAGTTGGTACAACTAGATTGAGGCTGGCAGCCAACCATTCCTAACATTCTTTCACATACAAATACTTAGTATTACACAGGTACGTACAGAATGTTGTATTGTATTGTATAGAAAATTAAATGTGATTTTACTACAGATTAAGGTGTCCTACCCTGATGGTATGTGTACATAATATTTTAATCACACTTGCTCTGTACTTGTCCTGAAACCTGCATACAAGTGTACATACACACACACGTACACACGCACCCTGGGATCAAAACTGAATGTGTACGACTTATACTAGACTATCGAGTACAAACATACACCAGTTACAGGTTTCTCCAGTGAGAACAGTGAGGTCACTTAAAAGTTTCTGCCAGTGGACATTCTTCATGCAGTGATTCAGACTACCGAATTTTGTTGTATCCTCATTATAGTACTTTCATGTATGCTGGTAGGTCGTACTGACGAGCTCCAAAAAGAGCGAAACGCACTGACCTGAAGGCAGTGTGTCTACGACTCCAGCTATAAGTGGAGCACCAGGGATAATTAATACCATGTGACTAGTACTCTCCCACATGTATAACCATACTGTAGGATGGAGTACCACTCTCTAGCTGAGCTAGATTGAGTGCTGTCACATGCACAATATTATTTCAAATTTAATTAACTGCTCAGGCAAAATTAATTATAATAGTTATACTAGTTTATTTCTCTGATGCACTTGTACATCTGTCAAACTTTAATTATTCATGAGTGATGTATGTTGAAGGTGTAGCTCCCATTTCACTGATAGACATTTGCTCATACCCTACCATGGTATTTGTGCTGATCACAGTCCAGGATATCCATTCACTCTAAAATTCATGTGAACATCAACTGAATTGCTACACGCCACGTCTCACCGTTGTCAACCAGATACCTGATAGTCTGTGACCCTTCATCAGGTCCACTTTTGGTGCTAATACTGTGCAAGCCTGCCTTAGTCCTGAACCACAGCATGGACAACACTTCAACCACACGATTCTGTAATACACCTCAATATTAACTTAAAATTTTTGTATTAACTCAAAATCTATTTAAATTAGCACTTAGCACCACATGATTATATCTATATCAACACAGTGGTACTAAATCGATCTGCATGGTAAAGGGTCACTAGCATTAATACTCGGATGACTACTGTAGTGTGTGAATATTGGTACTTAGTCTAGCGAGTTATGCCCTCTTGCTCGCCGCTTAGTGGGTGTGGTTTTGAAAGTGCGAGCTTTCAAAACCACACCCACTAAGCGGAGATCGTGGTTTCAAAGCCACACCAACTAAGCGGAGAGTGAGAGTCACGCTTTCAAAACCATACCCACTAAGCGGCGAGCAAGAGAGGGTTTATCTCACTAGACTAACTGTTCTATATATTAAATGCATGCTTCTAATTATGTGCGGCTCTTTTTTTTTCTGCTTAGTGTGCACGGTAGCTTGAAAAATTAAACACTAAGTAGAAAAAAAAAAAAGATTTTTAATTAATTAATTCAGGGGGGAACTGGGAGCACTTGGGGACATAATTTTTGCACCGGCGCGCAGAATGGATCGAATGCAGAGATTTGACCTTCAGGAATTTTGATTCACGCCTTAGAATCAAAGTTACGGCCCTTTAAAGTTTCCCCATATGTTTGTACAGGGAAGCCATGCGTTTGCAATGTTTCCGCCCACGCGCTACGTGAGGGGCGGGGCCACGCGCGCACATAAACGTGACGACCTTTACCAATTTTTTGATAAAATTGAAATTTAGGCTGCCTGCTTGCATTGTATGGTTCCACTATGCACCCAGCTCGATTATATGGTGGTTTTTGGACAATTTTTTTTCTGCTTAGTGTTCAGGTCGCCTTGAAAAAAAAAAAAAAAAAAAAAAAAAAAGCTAAATAGGCCTAATTAAGCATGTGGGCGTGTTCCTGGCACTGTGTGGAGTGTGTGCGTGTGCGTTAATGCAGGTTTTATTGCTTCCGATTGGGCGTGGCTTCACGGGCCAGTGCTTGGACATCGGCGCCTGGGACTTGGCCTCGGCGATAGGTGGGCGTGTCCCGGAAGCGGTGGTGACCTTTGAACCCCGCGAGGAGGCTTTGGGGGCGTGGCAGGAGGTCAAAGGTGAGGCCATGTCAGTTAATGAGGCACTGTACGCCGGTGCGATCGAGGGGCCCGTACGGCTGGACGGAAGCTGACGATGGTTTGAAGCGGATGTGGTTGCGATGACGTGTTGTTACTCCGCCCACACAGGAAATGAGGTGAGCTCTTGCGTGGGCGGTGTGGCAGAACGGCCTCCAAGTGTTTGTGTGTGTTTTGGCCTTGAGGAAGCTGTGTGTTTTAATTGGGATTGATTGTGGGCTTCCGGTGGACATCCGGTGGTTAGTAGGCACTTGATTGAGAATGGTGGTCCTTGGGGAACAGGGTGGGGCTGTTTTGGGCGTGGCCTGGCCCCTCCCTTCCGGCTCGGCTTCCGGTCCATGGAGGATATTAAATGAACACTTCCGGCTCTAGCAGCCACACCCCTGAGACCTGTGCAATTAAAAGGGCGTGGTTACACAACATGCACCTCACTAATGACTTTGATGTGGTTTAGGTGTCATATCCCCCACCTCACGCCCACGCAATTTAATGGTACCTTAATATATTTTTCATAGCTGTTGTACACTATGCCCAGTCTAGTAAGGAAAAAAATATTTCGACGTAAAAAGAAGCAAACTCCTCCCATCTTAAAGAACACTAAGAAACCTCGGGTATCGGTCAAGCGAAAGCAGTGGACGGAGGAGCAAATGCATCAAGCAATTGAGTGTGCCAGAACTGGAGCTACTAGTGCCAATAAGGCGGCTGAAATGTATGGAATTCTAAAATCGAAAGATTAAGTGGTCATGTCCAACCTGGAAGATGTCGTGGTCCACGCCCATACCGACAGGTGGCTCTACTTCTATGGATGGCTCAAATTCTGAAGCAGGTTTCAAAAGCACTCCTGCTGGTATCCCTGCATCTAAAACAAGTTCTTCAATCTCATCTACAAGCTCATCTGAAGGTACTAAAAGCTTTATTTCACGTTTCTTACCTTCTCTTCCGGACACGACCCCATCTCGGCCCAACACAAAAAAGCAGAGTGGTGCCAGAGTTCTCACTAACAAGGAGTGCCTGGATTTATAAAGGAGAGGAAAAAACAAGAAGAAAAAGAGAAACATAAATTGGAAAGGGAGAAAAAGAAAGAACGGGAAAAGGAAATGCAAAGAAAAGTAGAAGCACGAGCACAAAAAGCGGCAGCGGAGAAAGCAAAGAAGCAGGCTGAAAAGGAGAAGAACGTCCGAGAGAAAATTGCGGAGAGGCTGAAAAAGACTCAAGAGAAGGCAGCTAGGGTACCAGCGACTCATAAAAGAGCAAGATCTATAGCATCTTCAACTAAAGAAAGGGCATTAGACAAGGAACCGAGGTCAAAAGCACCAAAAACAACTGATGACACCATAGATTTTGACAAGTGTTGTCACGCGGCCTGCTTTGGATTGTATGTACATGATGCTGGCGCTGACCGTGAGTGGATTGAGTGTTCATACAGCCGGTGGATCCATGAAGAATGCGTAGAGAATGTGATACATGATGCCAACGGCAAGGAATTACTCTGCCCTGTGTGTTTGTCGTTAGTGTAGTATTTCTAGTGGTTTCAAAAAGACACATTATGATCCTTTATGTACCATTGATTTTATGCTTAATAGTCGTCTATTGTATTACTGTAAGTAATAATGACTGCCCCTTACCCAATTTCGTGCGCATTTATATTGCGCTGTCCAAAAATGTGCGTTTTGGTCGATGTGGTCGATAATCAATATTCGCGAGAAAGATTCTGCTGAGTTCGCGATCGCGAACGATATGAGCTATTCGAACGGGACCTTCGCCAAGTTGTAGAGGACACTTGTCTCTATCGATCAGTGGCAAAACAGTCGTTGAAGTCCTTCCATGAGGTGAGTTATTCTTTGGGGACAAAAGTATGGCCGATAAATGGCATCTTACGCTAACTAGCTAGTCATCGATCATTTTAAATTTGGGAGTGCTAAAAGTTCCTTTAGCCTTAGAAGAGAAAATTTTCATGTAATCCAGCACTTGTTGGCCAAAATGTACATGTACATTCTGATCATATTCATTTGTGAATAATAGACAACTTTAATTTCTCTTGAATAATGGGGTAGATAAGTGAAGAATAATTATTTGAATAATGGGCAAATTTAAAAGAATATTTGGCCCAGGCCTAGTCTTCACTCCCATCTTAGTCAATAGTTCTCCTTTATGCTTGTCAACAATGTGAAGTACCTGGGCATTTAGATTAACTCTGATCTGTCCTGGTCTCCTCATGTTACCAGTTTCTGCAATAAGGCAAGGCGTCTAACAGGGTTATTATACCGATGCTTCTATAAGCATGCTGCATTGTCCACCCTGCTGCAACTTTACAAATCATTTATTCGACCTCATCTAGAATACTGTTCAGTTGTGTGGAACCCCTATCTAGTCTGTGATATTGAATCACTGGAAAAGGTTCAAAGATTTGCTTTAAGAGTCTGTTTAAAGAACTGGTCAGCTAGCCATGACCAGCTCTACTATCAAAGTAATGTTCCCCCTCTTTTGACCAGGCAAACTAATGCAAGTCTCTGCTACCTGTTCAAGTTGGTCAACAACATGATTGTCTATCCGGATCCTCCTCTCCATTTTAGGGTCATTCAGTACAACAGCAGGCATTCTCATGTCCAACAACTGTGAGACATTCACTGCAGGACAGCTCAATTCCAGCATTCTTTCTTTCCCGGGACTAGCTATTGCTATGGAATTCCCTGCCACATTATGCATATGTTCTATCTTCACCTTCCTTCCCCTGTTTTAAATCTCGTTTACCTTAATCTTATTATAGTGCCTCCAAGCTGTTCTCCTGTCTTTCTGTATAAATATTCCCATTTATCAGTATTTTGCATGCATTTTTCAGTATTTTTCAGTATTTTACAAAGGGCTCCATATATGATGTATGTACTAAATTCCCCCAGTTTTCAGTATTTATCAGTAGCTATTTATGGTCAGAAAGACTGATAAATCCATATACTTGGAGGCACTGTTATTAATCTTATTATACCTGTTTACCTACTTCAATGCATCATATCATATGCATACTATATCTGGTTACATGCTTGCATATATAATTCTAGCTACTCACGTTAACCTCTGTCATTTAATTATTGTACAGAAATTGTTATAAAAGAAAAATTAACCATGACGGAGCTTCTGGAAGCTTTAAACACTAGCATGGCTCACCAACTTCTGTTCTCTGGAAGGCCCAGGATGCCATAATTCATGGAAGGGAACTGTTCTAAGTGGTTGAGTAGCATGCAATAATTACAATTGGTGCATGCTTTCTATAGTCACAATCAAAATTAACCCAAAATATAGGCTCCCCTTCATTAAATCAATATTATGATGGGCTCAAAATACCATGATTACCATGATACCATCAGCAAATCAGAATAGCACTCTTTATTACAAGTATAAAAAATAATAAAATTGAAGGATGAAGTAGGGATGAATAGCAGATGCTTATCCCTTACAAATCTTGGTTGTGTACTTTTTGATCCTGCCATATCTACTTCACTGGTAGCTCTAGTCAGATCACACACCAAATCTAAAATCTTTGCGATAAATTATGTGTGAGCTAGAGACAAAATGTTCACCCGTCTGATTTAAGCAATTACCAGACGTTTGTACCAAATTTCAGACAATCATTTCCCTTACTAATTAAATTGATGTGTGGAGTGCCAGAATTGGAAAGTATGACTATCTACCCTTGCTGTCACTGGCCACCAAATTTTAGCCTACAATGTTTCTATAATTGAATGTGACAAGGCTTTAAATAGATTCTACTCACGTCATCAATGTTCAGACACTTTTGTTCCATTTCAATGATTCAAGCATAAAATTTTTAAAATTATCTTTGCAACCCTTATATGATCACAAATTGACCGATAAAACATATAACTAGGCTGTACTAGATTTGTCTTAATTTAATGAATTGAAGATCTTTTACCCAATTTTGAATTTCTTAGCCAAATCTTGCACCTGATTTCCATAAAAAGTGTGTGAATATTGATGATATGAGGAGTATCTACTTAAAGCCTCAATTGCCATATTTGATTTAAGTAATACTGTAGGCTAAAATTTGGTAGCCAGCAACAGCAAGGGTACGTGATTATATTATGTTCCAAATCTGGCATCATTTTTAGCGGTGTGGGAACTAATTGTCTGAAATTTGGTACAAACGTCCCGTAGTTGTATAAATTCACTCCATGTCTACGGCTCAGATACTAGAAATGGTATCTAGTACGTACAAGTACCTAGGTTTATTGCTGTCCAACGACCTTTCTTGGTCCCAACACTAAAATATCTATGTTCAAAATCACGTAAGATTGGAGAAGTTAACTCCATCGAAAGTGTCCAGAAATTTGCACTACGTATGTGTACAAAAAAACTGGAATGCTGGATATGAGCAACTGCTAGAGTTATTTTCTTTACCAGATTTCCAGCAGCGCAGACTCTATCTAGATTTGTGTTCTATGTTTAGAATTGTTCATGGCATGTTTTATTTTCCAAGTGCCGTATTTGTGAGACAGGATACCCACAGGTTTACGCGATTATCTCATCATCCATCCTTTGTCCTTATGCCTGCACATGTTACTATTTTAATTCATTTGTACCTCGTACTGTTAGATTATGGAATACATTACCTACCCTATTGTAAATAACCCCACTATGTAACCATAACGTATGTCTTGGGGACAGAATGCGCGCACATGACATGACACACCCCTAGGCCCTTGCTCGCGCATGCACGGTAGGCGGTACGAGGTACTGGTATCTTAGACATTAGTGATAGCAACAGCAGACGTATATCGCAGCAGCCAACATCCACATCAATGGAAGAGATCGAAACATAGCTATCTAAGATCGAAACATCGACATCGATGATCGATACATGAACATCGGTGATCGAGACGTCGATATCATGTATGAAAACATCGATGCGATTGTACAGACATGAATTTTGTCCACTATGGCGCTCCATATAATATAGCTATCACTATCAGTATTATGATAGTCTGGAATTTCGCTAAGGAACATTGATCTATGGTAAGAGCGAGGACATAACTCTTACGCATGCGCAGTTGCAATATGCACTGACCGGAAGTGCTCTTTGGCCTGGCTCCTAACCCCCACCGGTGCACCCCGCACAAAGATGTCTACAAGGTCTTTATACTCGATGCTTGTTTGAAAGGAGACATCGCCGCAGTTCGTCGGGCTATTGCTGATGGAACTGACGTGAGGAAGGTGGTTGATAAGACCTGGTTCAATTATACGCCGCTGCACTATGCTTGCCGGTGAGATCCGTATACCCAGTGCCTCCAAGCCGTTCTGTCTTTCAGTATGAAGTATTTTATGGTCAGAATTCGAATTCAGTAAAATTCCATATACTTGCATGGAGACACTTATGCTGCCTATAGCTACCCCTTATTAGCTGTATTGCAATCCTATACATATCAGAGTATGATGGGATATTAAATAGCTATATCAGTATAGAGCGACTGCAATGACATTCACTTCCGCATGGCAAATTCAAACTGCACTTTGTAGGGCTATCTTCGAATTTTTTCACAAACTAGCATAGCAGTAATATAAACCAAGTGGAAAGGCATCCATATGTATAGCAATTTCAGAACTGTAAGTACTGTAGACAAAATTTGGATTGTGTCTTTGCATGGTAGCTACTGGTAATGGTACCCAAAGTTTTGAGCTTGTACGTATAGAGCACTAGCAAAACTAAATTATAAAATTATAGCTATAGATCCAAGCCCCCGAATGTCCAGGATCTGGATAACATTATTACGGTTAGCAGATCGAGTCCGATGCTATATGAACGGGTTGGTCTCCACATGGCTTGTCCGTACGGACACCATGCAGGTTGAGGGAATAGTATGAAAAATTATTAATAATTGGCAAAGAAACATTGAATAGCTGAAAGAAGTTGTGTTTAAACCATGCAGTACTGTAGGCATAATATTAATTTAGGCCATGTTAAGTGCCTGAAGGTCTCTATCAAGCTAACTGATTTATTTAGAGCTAGTAACCAAACGCTGCATAACTAAGACTACATGTATAGCACTCAGTGACGGGTGAGGCCACATCAGATATGGTTCTAATCAAGTGAGCCATAAAACTAACCTCTAATAATCAGGCTGTAGTTTGGATACATTTCAACCACGCTACTATGATAATTCTTCTGATAGGTGAGGGTGGAGCTAATTATCAACGAATGAATTTGCAGCTATTCTGGGGATACTGGATGGGTTATGATTTCAAGGGCATTGTCCTCTATTGATAATCCCACATGCGTATGACAGGCTTGCCACAGCCCTGAGCTCTTAGAGGACCTACTTAGACATGTAGGTCTTTAAGTTGATTAGAGACCTCTGATGGACCAATCAGATTGCAGAAATCCACAACCATATTCATCTGATACAGTATGCGTGGGGGTACATTTTTGTGCTAATTATTTGTGCATTAGGATAGAGCAGGAGCAGCAATCATGCTTCTGGGCACAGTAACTCACCTAAGCAGACCCTATAGAAGGAGCTAGGCACAAGCCAAGGCAATAATGACATTGTACATTGTCGTACCAAGCCTTATTTGTAAGTTACATGACACTGTGTAATGTCATGGCATTGTAGTTCAGAGGTTATGTAGTAAGGCATCCCATGCAAATGAGAGTACTGACAGCCATTGTTTTAATGGCTCATTATCCGTCATATTTAATTAAATATACAGTGAAACTGCTAAATAATAAACATATTATCATATATGTTGTAGAGGTTGTCCTCATCTCAGAGGTTGGCTAGCCAGCCCCGCCCCTCAATCCTAAAGCTGCTAATTATTGATTAGTCTTGTTCCCAGACCCCACCATGCACACAAGTAAAGGATTTGGGGACATTGGCACAATTTTGGGTTCTGCAAGCTCAGCAATCATGTGATTGTTTGCATAGGTTTGTATTGGATCATGTATAGTCATGTTATGGTGTGCAAGACCAAGAAAACACTTCCTTGCGTCTTTCTTAGAGGACGTTTTTACAGGCAGCTGGGGCATGCGAGCTGTCCATTATCTGGCGTAGAGAGTTCCAAAATATTTCTCTGGGGCATCAGATTTGTCTGCTGTATGTATAGAGATTGTCCGCTTCCCAGAGAGTCAACTCCTGGAGGTTATAGATACTGTATACTTGGTGACTGTGAATGAGTATAATAATATACCATATTCCAAGAGTATGTGAATGCATGTCACTAAGGGGTGAGATTGTGTGTTACTCTTAATTCCTAGAGAACTATGGCGATAGTACCATTTAATTTTTGTATCACCCATATAGGGCCTTGACTTTTCCTTTCAACTGTATATAGCCTAAGGGTGATTTGATTATGAGCATAGCAAAGGATGTATGGACCAGGGGGGAGGGGGGAAACTGGGCAGTGGTGGGTTTAGGGGGGTTTCGGAGGTTTCGACGGAACCCCCCTTTGGGCTGCATGCACCTAGTACTAAGAAATACTGATGACAGGCTAAATGGAACTCCCCTAGCTCTGCATGGCTACAGAACTAAGAAAACTGCTGCTATGGCTTACCTTAGCATGTTTTAGAAGAAAATATCAATCAATTGGATTGGTTGGGCTGGTAGTTGCTCTCAAAAGGCTCGAAAATGGGCATGGTTTCAGCCGAAAGTGGGCGTGGCTTCTAAAATTTCACGAGCACATTTCGCGTGCAAAGTATATTATACAGAACTCCCCTTCAAGAAATCCTAGATCCGCCACTGTGAGGAGTGGGTACAGATTGTAAATAATATTGTAAGCACATTAATATATTACCCCTTATTTCCATCACTTATCATTGTCTGTTTTGTCTCTCTCTGTCCTGTTCTATTTCTCTTGATCACTGTGTAGCTATGCTCACTCTGGTACCATTGCTCTGCAAGTTACAACTAGTCAATCGATCGGCTTGCTGTGAAGGCTACAGTCTATCTCGAATTCAAGTTCAACTTTGCACATGTCAGAATATGAGACTAGCTACCACTTACCTGTCAAGTATGGGATTCATAGTGTCATTGAACATTCACTGGGATTATTCTTAGGAAGGACAGGCTCTATTTGGGCAAATTCATCTTGTTTCCATCTCACCTAGACTCATCCCAAGGCCCTTTAAGGACCCTGGGGGCGAGACTAGAGCGAGACAAGGGTGCGATAGTCTGGGCACCAGCCCTTTCATAAGAGAGGAAGAGGCTGGCACCCAGACCAATGGGACGAGGCTATTTCTTATCTTAAAATCCTCAAACAATTCTTTCAGAGCTGCTTCAGAGTCTCTGTTTCGCTTTCTGTCTGCTGCTCTAGCATGAAAGTATGTCCTTGTCTCATCTTCGTTTGCCATATTTTTGCCGATTCTGTCACGATGTAGCTTCATGACGAGCACAACATGCACGCTGCATAGCTAAATGTAGTGATCTTTACCAAACAATTAATTGCATTCCAAAAGCATGACCGACATACCGTAGTGTCCTGGGCAAGCGCCCATATACCTTATTTCAAGGGATCTATGTATATAGCAGCTTCTATACAAAGGGTAAGCACCCATGCAGGCCAAAATCGCGAGTTATGTTTAAGTGCCCATGGGCGCTTACCTGGGACACTACGGTACATACATCCAACGCATCTCTGGCCCACTATCCGCGATCCAATGCCTCACGCTAATGCACTCGGGTATAGTGTGTGATGTATTTAATAATAATTGGTATCCTTGATTTTAGGAGTGGACAACTATCCCTTGCCAGATATCTCATTGAGGATCTGAAATGTAATCCTACCTGCACTGGTACTAATAGATGGACTCCACTGCATGTAGCTTGTGGGTAAGTTGATGAAAACCTGATGCCCTCTTAAATTTAATATAGATAATGTTAATTTAGCACGCCAATATTATTATTGTAATAATATTTAATTATGCATGTGTTTCATGCATTATTTGTGTGCATTGTCATGTATTGCATGATAAACGTTCATGCGGTAAAAATTTACATGACCGGCACTTGACTCTCATAATTTCATAAATTCATGCATAAAATTATCTCTTGGATAGTAGTCAGGGCAGAGGGTGGGGAGCACAGGGATTTCCTTCCTTGACGTTGACTGCTCCGCCCTAGAATTTCTAAAGTGCATGTACAGAGAGAATAGAGAATAGTAATGAAATGCTGAACACCTTCCTGAAGAAGTACATGTAGTAATAGTTACTAATATAATCCTATTTGCCAGATTAGCTGAAACAGGTGCCACTGCTGAGCATCGATAATTATAGATTGTTAGACCAGGAGAATATTGTTGAAAGGGATTATATGATAGGTTGTGGTAGGCAATCTGCTATTTGACTACCTTCCATAAGAAAATGTCTATTGTGACTTCGTACCTTGTGCGTACTGTTACAGTAATGAATTATTTCCTCCTGAGAAACTTCAATTCTTTACGCACGGGTGAAAGAGATAAGCACCATCCTAAACTAGCTACCAGGGGCAGGAGGTAGCTATACTCACAATGTCAGTGCATTAACTTAATTGCCCCAGTGGTCATATTTAGGATTTACCTCATTCTCATTTGCCAGACATTCAAATGAGCTAGATAGTATAGTGTACATTGCTCAGAAAGGTGTATGAATGCATGCATGCAGCATTACATTTAAGTGGCACACAAAGTATGATTGTTATTATTATGTGAGTGGGGGGTGAATGTGTGCCATTCCAAGAGCATGTGAATTTCAGTTAGTGGTAAGATTGTGTACTGCTCCCAGAGAAACAACTCAATATGGCCATAGCTTTTTTTGTATCATCTAGATCTATTACGCCATGATTTATCTTGGCTCCTCTTGATACCGTAAAGTTGGTTAATAAGTGCATGCGCTTATCACTCGCGGTGGTAAGGAAACATGCGCCTATTAGACGATGTGCGCTTAATAGATAGTGAAGTTTTGGCCCCGCCCACTGCCAGCACGTTCAAGCGCTCAATCACAAAGCTAGCAAGTTATGAATACAGCGATTCTTGGAGTAAGCTCTGGAATAGTTCATAGGAGTATGATCGGAAGCCATCGCTGGAAGAAAACCGGAAAAATAGCAGATTTCTTTGGCGATACTCGCTTCTAAGTCAGGGTCAAGAGTCCAAACCCATCTCAGTGGAACATCGATATCTCGGTGTTGAGTAAAGCCGATCTCGTGCAGCTGGCTATCCGAAACTAGGTTGGTAAACAAGTTCTAACCATGTAGAACATGGAGAACTCATGCTCGAACGGTGAATATTACTGTCGTCTTCTTTGGACGCATGCGTTTATTAGACAATACTTAATAACAGGAAGGAAGCATGCGCTTATTAAAAATATGTGCTTAATAAGCATGTGCGCTTATTAACCAGACTTTACGGTAGCTAAACGACTAAAATATAAAAGTGGGGGAAGGGGGGTGATGAGGACCAGGTATAAACTTGTGCATGAATACTAATTTGTCACTATACCGTACTCGCTCTAATTATTCGAACATTCTAATAGCCCGAACGGCAAGTTTAAGTAATTTATTTCCTTCCTAATTCGTCGAACATCTTGAATTTCAAGTTTTCTCATCCACTCTAAATCAACCGAACAGCCACACGGTACGGCATGGCAGGAGCTCGAGACAACTCTTCCACATTCATCGAAGAGTGTGGCTACCACATCTTGGACAGCATATAAGAGCAGATAGGTAACACAGACACAGACAGCGATCATTTTGTGATAGCTCCTGAGAGCACAGCGATACTGAGAACTCTACAGCTGACAATGATAAACCTATAGTTGGACATCGACTGCTGTTTCTTCGTCGCTATAATAGTGCTTTCTCCATTTGCACCGGATTCGTTCTATTTACACTCGAACAAACCATTGCCCGAATTTATTTACTTTCTA
This sequence comes from Cliona cf. orientalis, assembly GCA_963930775.1. Classification (NCBI taxonomy): domain Eukaryota; kingdom Metazoa; phylum Porifera; class Demospongiae; order Clionaida; family Clionaidae; genus Cliona; species Cliona cf. orientalis. Next base: position 7,393,702 of record OZ005691.1, read on the forward strand.
TTTAACACCGAACGGCGATATTAATAATTATTTTTGGCCGTTTGGATAATTAGAGCGAGTACGGTAATCACAATAATAATATTATAATGGTGTGATTTACAAAGCTCAATTTTACTGTTTATACTCAATTTCAGGAATGGACATCTACCTCTTGCCAAGTATCTCATTGAGGATCTGAAATGTAGTCCAACCTGCACTGACACTAATGGTTGGACTCCACTGCATGTAGCTTGTATGTAAGTTGATTGTGCCCTTAGATAGCAACTAATTAAGAAAATTGCTGTCGTAGGCACAATTCGATATGTAATAAAGCTTGGTATGACATCATACAATGTCATGCAATATCCTCTAATGCACATTTCAAAGGCTATAATATATAAATATTGCATAACAAGTATGTTTGATGTCACAATCATGGGATAATGTGACTGAACACTACTAACAGCACGCTATAGTACAATCGAGTGCCAGTTAGTATACGTGCATGCGCAGATGAAGACCACACCCCTCACTGGAGGCCAAGATTAGCTGATCAAACTCACCATGTAATGGCGAAGTTCTCACTCCGCTCGGACGTCGAATCTACCACCAGACCATGACAAAGAGCAGACATCGCCTCTCGCTTCGCTCGAGGCTTGGTGGCCTGCCGAGCAGGCCTGTCGAAATGCGCGGCAGTGCGCGGCGCTTGCGCCGCTCACTCGAGCTCGAGAACGCATCTCTATTGCCCCTAGGCCTTGGCAACCTCGTTTATGCAACATTGCAAGGGGTGTTTGCATGCAATTGCAGGATTCTACAGTGTGTGTACATGCATACAAATGCGCATGTTCTTTGGTGAACATGTGAACGTCAATCGCTTCATACATACAATGTAAATATAGCTAACGTAAATCATGAAATTTATGGTGCATCTTATTCATGCTAATTCATGCGTGGTATAGCCTAGGCACATGAATAAAATTACATTATTTTAACTAACGCAATTATTACCCACACGCATGCGCTAGTGCATGGTTTACCACAAGGTCACACACCAATGCATGCTAGTGCTAGTGTGTAGCTACCTGCACTACTGATTATAAGTTTGCTAAAGTATTTTTAAAAAGGAAGCTCTGCCTATTAGCTATGTGAATCAGGCAGAGAGAAACAGAGGAGGCTAATAAACTGAGTGTCAGTAATACTCTGAAAAGATCAGTGAAATTGGTTACCCATTTGTGATTCCGATTGAGAGACTCTAGCTAAAAATAGTTGCTCTGGGAAGTAACTCAAGGTTGAAATGCACATGATTTTGATGACATTAATGTTTAATTTGATCAAAATGACACTGAACCGCATGACTTTAACGCAACACAAATTTCTTGATTTACGGTAATTACTTATGAGGATGATTATAGTGCGGCACAACAATTCTGACCAATCGTGAGTCTTCTGAACTTGTAGGAGAGCGCATCTTTTATGCCCTCCAGGTTAGGACACGGACTATATAAGAAAATGATCGTCTGAAAAATATTTTTCGTTGTATATATATAATAATGTGTGGGTCACAGTGGGGTGGATCATGTGGGTAAGTATAGATATGACACAGCAATTTAGTTACGTTGTATTATCGTGATATGGGGTAATTTATAAGTCACCATTCTACTGCTGATCTTAACTTTAGGAATGGATGTCTACCCATTATCAGCTATCTCATTAAGGATCTGAAATATAATCCAACCTGTACTGACCCTGTTGGAATGACTCCACTGCATTATGCTTGTCTGTAAGTTGATGGTACAACTGAGGCCTTTTCCCAAATAGTATCGAATGCTAATAAATTGTATAGTGACCCACACGTGATTGTGCAATGTAGGCTTACATTACAATGCATGAAACGTTTATGCATAAATAAACATTGCATAAAGGCCCTTTTTGACTGCACTGATTTGCATAATTTTTCATGCTGGATAAAAATGTCGCTCTGTGGTATAGTCCTAGAGGGGGGACATACATGTATATGTAGGCGAGGCAAGTATTAAATTAATGACCTGTGTAGTGACTTCAGCTAAGATTGCAAGGGGTGTTTGCATGCAATTGCAGGATTCTACAGTGTGTGTACATGCATACAAATGCGCATGTTCATTGGTGAGCATGTGAACGTCAATTGCTTCATACATACAATGTAATGAGGATGATTACAGTGGGGGTTGCTTCGGCAGCTCGCCACATAATAATATTATAGTTAATAGTCTATGCATGATGTAAGTTGATGACGACCACTTTCTTCCTGTATACAGTAATGGCCAAACAGCTGTTGCCTATTTCTTACTGCAAGAAGCCCAGTGTGATCCCAACTGTGTTACACATAATGGTGCAACACCACTGAACTTGACTTATAAACCTCGACTTGTTCGTCTTCTTCTTAGTAGTGGAGCTAAACCTACTTCATGCTTCCCTAGCCACTTGCGAGATAATCCAACTGACATGGCAGTTAAGATGTTTGTTCTTGGCAACTCAGGTAGTGGCAAGAGCACCTTTGTCAAGGCCTTCAGCACCGAAGGTCAAGGCCTCTCAAGAATAAAGCATCAGTTCACTAAGGTGAAAAATGTTGATGAGAAGACTGCTGGCATCATTCCTCATGACATCCACAGTAAAGCTCTAGGGCGCCTGACTCTCTACGACTTTGCTGGCCACAAGGAGTACTATGCAGGGCATGATGCCCTCCTTCACAGCACTATGACAAATTCTCCATCCATCGTTACGCTGGTGGTGGACATGAGGGATGAAGAGGGCAAGATCAGAGAAACACTCCAGTACTGGTTCCAATTCATCAGCAATCACAGCTCTGGAGGAGAGGCTAAGCCACACCTATTGATTATTGGTAGCCATGCTGATGTGATATCTTCAAGTGATGTAAGGCAGAAATCAAGAGCTCTGGAGTCAGTGGTAAATAGCTATAAGTTTGACGGTGTCACAATTGCTGCACAGATAGTCCTTGACTGTCGATATGCGGAGTCATCATCTATGACTAGGTTACGCTCCATACTCTCTCAAATTTGCCAGTCACTGAGAAGCTCCAGGAATATGGCAGCTGCTCACCACTGCTTCCTGATATTCCTACTCCATAGATTCAGAGAGAGATTAGCCATAACATACAGCGATGCAGCAGATGAATTAAGACGCAGATTGAATAGTGTTGAATATTTGAATGGAGATGAATATATATACCTGGAGTGTGTAAAATCCTCCAATCCTCTTGAGATGTGCAAAAAGTTGAATGAGTGCGGTAGCATTCTCTTCATGAAGAATAAGGAGTGTCCAGAAAGAAGCTGGATAGTGTTGGATAAGACTGTTCTTCTCTCCCAGGTCAATGGAGTCATCTTTGCCCCTGAGGGGTTCAAGGAGCATCAGCAGAATCTCTCTACTAGCACTGGTGTGGTGCCACTGTCCAAGCTTGCCCCACTCTTTCCAAACATCAATTCAGATATGATCACTCAGTTTTTGTGCCACCTGGAGTTCTGTCAAGAGATTAAAGAGCTCAAGCTTGCATCTCTACTAGTAGCCGAGGGCCAGTCAATTCCAACAGCTGGTGAGCGATACTTTTTCTTTCCAGGTCTTGTATATCTTGACACTCCTCAAGATGTCATCGAGTCTGGTGCCTCAACGCTTGGCTACCACAGTGGGTGGGTGCTCCAGTGTTCAAAACCCGAGCAGTTCTTCAGTAATCGATTTCTTCAAGTTCTTCTCCTTCGATTGGCATTTTTATTTGCTCTTGCTCCAACTGATCCCTCCACTGATGATCATCTAGCACTGCATAGGAAGTGTAGTGTATGGAAGAATGGGATCTACTGGGTCAATCGATCTGGAGGTGAAGCCATTGTTGAAGTCAATAATCTGCGACAGGTTATGGTTATCGTTCACTCTAAGCTAGAGAAAATGGAGCTAGTGAAGCTTCGTTCTGCTATCATCAACACAATTATCACTGCAAAGGAGGAGTTCTGTTCAAAGATTCTTGTCCGAGAGTCATTTATTCTCCCTGAAGATGCTGCTGTGTACCCTCTTGACCCCAGCAAGGTGACTAGTGTCAGCATCATTGAGGTGGCAGCAACTATCACAGAAGGAAAGATGTTTGCTATCAATGATAAGACTCAAGGAGTTGAACTTGAGAAGCTGATTTGCTTTGAGCCTTATTCTTACCTGGGAGAGCCCCTTCTTCAACAACTTTTCAGCGAAGATGGCGCAGAATCCCAAGAAATCACCGATAAACTTTTGATAGACATTGCTACCAAACATTCACATAAAAACATCAAAGAATACTGCGCTATCTTTGAGGAAGAAAGTGACGCATGCGGTTCCTGTGAGGGTGCCCGTGGGCTATTACAGGTATTCCACCTATGGAGAGACAGAATGGGAAAGGAGGGAACACAAAAGAACTTTAGGAAGAAACTAGACCAGTTCAGTGTCTTTGCCGGGAGAAATCCATTGGAACTAATCATAAGTAAGTAGTGTTAGTAAACAAGCATCTCATCGAGACTGATCCTCCCCTTAAAGGTCACTGATTGAGAAGAGTGATAGCTAGAAATTAAATGCCCTGTTATGTCCAAATGCTGACATGTAAATGTCCTTTGATATTTAACTACAACATCGCTGTTAGATTTTATTCTTGTGATTGCCTGCTCCCTCTATAAACTGTGCAGGTAGAACATTACCTGCTGTAGCTGAATCACCTTTCAAACCAATTGATCATGCAGACCAGTACATCAGCCATTATCATGAGTCAAACTCTGCCACATCTATCAATACTGGTATGTACATGTAGCTAAATGTATGCTGACTTTTACGTAAGTTATATTATATTCACATTAATTTTTGCATAGCATCTGGTCAATGTGGTAACACTGAGAATCAGGACAATGACAGAAATATTTCTACCCCCAACATTGGTATGTATAATATCAACTCAGGATTTTTGTGTGTTGTATTAGTTTAGCCTCGTCCCCAGGCTCTTTGAGGGGGGAGGAGAAAGGGTCTGGTACAGTTTGCACATGCTCTGTTACTCCAAGAATTTTAGGGGATCGGATACTATAGTATACTTCCTAGACTAGTATACTTACCCTTTGACCTTAATTCCTTGCGCTCACTCAACCCAAAAGTGGTAGGCTTGAACGGTTCAAGTTTCGAGCGAAATTTCGAGGTAGCTCAAGGCCTGAGGAAGGACTCCAAACTATGTTGAAGCACTTTTTGAGCGAGCACTAGTACAAAGGTCAGGAGGTCATCCCATATTCTTTTGCTATAATATTAATTTTTACCGTTTCACTCATACACACGTAGTAGGGATTAGTGTAAAACTTTTATGCAAAGGTTGATGCATGCGTAAACGGTGTACATGTATATCAGGACCTTTCTCCTCCCCCTGGGGACAAGGCTAGTATCAGTAACTGTTATACCATGAGAGGGATTGAAGTGAATTAAATCACAGGTGACCGACCCAAACTACATGAGCTACAGTTGCTGGAAGGTGCTGATGGAAGGAAAATTCGAGTGATTGAAGGAGTGGCTCCAGATTGGAAGGATCTGGCAATAGCACTCGGTTTTGACCATTCTAGAATCATGATAATCGAGGAAGACTGCCGGGGGAGAGTGGAGAGGGCCAGTCAGGAGATGTTTATGAGATGGCTGGATGGAGAATATGACCTAGTCCAACCATGCACCTGGGATACTCTCATCAAGTGCCTCAGACGTGCTGCATTCTTCAATGTTCACAATACTTTAAGGGCGATTCTAAAACAGTAATTATAATTTTCTCGACAATGTCATGCTTTTATATACTTGGAATTACATCATTGGATCATGCAGTACTTTTACTGCATTGTGTAGCAGTGCACAAATTGTAATGCTATGGGCCTATATACACACACAATTAAGTAATTCTTTGTGCAGTGCATAGCAGATTACTTTTGTACAAGCCACACTGTACTAGCTAATAATTATGACTATCACTAGTGATGGTTTACTCTTCTCGGGCATGTTCATCATTGTGAGCTTCATCTCAGTCTCTATCTTGTAGCTGTACTATTCATCAGTAATTTTATCACGACAGTGACTCGGTCTGGTTTTAATCCTCACAAATAATTTAGCCTACATTGTATAATCTAGGTCCTCAAATTTTGCAGCAAAGCCATGTAAGACCATAGTGCCTTCACCTACTTTGAGGATGAGCCTTGAAAATCTGCTATACATGTAAAAGGACAAGCTACTAAAACAATCATTAATTTTGGATATGATATGCACTATAGGGACAGATGGAAGAGCATGCATAGTGCACGACGTACATCAAAGTTTACTGTTAGACTATTTCGAATGCATTACATTTAGATTTGCTTTAAATTTGATTCTGTTTTGAAAACCACATATGTACATAATCACAACTGCTTGCGTGAGTGAAACAGTGCAGCATAGTATTAACCACAGTTACGTTACTGCTCCATGGAACTAGCAGGTATTATTTTGCTATAGCTATGCCATAGTAATGGCAACACTTGAAAGCACACGGATAAGAGTACTCGTGGACAGCGTACAAGACAGAGATGGAGATGAGCCTCACAATGAGCAAGATGTCAGAGAAGAACAGGCACTTCTTGGAGCAACTCGGAGACAGACTGTACCGGAGGCAAGACACAGTTGTATGAAATCTAAATCTGCCATTCTAGTCTTATTCTGGAATACACTTATATCTATCATAGTTGGATACATCCTTGAATATGGATTGGTGTTAGCTACTACTGCTGATTTTTTTCCGTACTATGAATACAAAGTTGAAATTTATGCCCCAGGAATTTTTGGCTTTTTCGCTTTTCTCTATCTCTTCTACCCTTTGGCTGGATGTCTGGCTGACATAAGGTGTGGAAGATACAAGACAATTACAGGTAGCCTCTGGTTTATCATCTGGGGTGAAGTGTTTACTACCATAGGCTCCATTATCATAGCCTGCTATTACTACAAAATAATTCTGTTACAAAAGATAAATGTAACCATATTGCTCGTTGCAGGATTTGGGATTCCTACATTTGTTGGAATAATTCTATTATTTTCTAGTTACATATCATTCAGTGCCAATGTCATTCAGTTTGGTATGGATCAACTTCACGATTCACCCTCTGAGGATTCTGTACTCTTCATCCACTGGTTTGTATTTACTTCTCACTTGAGTGCAGCCATAAACAAATCTGCTATAATAAGTGTTGTTTACGCTTGGACGTATATTAAAATGAGTAATGAATACATTCCAGAGTTCATAGCTGGATTCCATGCTACTCCAGTGGCAGCGCTTGTTTTGCTTATAGCATGTGTTTGGATTGCCAAATGTAAACCGGTCACTGATAGGATTTATGATTGATTCTGGTTCTAGATATCCATACAGACTTGTCTACAATGTCATCAAGTTTGCAATACAACATAAAATTCCAGTTCGTCGCAGTGCCTTCACCTACTGTGAGGATGAGCCTCCTTCCAGAATGGATTTGGGCAAGGAGAAATATGGAGGACCCTTCACAACTGAGGATGTTAAGGCCTTTACAGGAATTCTAAGATTTTTACTAACACTTGGCCCAGTTTTCATCACAGAAATAGCAGCTGATGATATGCTATACAGGTTTTCAAATCACTTGCATAACAATTCCTAACAAGCACTCTCATCTGATGTAAATCGATTTCTTCTCATACTGCAAAACGGTTTTAGAATTGGCATTCTAACTGAAATTTTTATTGCTACTCTTATTCCGCTCTATCTTTGTATCCTTCGGCCTTTCATCCATCGCTACATTCCAGGGATGCTTAAATGTATTGGATTGGGAATTATCATCTGCCTGCTGTCCATACTCTACGTATTCCTTATTGATACTATTGGGCACATCCAACACTCAAACAATGATTACTTTTTACACGTACAAACCAATAGTGATCTTAGTATTAGCATACACTATCTCATCTTTGCTTACTTCCTCAATGCTCTAAGTATTATATTTTTCTACATAGCCACCTACGAATTCATTTGTACCCAGAGTCCTCATGCAATGAAAGGACTACTTATCGGCACCTTTTTCCTGATAAAAGGATTATTTCAGCTATTCGGAATAACGGTTGTTCGCATTCCTTTCATATCATGGAATTTTGATGCTCCTTTCCCCAGCTGTGGGTTTGTGTACTACCTCATCAATATTCTGATTGCTGTCATTGGTCTTGTGGCTTACAGTTGTGTCGCCAGGAGGTACCAATATATCGTCAGAGAGATGAACCTGACAACACCTATCGCTATGCTGAAGAATACTATGATAAAGCATTAATTGGATGAAAGTAGCTATGACTTTTATGATAATCCACACCATGCATTAGCTACTTAGGTAACCAACAAACTATAGAATTGCATTAGTTTCTCTTATAGGACACCCCCATTCTGATGCACTGTCACCTGAGAAAAATTTTAGGCTAGAACTATCTTCTAAGAAGTAGAGAGTATAATATCCTTAGACACTCTTTAGTAAGTTCTTGATGCACACAGCTGCAGATAGCTATCAATAATTATTAATTTTTGCTTCCAGCACTGATGGTACTAAATATGTTGTATGTTTAGTAGGTGGGCTGTATAGGGGGGATAGTTGACTACTTTCATGTGCATTTCATGTATAAATCATCGGCAGTGACGATGCTATCACTGTGATTCTTGGCTAGATGCACAAGCCATCAGGCCTAACTCATCAATAATTCATTCCTATAGAACTTGTATACAAGTCCCAAGATTTTCTTTCCTGGAAAAGAAAATTTTAGTACTTGAGTGGGGATCAAACCCACACACTTCTTTTTCCAGGAAAGGGACTGGTACACAATTGCTACAGGAATGAATAATATTATTGATGATTTAGGCCTGATGGCTAGTGCATCTAGCCAAGAGCCACAGTGACAGCATCATCAATGCCAGGGGTGTTCCATAAGAGAAGGACATTTTTAACAATAATGAAACTGAAATCATGATGAAATGTGTACATAATTATTACTATGCATACTCTATCTGCATGCTGGTCAAATAGAGCGAAAGTAGGCATTCAACTAATTTTAAACCAAAAGGTAGCTATCACAAGGAAGAAAATTTAACATTCAGCCCAACAATTTAGGTTTATGACAGTCTGAGAATACACCAACACAAAATTGGCTATATAGAACAATTAAGATTAAATGTGGTCGCCAACAAAATTAAAAGTAGCAGCACATAAACAAACCATAGATAGTAGAAAGGGTATGAACAAACCAACTGTTCACAGGGTGAATATCCTATATATATTATATAAATTAAGTATAATATACAAGTAATCGTTGTGTATTATAATTATTAATGATGATGCACACAAACTTAAAAGAATAATAGTGTAGATTTATACCTAGCATAGCATGTTTTTAAGAAAACCTTGTTCTGCAGCACTGTAAATTAGACACAACTCGCTAGTAAAATTCATCATCGGATTCATCACCGTATAGTCCACAATCATAATTATCATCATAGTCATTGATAACATAGCCATAATATGATCTTGGTTTCCAGGAGAAGGATAGATCATGTGTTATGCGATCAATCTTCTCAAGCTTTAATTCACGAGTCTGAAGGCAAATTGATTTCAGCTTGATTTGAGACCCCTTCTGATTCCAACTCTTAATCATAACTTCTCGATAACTTCTTTGCTTTATCATGTCCACAAATCCCTTTCCTAAAACAATGCTAAGATTGTAAAGTTGAGGAAATGAGAATATTGCATCACAAACCATGCGGAAATCTCTTATTTTGTACATGTGTGCTGATTCGAGCTCAAGAGATAATTTCTTGAGGGGATGATGCAGTTGACTCCTAGCCTGCAGTCCTCGGACTAAGCCATCCTTGATTTCTACAAATTTCCCCCAGTCTCCTACTACAGTAATCTTCTGAAGCGACGGCAGCTTTAATAGGGACACCAAGTCTTCTCGAAGTGTAGGCAATGTATCAGCTTCATCGGTAGTAACATCAAGCACTAGCTTTTTTACTTGTAGGTCAGGGTGTATGGCACACAGATGAAAATAATGGCTATATTCTTCCAAGTCTGTAAGAGTGAGCTTTCTCAGACGAATACTTGGAAATTGAAGAAGCATGTATAAAGAATTGGTGAAATAATCCAGGCCCTGTGATGAGAACTCCAGTGCCTTGTGTTCGACACCACAGGATGGTACATTCATACCTGCCATGTCCATAGAAGCTAACTGGTTATCCTCAATTGACATTGGAAACTTGAAACCTTGCTTGGTATAGATAACTACCTTCTGCTTACGCTGGCAGGGAGCCGTCAGGAATGCTTGAAACAGCTTACTAAGCACATTATCTGAATCAATCTTATCCAGATCCAGTACTAACATTTGGAAACTCTGCCGCAAAAACAAACCTGTAAATGGCTCACTTACATCCAAGGAGATATCTGGCATGGTGCACAAGAGATTCTTTAATCTACACTTTTCTTTATCAGCTATTGCTACGTTTATCATACCAACAAGCAACCCAATGTGATCATGTGTGTCACACTGCAAACTCAAAACAGATACATTCTGCAATAAGCGCCAGATAATGGTTGTACACTTTGCAGAATCCTTTAGATTATGGTCGAAAGCAAAATTTTCAGCACACAAGCTCGACATAACTGGTGGAGTCAATGCACCAATATGAATATTGACACAAGGCGGGCGAATTTGAGAACCTTCTGTTAAGCGGGATAGCACTTCCACGACATCACACCTCTCAGCTATGGACTTTAAGTACTGAGGAGTGAGCTCTACTCTTCTTATACCACTATAATAAGAACCAAAGGGCACTGCATGGTGTGTGCGGGTAATTTTTATCTCAAGAGGGATGCTTTGTAGCTTCCAAACTTCTTGGCTATATGTTTCATGCATGGTACCTGTCTTGAGGTTTGAGAACAACAAATCACCTGGGATAGAAATGAGTTGATGAATGCTTGTTTCTGCTGTGGTTGTCACTGACCCAGAAGAATCAGTAAGAAGATCTGATGCTATTTCCAACAGATGCTTGTGGCCAGGAGTGATTTCTTCATCACTGGACACATCTGCTGTCACCTTTTCAATCAACTCCTTGCTTTGCTTGGCAGAAAATCGATGTGCTAAAGACTGAAATGAATGGCGATCCCTGTGAACATTTAATGGAAAACAAGTTCCTGTTTTGTCAGCAGCACTGAACGATATGAGTCGATCAGTACTTCGCTTTTTTAATCTTGCCATCCAAATATCATCAATATTCACTCCTTTAGCAATAGCTGTACCTTCCAGTCGACAGAGATCGAGGGCTGGGACGCATCTAAGAAGACGATGACGCAACCAGTAGGGCAGGGAGGCCAATAGATCGGTTGAGTAGCTGCCAAGGTCATTAATGACAACCAACAGACATAGATCTTGAAGATAAAACGGAAGAGAACAATAAGGGTCTTCGCTTGACGGTTTCAATTTCTTTGCCTGAGGATAGCAATCTTCTGGGTCATCCATGGCTAGTACGACAACGCCCCTCTATGTTGCAACGGATAGGGCACCGCAGGGCACGAGGATAATGGAATGGAACAGTGGAATCGTGGAATACGCCTAGACAGTGACGTACGGTAGAAATATATTGGGGTCAAAGGTCGCTAATGCAGACTTGTGCCAGCTCAGCAAATCGGCATTGCTTCCCTGGAGCCAAGGATGAGAAGTTAACGTCGTGAAATTCATTATGTTAAAGAGGTAGGATAAATTCGACGTTGAATCAGTCTTTACTGAAACTATCTACATGTATCAGTATCGAAAGTTATAGTATATTATATTCATACTGTATCATGCATGTATGTAGCCCGACTCATGTTCCACAGCTCAGTCTAGCCAAGGCTGGGGTGAAAGTGCTTAAAAAATTATGCCGTACTAGCACTGTACTTCAATAATTATCATCATAATTATTGTGCAGTGTTGTAGTGGCTAGTCATGAACACCACAGATACAACCACACACACATACACCAAAAGAAGCACTAATATTCAACCCCGATTAGGGCAATTCATTGCCGCCCATATTTGGTAATGAGCATTGGCTTAATTTATCCATTTTTCTTGGAGCTCATTCCACACATGCAATGTGGCCTAGATTTACGGATTTCACAGTATACTGACCAGTAAGCTTGCATGGAAATACTCCCAGCCGTTGGTAGATCCAAGCTAAGCCTACAGGTATTTATATGTGTTCCAGTTTTGCAGTAGATCATTCTGGCGGCTGCTATCTGGAGCTCTTGGTGTCTCTTGCTGGCTGGTCGGAGAAAGGTCTGATCTGTGAGGTGTTTGACAGCAGCTGTCCTGTCTTCTGTTGAGCTATGCAAGGCTCCACTCTCTGCTATGGCCCACGCGTGTTATTGAGGATAGGATTGTTTCTGAATCTACTTTACCACTGCCACAATGCCTCCTTGCCTCCTGATCGCCGAGCTGCTGCTGCAACACCTCCCAAACTCGCAGCAGGTATTACCACTGCCCACTTAATATTGAGGATGTGGATACATTAATCTTTGTGATCCCTTGCATTAGTATACATCCCTGCATGTGGTTAGAAAGAGTGGACCAGTTTTCAGTTTGTGGCAATGGGGGTAACTTATGGTACACTTTCTCAAAATCATTGATGCAGTTTCCCACTACCTGACCCATTTAAAGCTGCATGGCATATGGGGCTTCCTGGTGTTATAGCAATCACTATCGTAACACTGCAATAACATGGCTACCTAACACGACAATCTTCAGTTGGTGTTGCATACATGCATTTCCTCTTTTCTGTTGTTACTGTACAGAGTCCATTGGAGGTGTGGTTTATAGCAGCAATAGTGACAGAGCTGAGAAGCAGAGAAACGGTAAGGCTGACCACCTCCCTACCAGCCAGGAAGAGTTGATTGCTACTCCATCAGTCTACACTGATAGCGAGAGTCCGGGAGAGAAGGGGCTGGATAGCCAAGCACTGAGTCCACCAGTCTACACTAGCAGTGAGAACTCAGGGCTGGATCAACGTCCCCTTCTCACCACTGCAACATCCAGTCAACCAGTCTACAGCAGTGACAATCCAGGAGGGAAGGGGCTGGATAGGCAGCCATCGTTCACAGCTCAAGCATCCAGTCCACCAGTTCACAGTACTGAGAATCCTGGAGAGAAGGGGCTGCCATCACCCACCACTGCAACATCCAGTCCACCAGTCTACATTAGCAGTCCTGGAGAGGAGGGGCTGGATGGGCAGCCATGGCTCACCACTCAAATACCAACAGACCAACCTACAACTTCCACACCGACCACTTCAGGTATTGATGATACTGCTTAGCCAAAATTTTTCATTAGACAAAAATTTTGCCAAGCCCAGCTACCTTTGCAATACCAATATTATTACTGTGGAATGAATTTTTGCTAATAAGGCTACGTGTAATCATTAATACAGGATAAATAGTTCACGCATAAATATATTTATAGCAAAGTGGCAAAGTAGTGAAAAGTTTCTCCCGATAAAATTTCCAGCTGTGGGGTATTCAATTGATGTATGTAATACATGTATATACTGTATTTATGCTAATAAAACACAAGATCTTATTAGCGGAAGAAAATATGCGTTCTAGGATTTTTCATAATGTACTGTATAGCCGGAAATATTGGCAGGAATTAAATTTGGCAGTTGAACCCAAAATCGCTATTGCAAGAATATTGGCAGATTTAAATTTGGCAGTTCAGTACGGGATTGCCTTACGTATATATGCTAATAGGTGGATTTTAATTTGGCGGTTGTAATATAGACTGCCAATCCGCCAAATTTTCCGGCTATACGGTATCTTAATACAGAGTGTGACGACCTTTACCAGAAAATCACGCGAAAGTTAAATCATAATAATTTTTTAGCTTGCCTTCTATCAGCATAAGTATGGTGTTACATGTATTTGTACTCTTGAAGTATATCAATAGGATAAAATAATTAGTCAGTGCGTAGAAGTTGTGCTGGAAATTTTTGCATCAAAAGACCATTACATATAAATTGAATATTTCCTGCACATGTCATCACCCACTAATTGTAAAAATGTGAAGTCATTAAATTTGTGTCCTATTAAAACGTTGATATACACTTAAGTTCCTCCCAGAATCATAATGCTTATATGCAGATGTATGTTTAGCCACAAATACTGTACCAACCCCAAGAGTTCCCTGGAAAGATGGCGCAAGTGGAACCATGGTCCACTAGCGTCATGACTCTCCCCCGATGATGAATCGTATTTTCTTGTAAGATATTAGTCACGAGTTGTTTTGTTAGCCAGCATGTCCACTGCAAAGGCAGCCTTGATCAGGAACCAATGAATATCATTATCACCCACACACTGGGTTGCTGAAGTAGCAGATTGTGATAGTAAATTCTTGTAATAATGAGATATTGTGAGCATAGGTGCTGATCTGGCAGGTTTAGATGTGTGCTTTCCTTGTTCTTGGTATATAGTCACTGTGAATAATGTTTAGTCTTGTTCTGCATGAGTAACCAAACACCAAACCCTAATCTTGTCAGATCGTCATGTATAATATCATGTATATTTAGCGTCTGGTATTGTTGAACCCTTTGTATTCTAGTTTGGTAATGTACATGTATTCAGGCACATCAGCAACGTTCTTTGCACTTAAGTTAACTAAAGCTTACTTGAAACATTTAATATATTATATTATTATAGTGGGTAACTTTGGCGAGCATTAAACTTGATGAAATGGCTATTCACTGGTATGATGGTGAAGCTTAAGTTTGGTGATGTAAATTCTTACCGCATGCATTAAGTTCATTTGGCAAGTTTTTAATTTGGTGGTCTATACTGAATTTGCCAAAATTTAATTAAAAACCTCAGTTTCTGCTTGATGCTTTATGTGGAAGCAATGGGCTGATGATCAGTCAAGTAGTGACACCAATTAATGTTTCTCTAGAGCCTGCGGTTGTCCAACCTCCAGTGGATGTGCTTCTTGAGTTCATCAATGCGAGTGCAGTGAGAATCTCGTGGAGCTACCTGGACAAAGACCAACCCAACTCAGTCCGCTTCCTGGTGCGCTACAGCCATGATGGTGACCCTTACGTCAACGCAGCCTCACAACCAACGAGAGAGAGTAGCTATGTGTTCAGTGGGATGCTCTACGGAGGCTACTATCAGTTCCAGGTAGTGGCCATTCAGGGTCGGGTTACCAGCGAACCGGCCACCACCGACTACTTCATAAATGGAATAACAGGTTTGACTGAATGAGCATCAGTTGTGGTTTGGTTAACCTGTGTGTATGTGTGTGCAAGTCTAAGCATGTATTTCCAACCCTACATGTGAGTCACATGCACGTGTACGTGTAGTTCTAAGAAGTGACAGCATGTGATATTATTATAGCAGGTGTGCCATCTTTCTGCTGACCTGGACAGGTATATACAGTTGCTAATAATAATAATGTTGTGCCTCTATCCTCTCTGAGACTCTCTCTCCCTCCATCTTTCCTTCCTCCCTCCCTCCCTCCCCCTTTTTTGCAGCTCCCCCCGGTCCACCAACTCATGTGCGAGCTAGTGCTTTGTCTCCGAGTGAGATTGATTTGGAGTGGGATGGGCCACTCAGCCCCACTCCTCTGCTCTACCTCATTCACTGGGGAGACAACTTAACCAACTTGGATAAGGTCGGTTAGAGGATTCGTTGAATATTATATTATTACAGACCCACTTAATTCATTCTCAGTAAAGAAGGTATTCACTTTGGGAACAATCTTAAGAATCGATGAATTCTCCAATGAAATTCGAATGCTTCTTCTG
The DNA here is from genome assembly GCA_963930775.1 of Cliona cf. orientalis. Classification (NCBI taxonomy): domain Eukaryota; kingdom Metazoa; phylum Porifera; class Demospongiae; order Clionaida; family Clionaidae; genus Cliona; species Cliona cf. orientalis. Next base: position 7,409,548 of record OZ005691.1, read on the forward strand.
TTTGTCTGACAGTACTCCATAAAAGTACAACCTCGTGATAAAGGCTAGTCCACTATAGCAACCCCTCAGCTCTAGTATGGTTTTAGGTCCTTGCTGGTCAGCAGTATTCATTTGGAGGTTAATGTTATTCATTCCTTCCAGAGAAGCATTGATTGTCATCAACCAAGAATGCTTTATGCTCACCACGCATAATTTACACCTACATAGCACTTTCTCTTCCTGTGAATGCTTGAATTTCGATCATACTACTGAACAATACAAGGCCTCTAGCAAATCGGTGCATCTTTATGATAAATTTGTAGCTTGTCTCTCTCTTTAGATCACTAGATTGGTCCATGGACAGCTATTATATTTCTATCATTCATTCATCTATGGTAGTTCAGCTGCTATCAACATGGACTCTGAAATTCACATATTCGTTAATGTACATTGTATTTCAGTAGCATTAAGCATCAAAGTGGTTATATGCCTGTTTATAATAGTATGCTTGTCCACTGACCTCTTTATCTGTCATCCCTGTTACTTGCTAAGACTAGACAACTACAGTACAGTGTACATGGGATATCAGCAGTTGAATTATTCCACTTCATGTATTGCCTTAATATAATACCAGTATCTGTACAAGTCGATGGCTAATCAATGCTTTTAATTCGCAGGTGAAGGAGGTCTACCAGAGCACTCATGTGACCTTTGCGGACCTAGAGCCAGGCCACACCTACTACTTCCAGCTGAGAGCAGACATCAGTGGAAGGATGAGTATCCTAACAAATCCGGTCTCCGGCAAGACCTACCAAATAGGTGCCTCATGCACACTTATACAACTTATACATGTACATGTACTACATGTCAGGGTTTCATTTAGGGGGGGGGCGGGAGGGGTCACTCGCCCCCCCTTGGAAGCTGGCTGCCCCCCCTTGAGAGTAGCCACCATCCATACATGTAATACATGCACAAGTAAAAGATTTAAACGGTGAAAGTGTCCTAAGTGGCAGTTTTGCTCATTTTTAAGCCATAAATTAGCTGAAGCTTCGCGCTACGCGCGGTAGGAGACACTTGCAACATTTGACTTGAAATAGAGGGGAACCAGTGGATATTACTGACAGACTTTCCCCGTCCGAGTGCTCAGAAGCCACCAGAAAGTCTCAGAGGTTGAAACATTAAAAAATTTTCCTGGGAGAGCATACCCCCAGACCCCCCTACCCTAATAATATAATGAAATTAATGAGCACAACGTCATTCTTCACGGATGGAAAAATATACTATAGTCTTTGCCCCCCCTTAACTCTGGAATTGTCGCATTTGCCCCCCCCCCCTTGACAAAAATCCTAAATGAAACCCTGCATGTAGTCTCATTCCCAGACCCCACCCTCGAGACTTTGGCTGATATAATAATATGGCATGCGTCCATACGAAGTTGGGATCTGATTGGTCTATATGGCTGCGTGTGCATGTACATGTAACTGCAATTGGTGATTAATAAGCAAACCTTGTATCTGATTGGTCGGTGCAATTGTACAGCTTATATATAGCTAGCTACAATGGTGTTGCACAGAGGAGGTTGGTCACAGATTCTAGAATGCGTTTGCCATAGGCTGCAGTGTATGCCCACACAGCCCATTTCAACCTGCTGAGTCAGAAAAACAATACATTACATAATTATGAGTGATAATAAAATGCACATTCTGCAAAAATCGTGACCAACCTCCTCTGGGTGTTGCATTCCTGCGGTAAGCTTGTCATGTGACTGTGCCAGAGCTGCGATTCCTGCTAAGGGATTCTGCCCAACTTTACCAACCCCCTTCCTCTTTGGAGGTGAGGTCTAGTGGGCAAGTCCTACCTTGGGTGATAATTTTTGGCTGGTACATTATTTTTTTCTGCAATTTCAGCAGCACATTATTTTGCGATTTGTACGCAGAAATGGTAGAGTCGACATACATGTATTCTAATGTTCTATTGTGCATATAGCTAATGTTAGCATGTACAAAATTTTGTATAATTTGTATTTTTAGGGGAATAATATCACCACTGTAGCTGCAATGGACAAGTGGTAAAGGTCGCCAGAATCGCATGCGAAAATGTGTTTTGTTTTGCAAGCCCTTAATTTTGGTGACTCTTTACCAAACACCTTATATAGAATTCAATGTGCATTGGTATGAAACATCATTACTGTGAGCATAATTGATACTCAATACTACATAAACTAATGCGGAATCCAATACTACATGTACAATACATGAAATCTAGATTTGAGGAGTACCGGTAAATATATTTACTAAATTAATTCTACACAAATCAAAGGTGCTGATGCATGATCGATGGATATTTCATCTCTTAAACTTGCAAAAATTTTAATCTCAACCAATTTTCGGCTGTGTTGCCATAGTACAGCGGATAGACATACATGTACGTGTAATGTTCCTTAACCTGACTTCTAAAGTCAGTGCAAACAGAAATATAAGGTCAAACTACTAAACTAGTTACTCTATGTGAAAATCCAATGTTTCTTGGAATACAATGCACAGTACATCTTTCATCTCATGTTCAATAGTAGTGTGGTGTATTCGAAACCGAAAAATCGATCAACCATAATATCATTATAAGATAATATTCTATGCGTATTCACGATACAAAGGTAGTACAATAGTACATATGTTTGTGTATGTATGTACATTGTAGCGTAGCGTGAGTATACATTTTGTATCCTGTATTAGAGTACACGTGTACTAAGCGTGCATGTGTGCATGTGTGTATGTGTGTGTGTGTGCATGTGTGTGTGTGGTGGAGCAGTGTGGGAGGTCGAGGTGTGGTAGTTGATTCGCTGGCATTGACCGACTTAAAGGTCGCGACCCCCTCAGCCCAGCCCAGCCCAGCTGATTGCCGGATGGTGTGGCGTGTCCTAATTTGGGTGTGCCCTGCTGGTCTTTGTTTGCTCCATAGCGGTGGTGCTCCACTTTGGCTGGCGGCAATGCTGCTACAAGTGTAAGCTTTGTCTTCTTGTTAAGCGTTGGCTGTTTCCAACAAATTGAAACAATGGGATACTCTGTACCTTAAGAAGTTGGTAATGATGAAAAATTTGCTCTGCATCTTATCCTATCACAGCCCGTGTGTGATACTTGAAAATATGAAAAATAGAGTTGCTCACAGGGATGAGAGAGGGAGAATAACGTAGGGAGTAGGATTGTCACCAGTGTGGGGTTGGGTGGGGTTGTTGGGGAGGAGGCTATGGTTTACAGACACACAATGAAGAATTTGTTTCAATCCTTGAAAGGAGATAGCCGCACAAATCATAGTCCACTGACGAATATAAGGCATGCATGTAGGCACCAGTTGGGCAGTTTAAGCTTGGTTCATCACAACACTGCCAAGGTCTAGCGTGGATTTCTGCCAGAAATTGCTGGGTCAGTATTAGATCAAACGACCCTATAAGCTTTTTGTCTTTGTTTGTGTTTGTGAGTGTGTCCATAGCATGCTAGTTACAGTATCTTCACTCAGCCAAGCATTATCTGCTCAAATGGGATGACAGAACATACTGCAGCACTTTCCAAACTCGGACATTTTCTGTTCGTTACATGTCGGGTCCACCTCCATGGCCTTTCTTCGTCCCCCCTCCCACCCCTCCCCTCTCCCCTGCCTCACAACCTCACAACCAGCCCACACACTCCCACACACCTCACCTACACCAGCTTCTAGACATGGAGAACCTGTCCTTTTGAAGAATGCCAGCTACACCGTACTGGCTTTCACATGAACGCGTTATGAACAGCACCACAGACATTCTTGGCATGGCCTGTGGGCCACGGTGATGGGCTCCAACTCACTAATCATAAGTACTTAGTGAAAGTTTACAAAGCACTTATGAAGTTTGTGGTGCAATTATGGCCATCTGAGAAGTAAACACCGGCAGTGAGGTCAACTCTAGTGGCACAGAATGGCTTCAGAGATTTATAGTTTAACTAGAATATGCATTTTTGCAATTCATGGTGATGGGTACTTCTCTGGATTCACGATATGAATTGTGCTATTATTGTGTATGTATGTGTGTGTGTGTGCAACAGGTGGTTAATACTTGTATGAACCATAATATTATTATAATTATCATAAATTTGAAGGTGTGTACAATATATAACAAACTGATACCAAGGGCATGATATTTTAATGTCTATAATAGCTGTAACTATTTGAAGGATTCAAACTAAGTACATAAAGTTACTACAAGATACAGAAATGTCACATGTGGGCTATTGCTTCATAATTTTATAAGGCTGGAGTACGATGCATCACGGCCAGACTGATAGAGACGTGGATTGAACCACAATTCCCCAATAACTAGATTTTGTAACGATTATGTGTGGGCAGTTGTGCGTGGTTGCGCTGACTTGATGTAGTCCTACATCAGTTGGTCCATTCCTGTGGGCGACACTCACACAAGAGCGGCCAGGCCTACCCGATGGACACGATGCTAATTGCACAATGAGGTCCATGTTTATTTTAGGGAATTAAGTTGTGAAACTCCCGCAACACCTCAACTAGCGTAGTGTTGACAGTACTCAATGGTATTATTAAGATTCCCCTACAAATCTGCTACGCTGTGCTACTCCAGTTTGTTGTCGTATTATGCAAGGTAGTTAGTTAATAAAAGGGTACATTTATTATTGCAATGTATAGTAGTAGACCATTGATGGAGCAGTCCCACTATAAGACTGCAGTAGTAGAGTAATGATCACCTGTCTATGGAGGGCTGAGTGACTAAATCACAATTGTTTTGTGGATTGCAGGGTTTGCAATAAACAGTCAAAAGTTACTCACTTTTACCAATCTAAAAGTAGGCCACCATCTATGCAGTTATGTTTGCATGAACAGTTTCCAATCTGTCTCCTTTCTGCTTCATAGTCCTTAGCTGTCATACACGTTCAATTTCATGCACATTTACCCTACTTTTCTCAACTTTAGGCAGTGGGTACTGAGATGAGCAAGTTGTAATTAGTTGAACCATGAGCGTAGATTGCCATATCACCATAGCATTTCTGATCTAGTCCAACTTACCTACCTTTGGAGGTGTTATGCTTTTTTTTATATGATATAGTGTTCTTTGTAGAGAAATATTGTAATCTGATCCCAAAGTGTGCATAATCAATGGTTTATAATTTGTAGCGACAGGTTGTCTGGTAACCTCAGCCCATAGCTGCGCCCACTCCCAGCAAGGTCGGCCAGCCTAGCCCAACCAATCACGATCTACGTACGTACGTATGTATGTTGACATTTTTAATTCATACTTCATCTGTATGGATTTTTAATTGAAAACAGCTGTTTGTGTACTGGTTTAGCGTGGGCCTGCCCTCTCTTGGCCTAATGGACAATTTCATTCCTGCCGCATTACAAAGTGCTCACTAATCGTCGCTCAGGTGTCCTCCTTCCCAGGCCAGTCATCTTTGATGTCTTATCATTTCAAGTGCATCTAACAAATACGTCCGTTTGTACATGCTGAAGCCGTAGGTACCAACTACAGCTGCCTGTAGTCATGTACCGCTGCGTGTATGTGAAGTGCGTGAGGTTTTGGGGTACAGATTGCCGTTATTGTTTTTATACACAGCTAGTTTGGGGTTCTCACGGTAGACCCCTACCCTGGCCGGCCGGCCGCTTCCTACCATCTCTAACTAATTGGATAGTTGCTAGGAATGCGGCAGCAAAGTGCCCCAACATCTGGCAATTTCGTAGCAATAACGATTTGTAGAGCAGTTTGTATCGGCCAGCGACCCAACTGGAGGAGAAGGACAACCTGAGATTGTTGATATGTTCCATAGTCACACGGAAAGTATCCAGTTACCTTAGCCTAGTTCACCTTTCTGCTGACAGGCCCATGCAGATATTACGAATTTTAGTCTGTCTAAAGGTGTTGCATGCAATAACATTATTATGGTTGTATACTGTTTGTACAGTTTTGCTCTATTTTAAGGTCTTAGCTAGCAGTGCAGATACATGTGTAGTGGACCTATTCTCACTCTACTGGCTACATGTGTTTATCTTAACTTTCACAAATTATGAACAGTGATGAGCTAAGGAGAGATTACAATGTAGTTATTTGTTGCACATGCTCCCATTGGCCATAACATGTAGTTGCTTGGTAGCGTACTAGTTGTGTTCATTGAATGTTTAGTATTAGTCTGTTGTAGGTTGCAGTGTGGTTGTAGTCCCACATGGCTGCATTGTTGCCGTACATGAAGCCTCATGCCATGTACACTAGCCTATAGCTAGAGAGCAGCAATTATTTATGGATGCATGTGCTTTACTTGTTGTTATGCATTCATTCCTGTGTGCGAGCCATGTTTCGAACATATAGATTTAATCACTACTTTTATGTAACTTACATCACTACATGCAGGTGAATAATATTATTATTGTGTATATCAACAATCATAACAAGTAATTAGCATAGTGTTGAAATTGAGGCCAGCTATATAGCACCTGCAATCTCTAGTTAGCTGTGCCTCATATCCATAGCCAAGCTAATTTTGCGTCAGTAATGCGGTATGCTTAATTAGTGCACATAATGTGCACCATGGACACACATGTTGCATAAGCTGTGGTGGTATACCGGTTATTACCCAGGTCCACCACATACATGCGGTTGCTCAGACTGTGCCTGCTGTTTCTAAATGTGCACAGCATGTTAAAGTTGAGGCTAGCTTGCTGTTATAATCTTGTGTGTCTAATCAGAATGTTTTGCACAGAGCATACTGCATTATGCATGCAGCATTAGCTTCTGCATGCTGGATCTGCACAGTATGGTTGGTTTGCACGATAGCTTGCACTCTTGTGTCAAGAGTACTGCTAATCTTGCGAATCCATGAACTTGAATCACATAACACTGCACATGCATGCAGTACTCCCTGCCCACTGTGTGCACAATTAGTGATACAGTAACGCAATGCATAATAATATTATGGTAGCTGCACAGAATATTATGATGGAAGATCAACATTGTTGCAACTACTCATTGTCTACCATTTCAAAGAATGCATGGTCGTATGTACATGTATTCCTGTGTAGAACTATATCTCTACAGTGTAGGGCATTGCAGTGTGTACACACTGGCTGTGTGCATGGTGTGATCACGCATCCCAGGACTTGCTTACTGCCTACCTACCGTTCATGGTAGTGAACAGAGTTCCTGCTTCCATGTAAGGAAGTGTGGTGGCGTTGGCCCCATGCACGAGAAAGCCCTTCTAGGGAGTTGATGGGTGGGAGCAAGGAAAGTGGCTTAAAAATGGAGTTGGAGAGTTCTTGTTGGCAAGGGAGTCACATAGCTGGAATCCTCTCTCTCTCTAATGGCCAATTTGTAGTTGACACTGTGGCCAGGAAAAACACGTCTAATGCGCCCGCGGTTCAACTCATGGCTTAATTAATGAGCACTGCCTTCGCTTGGATGTCTGCCAACTGGGCTGTTCCCTCCTGCACAAAGTAAACCTTCTAGACAATGAGTTCAACCTAAAACTCCACATTGTCATCCCACTAGCTATAGCTAGATATGTATGCAGGGTTCATGCAGTATCCTGGTAGCTGGCTTGATGCGGACACAGAACAATTCTGAGAATTAGAAAGAGCTACTATAATCATAGCTATGTGTGCATGTATGTTTGTTGTATAAGGGAGCATGCATACATCGCAAAAAATAATTATTCAGTTTGACAAACAGTAAGTTAATTTTACCTCAGGAAGTAGTATCTCTGTGATGTTTCCGCAGTTTTCAGTCATAATCCAATTAGTGTGATCCCGCAGACCGCAGTGAGGCTGAGTGGTACAGCTATTGGCATTCGCCCCTGACATAACTATCTGATTTTGTGCTGTGGGCTCGAGGTTGAAGTGGTACATATGTACGGATTTCGAGGGCACTCACCTTTTGAGCATTTGTGACGGTGGATGCTCACTGTATGTATCGTGGCACTCATCTTGATGGATGCAGTTGTCTTCTCATGAGCATTTTTAACACACTCAAGAGATTTGAGAAGTTTTTGCAATAGCAGTTGGAGTCGTGATCAAGCAGTTCACTTTGCCACCCAGTGTTTGCACTTTTAACTACACAGCATTTTTTTTGTTTAACTCACCTTTTTGATTGTGCATGGTACATTCATGATATAGACTGGTAGTAGTTTGACTTACTTCGATTTCAAGCTAGCCATCGATTTTAGTTCCAGATGTGGGGATTCCGAGTGTGGGGTAGGACAGTGTGCTACTAGTGCTAGTGATTTGTGGAATGAGGGCATGTTTGAACAACCACCATGGTATCTGTGCTGACCACTTGACAATGTACTGCCCACTCCATGGCCACTTGGCTAATGTTGTACAACGCTGCTCTAGTCACTTCCAAGCAAATTTGGATGATAATTATGAGATAATCAAGGTACTTTTTATTTATTAAGTGTATCGTGATATTTGCCCATTAAATTTTGGTGATTTTTTCCTGTCAAATTCTGTGTTGGTTGAGCTAGTATTTGAGAGAGGTCAAGGTAAAGCCTTATCTGTTCATCATGAATGAGTGTCTCCATGGTGGGGTAGCTACTACAGCTAATTTACCAGGGTTGTCTGCGGTGCACTTTTTTACAATCCCTTATCCACTGCGGATAAGCTCTCTTGTTTCTGTGTTGTTGCTTGCGGTGTTCATATACATGGGAAAGGAACACATGGTATGATCCCATGCACCTGCTGCGTTTAGTAACAATCTTGTTCCATAATCTTTCTTTCAGCTGATTGGTAGTTCATTCCCCACAGTGTATTCTGGTATGTATAGTGAACAAGAACAAAAGATGAGCAATTTCTCCAAAAATGGAGATGAACCAACATAAGACAGTAACATAAGACAGTTACATAATCTGCCATAATAATTTTCATTGAGTGCTCCTTAGAAAATGTGTAGTAATTATGCCGTTGTAATGTGTAGAATTGCGATAGTTGTTGCATGAAAATTTTCAGCTAAATTGAAGAATACCGTGGCTATGGGATCCGACCTGTGCCTACGGAAACCCAGCGCTACGACAGAAAATCAATAGTCATAATAGTATTATTATAATTGGGCTGAGCTATAATATTATTATAGTGATGATAATAATAATATTATTATGTGTAGACTGCGCTCCATGTATCTGTAATCATGCACTGTTGTCCGTCCACCCACCACCTCATATGTGTAGGTGAGCAGAATACAGCGTTATGATACAACTCCATACTGAAAAATATACCTCCATCCATCCTAGTTTAAACCACAGTCTTGTTGTAATCTGGTCATGCCTTCTCCACCCTACAGCTCTCTGTCTACCTCAGGTTTGTATTGTTATGCCTTAAGCAATAGCTATGTGAGCAATCTGACTTCACGGTACTGCCCGTGCAGGCATATTGTGTTACCGTTGCCATGATTAAAAACTCCATTCATCATTCTGCCAGTCACTAATTTGTAGCTACAAATTGCTCGGTCAGCATTATGTCGTCTTGGTATGGTAATGCATAGTACATTACTGTGACTGTGTGTGCACAATCAGCCCAGCAGTGATCACGTCTTGAGAGATGTATGGATGGATTTACTGACCAACTGTGGGTATGCTTTTCCTTCCTCTTATCCTTCTACTAATTGCTTAATGGCGTGTGGGTTTATCTTAGCGTGGTATTCATACTTTTCTGTGACCTGATGGAGTTGACGAGATGAGATGCGGTGCATTGGCCCACCTACACAATCTTAATGGGGATTAAAAAAAACAAGGAAAAACATGATATCTCTATAATATCAGCCCTAGGTTATCGAAGTATGTATGCAAAATTGAATGCCTGGTACATGCAAGGATCGAATAATGATTAAATCTGTGCATTCACCGCAAGTGATGGTACCACGATAATGTAGTCCAAGTCCACTCAGTGACTCATGATTGACCACCATTACTCATTTCCAAGCCTTTGGAGTATGTACTAGCTATGTACATGTAGTTCCGATGGTAATGCAGATTATAAGTTCCAGCTTTGTATAGATCTACTACAATTTCCATTTACTCATTGTATAATACCGTAGTGTCCCGTGTAAGCACCCATGCATATGGGCGCTTAAACATAACTTGCAATTTTGCCTCACACTTGAAATGCGGTACATGGGTGCTTACCAGGGAGTGGGGATACTACATGTACATACGTATACGGTATTGCCAGTCATGTTGTTTGATTAATATCAACACGTGACGTACATGGAGCGCATGCATACACGTGTGCTTGCTTGTATGTCTCTCGGTCGGCATGCGGCTACATGGGCTGTGTTTTATTGGCGGTTGTGTTGTAGTACATGTATTCCAGTGTAGGGCAACAGCGATCAGCTCCTTACTCTACATCGACCACTTCATTACCCCCAATGTAGCGCTAGACATCGCAACTTGTATCAAACTTGCTGTACAAAAAATCCACAAATTGCCACAAGAAGCTCCTTGTTGTGTTCTTGTAGTGCAACTATGAAACTTGTAACCGGATGGGACGCCTCTCTTGGCATATATTATTATATTAATAATATGTGAGTATGCATGTATGTGTGTGTGTAATAATAATAATCCATGTAGTGACAATGTAGGTAGCAATGTTGCTGTGTGCGTTTGGTAGTTTAATAGGTTTGGTTGTTGGTTGTGGTGTAGCCGTGATCACTGTATCACACTGCAGCTGTTTTCTCAAGTAGTTTGCTGTAGCTGTGCATGCGCTCTTGTACTCTCCGCTGTCACCAACAACGACTGTAACAACCACTGAATAAACCACACTAATGGCTCTGTGGCTGCCATATTTGTATTTCTACAACGGGATGGAGTGTGAGGAAAAGACATATTATGGGAGAAAGTGGGAGGGAAGGAGGGAGGGAGGGAGTCTTGGAGAGAGAGGGGGAGAGAGGGAGGAGAGGGAGAAAAAGAGAGTGTGGGGGGAAAGGGGGAGAGAGAGGGAGGGAGGGAGAGAGGGAGAGAGAGAGTGAAAGGAGACAGAGAGAGAATGCAGAGAGAGAGAGTTGGTTCAACTGGTATAATAAAAAAAAATTATTTCTGCCGAGTGCACACTGGCTACTTAAGTTCTCTCTACCTTTCCAGCCGCTGGTAGTGTTTGTTAGTAAGTGGCAGTGGAATCAGAGGAAGCTAGCTAGACTGCATGGCACTCTAGGGCAGCGAGACCACCTATACCTACTTTGGTTCCTCGTACAAATTATCTAATAGTCTTCAAAGTGCACATTGCTGTATTACATTTAGTTTAATGCATAGGCTAAGTTGCACTTACCGCAATCATCATCATCTCTTCTGTTCCTTCTAAAGTAGCCTGGTGACGCAACCGGACCCTTTTTGTGACTTTCTACTTGTCTTGTCGCTCTAGATGTGTGGTTAACTGTGTGTGTCATAATATTATACATAATAATTAAAATATTATGATATGGTTGAAAATATTATAACTAGCAAACATAACCTAGTGCAGCATTCTCGATATTAATGGTATTTGCATGGTTAAATTTATGTCATATTTTTCTTCCGCATGCACTATTAATATAGCACTACTAATGTAAGCTGTGTTACCATGAGCCACATGTTTTCATGCCACATGTCAATTATTGCCTTTTAAGTATCCATGCACCTATAGCTAGCTACCACTATGTTTAGTCTGCCCTGCCCTCTCCTCCAACAAAAAAAAAGAGCCTGATTGAGCTATAGCTTGTGAGTACTGGAACCATATCAACAAGATACTATATGATTCAATTTGTTGGGCATCATCATTAATTTTTTCCTTGAGAACTAATGACATTTTTGAATGCCTGTGTGGACGTCTTTTGATACTTGAATGGCTTAAAATACAGCTAGTATACATGTGGTGGGATAGTTAATTCACATCATATAAACAGATTGCACATTACATCCCTTCAAACGTACTATGTACTATAAAAAGTTTTCAAATAGTAGGATATGGTACTCTGTGCCTCCCTCCCCAGGGGAATTTTTCAACCACAAGATTAAAGGAATGCAGGTCAACTTGTTGCTGTTGTAGGTGAGGGTTCATCGGGGTGGGAAATCTTGTCCCCAGGGCCTACCTCTGATCATGAGAGGAGGAAAACAACATCTGCATACAGTTTAATTATGCTGTTAAGTAATGTGATTAGCTACTATTATAATATTGTTGCATTATGGAAGTCATTGGTTTTCCTGGTGATTTCTTTCTTCATTCAAATAGAGCATATAGAAACTGTTGGAAAAAAATTTTTATAATGGAATCGGTCCCAAGACTCCCAGCTAGTCCAGCGTAGTACATGAATGAAGTCAAAATTAACAATATAATAGCTCTATAGTTGCTATAGTATTATAACATCGATCAATATCCTGCATGGATACACATTGTCACAATGGAGCGTCCGTGCATATACACTACACATATAGGTGCTTTTTCATTCTTTTTATGTGGTCATGAAGTGTACACCGATTTGAATTGACCTCCCGGATGTGCAACAAGTCTTTGCATTGCTGGCTCAATAAGTGCATGGCTATAATATATTGTATTTTACTATACGTACGATATCCCCTTGTGTGTATGTACGGTTACAGAATTCTAGATCTGTCCCTTGTGAAAAATGTTGCGTTACATATGTAGTACACTATTGTTGTGTGTGTATTGCATATGCGCCTCTATTGCAGTGTGTTGTATACATACTTTTACAATATCTCATCATGGCGTCCCCATTACCCCCCCCCCCTTCCCCCCAACCCAATCCCTCAATGCAGCATTCACAATTACAATGTACGTATGAATCTTTACGCTGCCCACACTAACATACTAATTATACCTCCAAAAAGAGATGGCATTACAATTTCTGGGAACTGGTGTCATCGGAACCCCCAGCTCTTGTTCGAGGTATGTATACCCTAACTGTGGTGATCGATCAAGGGAGGCGGGGGGTAAGCCAGCTGGAAATCCAGCGTAGACATTGATCTGAGCTAGCTGGCTTTGCCTATTCCATACCATCTGTCGTCTACATGGCCTGATGTAACTAGAAGCCATTCCACGATATCCTACACAGCTAGCGCTGCATGTACCATTTTCCTACTGAGAAATACGATTTTGTTGTATGTACCTGCAGCTAGCATACACATGTACCCTATAGCTAGCATGCATAAGCAACGATGTGTAAGTGAATAATTGTTGTGCATAATATTATATCAGCTTCGTGGTTTTGGTTGTGGTTGCAGAGGTAACCTGTATCTGATGACCAGCTGATTTTTATTTTTTTTTGTTGGTTTGGTGGGGGGTGGGGGTGGGGGATGTTTGGTCATTACCGAATAGGAGAACAGGGAATTTGGAACTATGTGGGCTGGTAGCTGCATGCTAACTTAGCTATGGTCTTTCTTGGAATTGAATATTTGCAATAATTGTGCAGATTGAATTTAAATTGCATACCGTTAGTGATGTAATTTTTGAGTTGTGACAAATATCCTTAGTTTGTCATAGGTGTAGCAGGCAGTCATGATCAGGCCCTCGCCGGACCAATAATATTACTTTGGGCACTGGTTATCATAGTACATAATACTGTCATAAGCCGGAATCTCTCTCGAAGAAGCCTGAGCTGGCCTGTTGGTATTAAAGTTTCTTTATCGATTCTGGCAATCTTCTTGCATGAGGTACGTAAGGATACTCCCATGGATGATGTCATGTGATGCAATAATTGAACATTTTCACGGTGCATAAAGCGTACCATATTACTATGCTGTACCACTGCTACGCGTATGTTTATTGATGTATAGGCACCCCCCCCCCCCCCCCCCCCCCCAGGTCGATGCTTAGTCTGGACATATATCTGATCTCCATAGTCATGCAAGGTCGATAAAGGTGCATGGATAGAAATTTTAAATAAGCTACGTTGGTACACACCAAGCATAGGTGTGTCAAGCATGATACCAAGTCTGACACTTATAGCTTTTCTTTTATATTTTGACAATAGTATACTAGTATGAAATTTTTTACCTTTTTATAGCTTTCATATTTCATGCATCTAATAAAACTACATTATATTAGATCATACTTGTAACAAATACTGCAATCTGATTGGTCATTATAGCAGGTATCTATATGTGATAGTACCCCTACAAGTCTGATAGAACCCCTACAAGATTTTGATAGAACCCCTACAACTTTGTATCCTTGGGCCATTACACTATTATGATCTAAACTTGTTAGACACTGTTTAGTCAGTTTCCACGTGATTTAGAAGACCTCAGGGCTCCGTAGAACCCTTCGGTCTTCTAAATCACGTAGAAACCTCCTAAATAGTGTCTAACTAATATTTAAAGTCTGCAGAGTTGCTACCAATTAAGTATGTATATTTATTGCAATCCACTTAAGTGCAAACCTGCAATACATCACTCTAGTTAAAGTTAGGTCATCCAGGAAAAGGAGGTTGGGGGAGGGGGGCTCCCTGGTGTTTTTTAATGTTTTCACAAAAGAACTGCATGGGAATGCATGAGGCTATAGGTCAAATTTCCCTGCAGCTGGCCCATCAAATTTCATTTCTTGGTAGTGCTATTGCCATATGAATGAAAGCTAGGTGTAGGTACATACATTTATAGGTAGGTAGCATTGCTGTGTCTAGTTCCAAGAAAGAGGCGGGGCTGCCGCTACAAACTTGAAACAGATTGGACGCCATCTGCATGCAGCTGATCTGGCAGCTGCTGGCGGCTGCATGACCTGATCCCAGCTGTTGGTACATGCAGTTGCCCTGTGAGACAGTGCCGTGCAGGAATTGAAGGAGATGACTGTTGACCACCGTAGCCATGGATTCTGTTGATGTTTTTAGCAAATTTGTGATGTAGTGGCTTGTGTGTACCACATGAAGTAGTGAGCTTGTACTGCTCAATTGATGCTTTTCTCTGTACCTGGAGTTCTTTGGTGGCTTACGATTAATGTTGTGTCCCCCATAGTATTAGTTGTTTTCTGCTGTTTTTGAGCAGATGGTCCCAAAAGATTCTGTGTACTGCTGACAATCTGCAGTCTATTCACTGCAATTAATACCGTATACATGAACATTTTCGCTGGATAAAAATTCTTCAAGCCCAGCTACCTTTGTATTGCAGAAAAAATTTATTTTTCACCAACATGGTAAAGGTCATCATATCCTCTGCGCAATCTTTAACATGGGATAAAAAATAATTATTAGCGTAATAAATTTTTTCCCAATGAGAGCAGGTAGTGAAATTGGTGAAAATTTTCTCCTGGTGAAAATTTCTATGTATACGGTATTACACCTGATTGCTACAATGGCATTAAATACCATTAGTGCAGTACACTAGCAATGCATGCTCAATTCCATGATTGTAAAACTTTGCACGTCTTTTATAGTTTCTTGGAAGGAGAGATGATAAGCCTCCCCAGGTCACAAATATACCCTGCACAGTCAACCACACTGAGAATCTGTTGCTCTTCTGTAAAGTCAGTAGCTAATCTTCCAAGAATTTACAAATTGTCCAACCTCAACTTATATATATTTTTTTCCATGGGATGCAGCAACCAACTTAAAGGCAGCGATGGGGGTGGGGGTTATTTTCTGAATGGAGACATAAGTATGTACTTAGGTCGTTTGTGGTGGTGGATCCCCCCCCTCGCTAACATTGCCTCCCTCTCTCCCACTCCGTCTTTCTCTCTCTCTCTCTCTCTCTCTCTCTCTCTCTCTCTCTCTCTCTCTCTCTCTCTCTCTCTCTCTCTCTCTCTCTCTCTCTCTCTCTCTCTCTCTCTCTCTCTGTCTTTCTCTCTCTCCATCCGTCTCTCTCTCTGTCTCTCTTGTGTGCTCTCCCTCTCTCCCTGAGGAGTGTAGCTATCATCTAAACCAAGATCCCATTCAGAGGGTCAAGTCAGCTTTATAAGTTCATTTTTAAATTATAATTATCCAACCGAAGCTGTCCCTACTCAATTCACATGCATCAATTGACCAAATTAAATAAATTTGATAATTGTATGCACGTTAGTGCACAACAAGAATAATCTAGGAACAGGCTAGGTATGCTACTATAATAGTATTATAATATCATAATATTATTATAGCAGGTGATGAACTCTAGCTGATAGACACAACTCCACCAGCTACCATTCATGCACATGTCAGTAATTGCAGGTGTACAGACACTTTTCAAATTTGCTTTACCAAGTTTACTAATTATGGAAGTTGAAGGGACTGCCTGCTGCATACATGTAGTGACATTGGTCCATCCTTAAAATAATTTAATCACCCCTGATCAGGGAAGCCAGGGCAAAGGTTTCCCTGGTAACCACTAATGAGATAAGTAGAACAGAGTGGTAGACCAAAAAACCCAAGACCTGGGTTGAAAAGTACAGAGGTGCTAAATGGGGAAATTTAAATTATAGTCACTCAAGCCAACATAATGCCCTTACAATTATCACTATAATTAGTACATAAAGCTTGATTAGCAGTCAGACATAATATTATTGCATCAGCTAGTGGTCATGAACTGTAGTGTACTTGTTCTTTTACAGTAACTTGCATTTTCACATTCTAACATTCCAACCAACAGATGATTATGACAAATTCTATTTGTTTGTGGTTCTGCTTCCTTGGCAAAAGTATCAAGTCATAGCTAGTAAGATGCACTGTACATTGTTTTTTATAGATTAACATGCGAATCTAAACGAGTGATATTCTAGGAAGTCGTGACCACCTACCTGGCATCATTAGTAATATGAGGAGGCTACTACATGTGCACCCAACCTTACCCCTAGTCTCCTCCCTACGGAGAAGCCTAGTATAATAACATTGCTTCTAGACTTGTACATTGTGTATCTAGCTACGTGGCTCGCGGTGCCTTCTGAGTAGTTCATACTGTAGCATTGTTACTATACATTCCCTCTCATTATTACGTGTGCACCCTATGTGTACTACAAGTAATACTAATATGTATACGTACACCAGAGATCTAGATCTAGAAACCTTTGTGTTATATATTATTAAACTTTCATGTGACAAAAATTTTTGTGTTTATGTACATATAAACAATGTTTAAAATTTAATATTAATGAGTGGGTGTATGACTTTTCATAGTCTTTGTATAAGCCACCACTGATTATGAAACTATGATAACTTTCCTAACTTCAAGGTAATATTATATTGAGGGAGAGCCCCTGACTCTCCACTGCAAAGGCCTAGCTAGTGCATAACCTCCCTCCCACATCAACCACTTGTGGTTGACAAAATTGCTTCCACTTTTTATTCCCCCTCCCCTCCTCAAGGGAATCCTCTATATGCATGCCTATAAAGCATTCTGTGGGAGGTAGGTAATCTGTAGCCTACTGAATTGTTTATGATTGCAGACATATACATTAATTGGATCAGTAGTTGCTGGGTTCTGCTTGTGATTTGAATGTATGTATGAATGTCCTGGGGGGCAGGATTTCATGACAGCCCATACAACAGTTGCCTGCCTGCATGCCATGGTGCCTTCCTGAAAATGAGAATATTATGCTTTGTTTAATAGTTTGGTGGGAAGCCTACAAACATTGGAGTTGTTGAGTGTGCTTTTGCTGAGCTTGATGTGGCCAACTAATATGGCTACCCTGTACCATTGTTTTATCTGGAGTGTGGCAATTGGCTTGACCATATCATGCAGCCTCAAAAGTGTCCAATACATATGTATGCTCATGCAGCTATAGTCTTTATAGCCTATTTGTTGATTATTAACCAGACTATGAATGCTAGGAGGGGTACCTATAGCTACTTATTGAGATGCCATACAGTAATCTGTTAGCAATTGATACTGATATGGTATGCCACTTGATTCCTACTTGTGGGGTGGATTTCAGTATGCAACCTCTAAACAGGCTATTCCCCAATAAGTAGCTAGCTGTTCAAGTTTGGATTTGGGCACTTGGATGCATGGTTGCGGTGTGGTGAATTATATATTCCTGCCACAGTCCACTCCAAGTTCAGTGATTGAATCACACATTTGCTGTAGCAATTACTGTAGGCACTTGTAGCAGCAGTGTAGCTCTGTAACCACCTTACAAGTTTGGAAGTGCCTACAGCTTCACAGCATGTACTGCTACATATCTCCATGTTTCTATGAAACCACAATCAACTTCCCATTACTCCTCACCCTATCTACCTTCTAGTTCTGTAGCCATTGCAGTACTAGCTGACTGAGAGGCACGGGATCTGAAATGCATGCACATAAAGATTTATGTGTACTTTGCAATAAAATTTTCAATTTAGGTAGCGGAAAACAGGAGTTGCATATTGATGGCATGTATCCATATCTGTACTGTACCGTGTTTCCATTTGGTTGATAGTTGAGGAAATAACCAGAATGATCATTTTTCAGATCTTCCATTCATATTTACATGTAAATATCAATGGACCTATACATAATTATGTCGATCAAGGTAGCCTGGTCCTCCTTGGGCTCATAGTAGCTACTTAATGCTGCATACTCAAAAATGAAGGATGAAAAGTAATTGTAATATCTTGGCTAGCTTCAGTATCAGTGTTTAATTTTGATGGAGCTGCAGATCTGAGACATGCCACTAGGCTGCCCATGCAGCTGTAGTCAGTAGGTGAAATGACATCCTCTGTGAAATGTTTTTGCTGGCTGGGACTAGCTGGTTTACACAAATGCAGGGTTGAGTAGGTACACAGAATGACCAGTGGAGTAGCCATGCTATGCAGAAGAGACAGCCATCTTGCCAGCTGCAAAAACAGTCTCCCAACTTCTTAAGGGTCAGGTGAAGACCAAAAACCCTCCACTACTCCAGTTCTGGTTGCTAGGTCCCTCCCTGTGGAAGCCCAGCCTGTGTCCAAGAAGCCTGCTGGCTGACCAGATCTGTGAGCTCTTATCAGCTGGGGCTAGGCTCTGTAGACACGTGTGTATGCTTGTACTCACACAAAACCACCTTGTAGCAACCATCACTACTGGCTTCTTGGCAATTACTGCAATTAAGGTGAGCTCTGGAATGAGTGTGTGTGAGCTGGTGGCCATATCTCTGGCCATGGTTGAGCTCATCCAATGAGCCCCACTCACTCCTCGCACCTATGGGTGAGAAAAAGGAAGTGTACGCACTATACATAAAGAGGCATAGGGAGAGAGGAGAGAGAGGATGGAGGTGCAACGTGAAAGGTGAGAGACGGAAGGAGATCGAGAGAGAGAGAGAGAGGGAGGGAGGGAGGGAGGTGCTCACAACACATAGTAGTGAGGTACTCAAGTACTCGAAATACTCTGATATCATCCATTCATCCATGTAGCCCATGAATAGTTTAAGCATCTCTTTTGTTTTCTTTTGGGGGGGGGGGGGGGGGGGGGGGGGGGATGGTGGCACAATACACTCATCCACCACAACATTAAAGATTCCCAGAAGCTGTTCTGTCAGTAGCAGGGGATTAGGCCCGGTAGTTTGTGTGATAGGTCGGTCTGTGCATAGATGGATGGCAGTAAGATGCATGCCTGATCCATGCTGCAGTGTTGTAGTATAAATCTTCAACCCACTCCGCCCTACCTTATCATAGCCTGTAACAAGTACTCTAACACGCATACATTGTATCTGAGGCAGTAGTGCTGTTTCAACTGTCTGTCCAAGTTGTAAGTTTACTTGTTTGGAATCCTGGTTGACTGTCAACATGTTAAGGGCTAGCATCGCTACAATCACAACATGCTTCGCCTGTGTCTCTCTAATCGTCTGGAGATGTAGGACAAATCTCATCCACTAGAGCTACAGCCGGTGCGTCTTGTTAACTACCTGCAGTTGTCCTGTTGTCGAACATGGCGCACAGAAATCTGCTTGTAGGTCAAGTGGTGGCGGACATGCATGTGTGCATATGATGAACATGGCTCGAGCAGCCTTTCCAGCCAGTCTTCTGTTTACTCACATGATGAATGCATACAGCTAGGGGTTGTGTGCATGCATGGCCATGCAGTCGACCATAATATTATCGTTAAAACATCAATTTGTTGTTTGTAACTATTATGTCCTGACCACTCAGAGCGCTGCTAGACGCCTGAGTACGTATATCTACGTAAATTGTGAGTAGTATGCGTCAGAGCGGCAAAGTGTGGGGCCTTTTTATGCACAGTGTATATACACTGTGCATTTCTGACATTGTGTATGTATCATCCTTTTCACAAATTATGTACGTGATTGGGTGCTTGAAATTAACTTATCCCTCTCCAACCCTCGTTTGAAGAGTATGTGCATTCTCCCCGCCCGCGTGCAGTGGTGTATGCCACATGCAGCCATAATGCGTTCAAGTCCCCCCTCAAAACCAGACCGTAGACCATGGTCGTGGCTGGGCGATTATTCGCAGGCCGTGGTTCTCTATCACCTGCATGTGTCCCTGAATGCAGCTAGCTGGCTGAAGCAAGCAGCTGTGAAGTGGGAGCAGAGAAAGGTGGCCACAGTTAAGTACCCTGTAGCTAGGACTATTGGTCTGCAGCTAGCCACTAGGCCAGGGCTGATCATGACCCAACTCTTGATGGTTCTGTCCATCAAGAAGTGTGTGGCTTTAAAGTGACCACTAACTCAATTGCCTTAAGACTCTTCCTAGTGATAGTCCTGCTTTGAATACACTAATGGGCTGTCAAAACCAGGATAGTCCAGTATAGTCTTGTCCTCAGATCCCACCCTCCCAGAGGGAAAAAGGTCTTGCCTATCCCTATACATAATATGTTTGAGTACAACATTGCGTTTGATATATCCAATTATAACACTCCACACACGAAAACACATGTTCCAACATACACTCACAAAACATACAAACATGCTCCCTAGACCTCCCTCCGGTACGCATACTAGTGAAAGAGTGTGTCGTTCACACCACCTGGATCGTTGTCAAGTGGAGCAAGCCCTCTCCTACCCGCTTCCCTCTACCTGTCGACTCTTTCACTGTTTACCATGGAGAGAGGAAAATGGTGAAACCCAGCAGTGCAGCTGCGCGGGAGGAGATAGGAGGCAGTGCTGGAAACAACAGTGAGTGTGGTGGTGGTAGTGATGGGCTGCCTCGTAGTGTCAGTGTGGCTGGAGACGAGTACACAGTCAACGTCACCCAGCTCGACCCCGGAGCAACGTACGTCTTCTGTGTGGGGTACTCTTCAGGGAAGTTCAGGAGTGATTGGAGTGCTTCACAGGAATTGAGCACCCTCCAAGGTAAGTCCATGGATCCGCTAGCTATAGCTATTATACTACGTGAGAGTGAGAGTGAGTGAGTGAGTAATTGAGTGGCATAAGCTTGGGGCTGGCTGCATGGAAGCACTAAGCTGCCTAGCTGGCGGTCCTGATTTAGTGAAGCTGCAGCTGCATGCATATTATAATATTATACATGTGTATACATATGCGTAGCTCGGTACATAAGTAGAGGGAGGGGACGACAGAGCTATAGGCTGTTGATGTTATGTTGTTACTATCTCTGTTACTATCTCTGTTGTACTAACTGAATACTGTGAAAAGCGTGTTTTTTTTTATCAGGCAGGGTTAACATGATACCCCCTGTTGTTACATCTGAGATACACGTGTTTGGGTTGGATTAAAGACGCTGAGCACGGTCGTGAAACCTTTGCATACAACTGCCTTAAAATTCCATAGCTCATTAAAACAAGCCCTCCTCTAGGGTACCACGGAGATGGCGATGTACACTGGGCCACTTTAATTGTACGTAGTACTACAGTGGAACAGCTGTCTTCAGTACACTTTTGGCACAGGTTTTTACAAAAATTTGTGTACAAATAGTTTCAGATATATTATTTCTAGTAGGTGTGTGGTATACATATGATTGGAATACCCTTTGCTTGAGTTTGTTGCTACATATATATGATCAGCTGAAGGGTCAGTCTGTCTGCCTGGCTGCATATAACAGACACTAGTAGGGCATTGGCCATGGGCTGGTCCTTCAGGAGGGGAAACCAGACATATAATTTTGTTCTAGAGTGTGTACTTCAGCACTATTATCTATGCACATTTCAGAAATTCTGTGGAGGGGAATTTGAAGTCAACCTCGGGGATTCCACCCCAAGCCCTCTTAATAGATTCCTGACTCTATATAGGCATATACCATAATGTTTCCCGTTAGTTACATGTAGTTTCTTACTCCTATTTATATTGTCCCTTTACACACTGGTACTAGAGCAGGATAAAATGGTGATTATTGTGTGTCCATGCTGGCCTAGCCTCCAAATATTAATCAACGGTTGAAATACCGTATAGCGGGAAACCTTCAAGGAAGAAAACTTTGTGGCATGGCAGTTTCACGCACCGTGATCCCTCCCCCAATTAAGAATTGATATGGATTAATGATTGTGTTTTCTGATGTCACTGAGGTATTGCATAGTTTTATCTAGTGCTCTTAAATAATTGAGTCATGAAGTAGGAGACTATACTGATCACTTGCAATGCGACGCAAAAATATGCATGCTCCCCTTCTCCCACCATGCATGCACCTCTCTCTTTCTTTCTCTCTCTCTCTCCTTTTCCTCTTTTCTTCTTTCTCTCTTTCTTTTTGGGGGGGGGGGGGGGGGGTGGAAGCTGGGAGTTTTGAAGGGGAAGCTTCCCCCCCCCCCCCCCCCCCCCCCACTGGATGAAACCCTGGCGGGAAACCTTCAAGGAAGAAAATTTTTGCAGATCAACAGAAGTGAGCATTTCAGTGAGAAAATTTTCACCGGAATGCTATACTATAGATAGGTGTGGCATCGCCGCATGCCCAAAATTTAGAGGGTAAAATTTTCACGGGTGGCTCATAAACCGCGAAATTTGTGAAAATTTTTTCTCTCAAATGTTTCCTACTATAATATGGTAATTAAGTCAATTGCATTATAATTACTTGATGTATCCTATGTAGTATGACTAGCTAGGGTTGCAGTGGTAGGCTAACATGAGTGATGATTAATATTTGTAGAATAATATCCTCACAGTTGCTGCAGTAATGATTAATACCGTGTAATGTATTATTTTATACAATATTGTTGCTTACATTGTATTATATGACTGTAGTGAATGAGCCAGGGTGCATGTGTATAATTTATGTGATGTACGTGTGCAATATTATTGTGTCTATTCCCTGTAGGCCAGTCTGTTGTACATGCTCGTTGAGAAAAACTAAAGCTTGAACACATTAAAAGCATTATTTTTATAACTCTAATTCCCAGGTAGACATGTATTACTAATTGCTCGAGAAAATGTAGGTTAACAACTTGTTCTTTTTTTTTTTTGTTTCCTTAGATGTGTTAAAGGAGTTTACGTAGTTAATGTGCAATATTTTAGCTGCTTCAATAATCCGAAATAACTTTTTCTGGGGGATCTACTATTAACCTTAGTGCGTGCATTGGATGTGAAATAATATTGTAATTATGTACGTAATTGGGACCACTGCTTGTGAATATTGAATAGAGTATGTATATGTACATACATACGTATATACGTAGTACTTGTTCTGTAGTTTGTAACAATTGCATATGATGTTGTGCATGTGTGCATTGCTACGCTAAAGCTACTGTCCACTACCTGTTCCTATGAGTAAGTACACGACATCTGTATCCGATTGATTGCAAAACAACGCACGCTGTGTATCCGTCATGCATTGTGTGTTTCGTGACTTGTTAGTAGTAGTTATGGCTGCCTAGCTGTAGCCTGTGTGTACTGATACGTAAAAACCTATTCCCAATGCATAGAAAATCATTAATACTTTTAATTTTTACTCAGGTTTGGCTTATAGTACGCCAAATACAAAGAGATGAAAGGGGTACATAATCAATAATATTATTATTATGGCTTGGTTTTTTTATACCTTCTGTCATAGATGTAATAATAATAGAGCACACTTTATAATAATGGGGTTGGCCTCGCAACCAAATTATGTAATTGCTGTAATGAATTAAAACTATAGTACACACAGTAATAGCTGTACTATAAGTCCTGGTTCTGTATGGGAAGAAAATTAATTTCTAGTCTAGCAAGAGTTCTGCATGAGGGATCAACCCGGAGGTATTTCTAGTATTTGCCAGCCTTGGTGCCAGGCATTATATATTCCCAATTAAAATCACTAGCTAGCTTATTCAGCACAATAGAAGTATGAGTATACCTGAGAATCTAGTCCACATAATAACAATTCATGTGGATGCCTGTGCATGTGCGTATGTGAGCATCTTTCATGTTGGTGCAGTTGTTACGGTCATGGTCTCTGAGTCCCACCTGTTGCAACTTTGAGCAAGTCGTTTTATCCCCATATTGCTCCAGCATACCTGCATGTAACTATAAAATTGGATCCTGGCTTTGGCTGGGGTGGCAAAAAAAGATCCTGGCTCCAGCAGGACTATTATTGTGACAAATGAACCGGCTAGGATTGGACAAGAGGGCACTAGGACCTTACAGACTAAGAAGTGTGACCATAATATTATGCATGTTGGTAGCAATCCTTGCCATTTTCACCATTAATTTGTGTGTATTGAAGGGAGTGATTGTGCAGTAATACGCCAGTGAGGGGGCATGTCCATGGATCAGGTTGATACTATAGCAGATCTAGCTAGATCTGTAGTTCAGTGGATGCTTGATAACCACTAAGCTATTAGCTGTGGTCATGGTTACTATTCCATGCTGCCTGGCTGACTGCCTGGCTATCAGTACTAGTTAAGTTCACTTTCAGTGTGTGTGGCCAGAGAGAGCATGTGGCATAGGGGTTCCTGCCTGCATGCTGTATGGGATGCAGCTCAGTCACATGCAGGTAGTGAGCAAGACTGTGTGCAAATAATTAAGTGTGAAACTTGACAGCTATTAATTAACTTTCAGTTCAGTAGTGTGCTGGAGCTTATTAATGATTAATTTTAATTGTCACCTCTCATGGTGAGCTAAAGGCACTTGGATGACTTCTCTGGAAAGCAATTTCTCTCAATCTTTTGCATACATAATATTGTTATTGATGAGCCATGTAAAGTGTCTGATAGCAGCTAGTACCATGTCATTGAGTGGCGCATTAGATTGCTTTCTCAAACTATAACCAGTACTTTACTCTATAATGGGGGATTTTAACTAGGCTTGTAATTTGGAGATTTGGAAGGGCTTTTTGAATGTCACCAAATTTAAAGCTGCCAATCACACAACTGCGTGTATCAGTATCAGATCACAATAATATTTTGTCATGCATACGATCCATTTCGGAGTCCAGGTTTACCCTAGATTGAATTATTATGCATGGGAGACTCATAAAATTAATGTTCTTCCAAATACATTAATTTTTGTAAGTACAGTTAATCTATTTCCAGGATACGCAGATAATAATTGTAGAGTGTTTATATTGTTACATGTTTAGTAAGTATCAGGTTACCCACTTGTAGCTAATTAACTGCAATTATCATGAATATGTGAATGTATGTCTATTCAGTGCATGTATGTGTGCCTGCTCCTCTATAGCTGGAACAGCTGCCACCTATTAAGTTAAGTATGTGTTTGTTTAATAATAAGAAAAATGTGCTTTTCAACTAAAAGCATGCACCCATGGAATGTCCAGTCGATTTCATGGTATTAACTCGATGTACGGTGCATACGGCATTAATGGTATTATGCAATATACGATATATTATCGAGTAGTAGTGTGTGTGGGTAGTAAAATGGGTAGTATAATATATCATTATCATGACTGTACACGGAGCATATCTAGTGAACAAGATAATGCACACTTGGATATAAATAGTATTATAATATTATATCCATAGCATCATGACTGTAATGGATTCCGATGTTGTACCCGTGCAGGCAGCACCACTCATGTAGCCAGGTAAGCTACCTGGCTACACACGGAGCTCGATCGCTCGTAGTAACTGGCTCAGTCACTCCTACTACTATAGTGTATGAAGTTGGCATGGTGATATGTAGGTCATAGCTGAAGGGTATTTGACAACCTCCACCCTTAGCTGACCACTTCTTGTGTATTTTCTGCATTTCCCTGTCTCGGCCCATTCTTCATACTGAAGAAAAATCTTGTGCTTTTAACAAACTGGGAATAAGAAAAGCAATATGCTGCAGTGTGATTCTTGATATCACAAACGTGTTATAAAGAAGCTTTGAATTGATGTTTACCTCAGGACTAGTACTAGTATATAGTGCTCTTCAACTTATACAGTAATATCTCCCATAGTTATGGTATAATTAGGATATTGCAGGAAATTTTAGAACATCCATGACCTGCTATGAGAAAAGGGACCATTCGGGATATTTTATAGAAATTGAGTTTTTGGCATGGATTGACAGCTCTATGTGTGCTGAATCCAATGGTGCAACTTTCATGAAAAAATATTGAAATATTTTTATGCACTCGGGTAGGTATATTCATTTTTCGGAAAATGCGCATTTTTAATTGAAATTTACATTAATTTATATGCGTCCAAGTAAATAATATATTTAATAATGCCCATAACTGTAGTTTACATGTTGCAACTCTATGAACATAGCATATCACTATGAAGCCAAAAATCTAATAGACCAAAAAACAGAAAAGTGAAAAATAATAATCTTCCACACATTTTAGCCATTATTAGAAAATGAAAAAATATCCCAAGTGGTCCCGTTTCTCATAGCGGGGTCCTGGATACTCAACAGTACAGTGCGTATAAATGTATAAACATGGGTCTTGTGCATGAATGGACATTCACCCCCGGCCTAGATTATGCTAGCCTAGCCTAGATTATGCTAGCCTCGGCCTCTGAATGTATGTTGCATCATATCAACATGCAAACATCTTGTCCAGAGCATGAACATAGCGTGGATGTGTACATAGATGTAGTACTACGGCCCTCCCTTTCTCCATGTCACCCACTACGTCTACAGCAGCTGCATAAATTAAAGTGGCTTCTCTTAGATAGTGTGCATGCGAAGTCCTGTAAGTGCACTAGCAAAGAGCTATGGTGGCTGTGGTATGTGGAGTATGCTCGCTCCTGCCCAGCTAAGCTAGCTATAGGCTAAACCACACCCGCTGTATGGCATAATAATAACACGGTTTGCTAAAACCCGATATGATTGTGTTGGCATCTGGCACGTCTTGCGTTGCCCGCTATTGCCTCCTGTCCATTGATGGTAGGTGGGTGTAGAGCAACAGTGTGGTCACAGCACCGCACCGTGCGTGGTCAACCAACCTGTGGTCACTGGCCGAGAGCTTTGGTGATGTTAGGGGACACCTCATACCACTCTGCTATGCTATGTGTGTGTGGGCGGATGCGTATGGAGGGATGGATGGATGATGCATATAATGCACATGTGTTCCCTAGCTGCAGCCTGGCTTGATTTCAGGGACAAACCATAAGACAAACTGATCCCATGTAGCGCTACATCTAGTCCTAGCAACGACCCATTAGCTAGCCTGGCTAGATAGGCAATTGTTTCTGGAGTACGCCGGCCACTATCTCTCCTTTCCCATTCTGCTGATCCATCTATCCACCCATGGCATGGCATGTGGGGACATGCATGCATTTAGCTCAAGCATGATAAGGGAGATTTTCAACTTCAGGTTGTAGCGCTGATGTGTAGCTCTGACAACCATCTGCTGTAATCTGACCATCTGGCTATGGCACACTACACCCTGGCTCTACAGGGCGTGTGTTAACAATGCAATCTACTGATATACATTCCATTTAATTTGGTTTCCACTGTAAGACTCAAAAAATTCTTATTTCCTCCCTTGGCCTCTGGATACCTGAATTTTCTTTTAGAGGGACCAGAGGGTGTCTTTTGGGAGGAGTTTAAATTTAAAGCTTTTAAATTTGACCTACTTCAAAGTCAAGGGAATATTGCTCACTGAATTGAAGGCCCTTAAGTTTAGCACTTTAAGTATACTTTGGGGGGGGGGGGGCAGAGAGAACACTGTATAACATAATTACACAGATGTGTGTGTAGCCTCATCCAACAATGATATGTATGATTGCGTGCAGCCTAATTAATATTTAGCTACGTTTGAAATTGCCTGCAATGCAATTAGGAGATCCCACCGGTCTGCTCCCAGTAAATCTAGGAATTGTTTGTGCCATCTTTGGAGTGCTGCGTTTGGACACGTGGATCATCCTGTAACTATGGTAACCAAATTATTTAATTATTGCTGATCATATCAGTTACTCATTGAATGGGTGGGAGGAGTGTGTGAGTACCCAGAGCCGTACACCCACTACAATGCAATGCGGTATGTGCTTAGCATTTCATTCAATCAGTACTTTGGAAAAGTGGAAACATTAAATTTTTGCATTGCTTCTACTCTACTAAATTATGTAATACATTTTTAAAATTTCAAATAGCTTGGGTGTGGATGTTATTCTGTCCCAGTGTTTAATTAGAAGAGAATTTTCCACCAGCCAAGTATAGTAATGCTCATATCAAGAAATTCAATCTTGTTTGTCGCTCTCATGGCCTTCTTACAGAGGGGTATGGTAATCTAATTATAGGAATTTTAATTGCTATAGAAATTTTCCCAGCACCAATTACCGCTGTTAATAGTGCTTTGGCAGCCGTTACCATGGCAACATAATTTCAATTCCCAATTCTGGGGTAGCAATAGATTAGGAA
This sequence comes from Cliona cf. orientalis, assembly GCA_963930775.1. NCBI lineage: Eukaryota > Metazoa > Porifera > Demospongiae > Clionaida > Clionaidae > Cliona > Cliona cf. orientalis. The sequence continues at coordinate 7,438,099 of OZ005691.1, forward strand.
GGACTGCTCCGAAAAGGATGATTACTTCTGATTCAATCAGTGAAATTCACATGATTGTGCTAAATCCCAAAGGGAACCTACGGGTAGCTATAGGTGGCCTACATGTAGCTGTGATAGAAGAACTTTTTGATAGTTGCAAATGCCTGCCATAATTTAATTATACATTTATCACATTTCCAGCTATTCCTTTTTCACCGGACTCGGATGCAGTGTATGTATACATGTAGGTAGCGGCTAGCATGGCAGCGGATTAAGGACAGGATCAATGCAAGCGGATTATTGTAACCGCGTAGCATTAGAGCATGCATGCGTACTCACCAAGGCTTGATACATGCATATACAATTAAGTCTCTGTCATCTACTTTGTGGTTTTGTCACTGTGTCAATTATATAAAGTACAGTAACTAAAATTTAATATGCAAATTAACCAAGATCTACATAAGATAGACTGAGAGTGTGCAATAATAGTGTAGGAAATAGAAAGTGCAGCCGAGCGATAATTATAGCTGGGAGGGGACAGACTTGAAGTGTTTTAGCTGAATACTCCCTGCAGCTGTCATATCAGCCTCACTGGATACAGCATGCACGATGCTTGTGGTAGCCAAAGTAAACTCTCCTCTCTGAGAGTGGCTACAGTAGGCTTCTTCATTCAAGTGGCTAGCCAGACTGTTTGCATAGGCAGCCAGACAAAAGGTCTCTTTGGGTTTACTGACCCACCTCCTACAGCCTGGTGCTCCGCCAGAAGCCTTACACAAAGACACACAACTTCAACCAAGTTAAGTGGTCCTTGGGGTGAGTCATCTAATAGCAAGCCATGGCCGGTCTCTTAATTAGTTGGTTGAGGAGGAGGTGGCATGCATGCGGTGAAGGAGGTTATAACTGTATATACGGACATGCTTTTATCAAACGTTGAAGGTTGAAAAAAAATGTCAAGTGGATTCTGAACTGAATGATTCATGACTTTGGTTAGAGGCCAACTGCTGGGGTGCAATTATCTGTGTTTGTTCAAGGTTCTAGTGCTAATGTCATAGCATTGAGCGACTTGGCAAGTGGATTGTTGCCTTAAGTGCTGGTGTATGTGAGTGATCTATGCCAGCTATTTCCTGATAGCTCGACCAATTTGCCACGAACATGAATCCTAGACCACTTGAAGGGCCGAGAGCAAATCGGGAGAACCTGCTTGTACCTTAATTTATCCTCCTTCCCAGATGGTCTCCATGGGAAAGTATGAGCCTTAGCCTGCTGCGGCTTCCAATATTAATTTTACTTTTAGTGCGCTAGAACTAGTGTTATAATTATTGTGTGTGCTGACCGGCTGCCTTACAAGGAAAAACATGGCCAAGCAATAGCATTTTATCACGTACTTCACTGGCGCTTAAATTATGCAATAGAAAAATGGTGAAGTATGCACACAGAGTGTATGTCAGGGGTTGGGGTTGAGAGGTGGCAGATCAAGGAGGACGAATAGAGAAAGCTGATTGAATCGACATATCAGTATTATTGAATTCTAACCACTAAAATTGAAATTTGTTCATTGTGTAATTATATCTTATTCAATACTGATATACATGTATATGTAGTTATAACTACGTATATATAATCCTAACCCATTGAGTTTTGGAGCCAACTTGACAACGTCCAAGTGCTTTTTACACTTATTGCCGTGCACATCGATAGCCAATTTTGTAACCGCAGCTAAAACATACCCGCAGGTATCTTTTGTTGTTGAATTTGTAGTAACATGCAGTCTAGCCCTTTTCCTCGGCCGTGTTGAGGTGTGTCTGGGAGTTGGGCTGCAACAAATTTGTCCAAATTTAGTCAATTCAACTTTTCCTTGTAGAGTAATTGATCGTACTAACTCCAACTCTTGGGAGCCCTCTCTCTCTTTCTCTCTCTCTCTCTCTCTCTTGGGCAGACGTATCCACCTTGTTAGCTACATGATTCTCTATTCTACTCTAATTGTCTCTGCTGGCTAGCTGGGCCGAGTGCCTAACTGGAGAACACCGCTCTACATGCAAACATTGTGTAGGGTCAAGCACCCTCAATCGTCCATGCAGCATTACATGTGTCTTTTATTGCATATGCATGCATGGGACGTGGAGCATGTAATGCCTGTATAGAGCTATATAGGGATATTTGTTGTAAGTTAAACTTGGTCCAAATGTACTAATTTGTTATTATAATATTGCATGCATGGGACGCATGTGTGTGAGCCTGTACAGATCTATAGTGTTTTTGTTAATGGTACTAATTTTTGTGAAATGCGCTCACATCATTGTTGAGATTCTCTTCAATTGGGGGTGAGGTCTAATTAGGTCTCGTCTCTTGTTTTTGTCTCACAAGTCTGAATGATGTCATCAGCCCATCCCGTCCTGTGTGTGCGGCCGACCGGCATCCACAACCCTCTGAAATTTGAGTCTGTCAGGTCAACGTATTTTGACGGATTTTCAATGGAACGCTATTTTAATCTAATAACGTTCGGCTGCCAGCCCACTTCAGTTTAAGCTTAATAAGCCCGCCAGTGTGTGTATAGTAGAAATAGTTAGGACAATACATGTGTGTATGCATGGTTGAGCAAACTGGTGTGATTACGTAGTTTGGTGCTGGGGAGTGGAAGGAGGGAGAGAGAGGGGAAGGGGGGAGTGGGGTAGGAGGGAGAGAGGGAGCTAGCTGGGTACGTGCATAGACTAGAGGGCAGGCATAGCATTGCCTAACTGTTTCCCAGGGGGAGGGGAGCTGGGGAGGGAGGTGGCTAATTAATCTGCCTGCACACCTCCATCATAGCCCTCATGCCAAAGCCAGTTGTTTGAGGAGTAGGAGGTGCATTCCTCCCTGCATACCATCGCCCCATGGCCATACCCTGGCTACACTGGCCAGCTACGCGCACTATGTGTGGGTTGGGGTTGGTAGTCAATTGAGTTTAATGACGGTCAAGTCAAGTGCCCATACACTGTCACGCTTCATTACTTGCTATTATTCCAAACATGATTCACAGTCAAGCACATACTGCGTGGGATTGACGTACGCTACCTCAATGTGCTTGTAGGGCCTTCTGCAAGTGGAATGCCATAACCGATGGCTAGTTATCCAAGCTATAGCTGGAATGTCATGGCCTGCTTGTGAAACTATGTGGCCTTAGCTATAGTATACATACCTATGGCTGGATCTTGTCGTAATCACAGCCATTCGTTGTAAACACTCACTCATCTATAGCAGCTGATCTAGAAATGCAATTATAATACTGCAGTGCTGATGTCTTTAGTATTTCCACAAACTTTTCCGGTATAGTACCTGTACTCTGATTCTTGAAAAATAAAGAGGCTCAATATATGTAGTGCACTAATTAACTCTCATCTATAATAAAATCAAATTTTGAAGGTATGCTAATTATTATGATAATACCCTATGTTACTTTTGGTTGCTATGCAGACAAACACTGGGAAAGCCTATATAGCTTGGTGAATCGATCCTTTCATTGGCAGGTGCCAGTGCTTGTTCAGCTAGTGGACTGTTTATTTTCCTTTGAGGACATTATTCGTGGACAAAGAACGGTGGTCATGTTCTAGGAGGTCCTATCCGTGTTTTTCCAACCCATTCTGTCCCACCTCCTTTGTCATTCCTCTTCGTGAGCCTGAAAGAGTTCTCCATACGTGCATCCCTCCCCCCACACGCATTGCCTATCTGAGCTAGCCCAAGCCCTATTGAACAGTGTATCCTTTCCTTCAGAAAATAGACTTCTAAGAAGGTATAATATTATATATACATACGTTATTATATCGATGATATTTTGCGATAATGTGAACACAGTGGTAATGTGATATGAAGAATGTGGTGTGGTTTATTTGGGGTTGGAGTGTTTGTTGACCTTTATCATTGACTGTTGAGAGTCAAGAATGCGCCATATGCATACTGAGGGTGGACAAATAATATTACATGAGAGCATGCTCTTTGTGCGGGTGGAATTATAACACAGCCGTCATCCTGTACGCCTTCAATTGGGTGATCTGGTTTCGCTAAAGAACCCTCTTCTCTCCGCTGAGTGCCAACTCTATGTTTGCTTTGATAGATAGCCCGCGGGATGTGATGCGTGCTTTTTGAGGCCGGGGAGATAAGAGCAGTGCATTGTTGGAAAGTATACTTAATCAAAGTGGCTGGTGGGTGCATTGACAGCTGCAACTAATTATTAAGCCAAACACATTGACTCACAGTTGGTATTCTTGGCACTGGCATTATCACTGGCTAACTTCTAAAGTGAAGTTATTTCCTGTTACGCTAGCTATAGCCTGCCATATGCCATAGTGTGGATGTCAGTATGGCTTGTGAAGGTATGCTAGGTATGGGGTTTTGGTCAAGAAGCCACACGGACATGTAAGCACCATTTCCTTCAGAATCGAAGCAGCTTGCCAGGTTTGTAGGTTTGTGTTAAGAGCCTGGCATTATTGTGGGGAGGGTATCAGTGTCTCTCTTTCTATGAACATCCTTTCATGAGCTGTATTGTGTGGGCCTGTGGTCCAGCACCACTGAGTGTCTTTCCGTGGCAACTGCTTAAGTCACCCACATGCACTCTTACCACTTAACACTGCACACATAGGTTGTTAAGTGCTGTAATTAACTCGGATGTGTAATGCATACCTCTGGTTTCAATCTTAGTGGTGGTAGAGAGAGGTGGCTATAGCACTGTTTTATAGTTTTGCTATGTTGTACATTTGGAATTTGAATTGTTTACAAGATAAGTACCTTATAATGCCATTGTAAACTGAAATTCAGCTGTACTTTGTATGATTAAAAAAATAAAATGCTACCTAAACAATTTTGTATATGTACTTGTTTAAAATATTATTGGCTGGAGTACGAATCAAAAGGATTAAGTATTGGCTGGCTATAGGAATGGGATCTAATTTAATTTAGTACTCAATCTTGTTCAGTTTTGGAGCCACAAATACTCGGATGTATAATTCATCTGCATATACTTGTGCTATAGCTATAGCTGAGCCCTACCTGGCCACCGTGCACATGCCAGGGACAATCAATTATCTTTGTGGCACCTTAAAAGCTGAAGGCTCCATAGCACACCACATGGGGGCACAAACGAGGCTACCTAGTGCACTAGCTATAGCTGCCATTCTCCTCTGGCCTGCCTGCCTGTTGTTCTATGAGCAGACAAGTTTGACTGTCATTATATTGCACCCAGCAATTAGCTGTGCGTTTCTATGTAGCATTCTGGCTAGTCAGCTGAATCTGTCCATTTGCTGTTGACCAACAGCGAGTGCATATGGCTGCATGATATCAGCTAGCCATGGAGCCTCTCTGACCTGCAACTATATACCACTTAATAAGACTAGCATATGCATGCTCAGCTGATATTTAGCTGTATGTTGGGACGTGTTTCAGTTCCTTGTCTTCACTTTGTTCTCATTGTATAGAGGCTGTTGGGCAGGTATTGTTCACGGGTGGATGTTGATGCAGACGCAAGACCCTTGCATTGTGTCCCCTAAACATTGCCCCACAGGAGAGGAACTTTGCTTCACTTCAAGCGATTCACTGACTCACTGATCAATTGATTAATTATTTGACTCCGATCCATGACTGCATGTAAACTCACCCACTTCTGAGTGCCTTTGATCCATCGAGTGTACCTCGCTCGCTTATTAATTATTACGTAACCATATTGCAATATTATTATTATCGTCATGCGTGGATACCTTGATATAATTGGCTGAAGACCTCTTGTTCTACTGGATTGTGAACATGTGTGCATTTTTTTCACATCCTATGTCTGGTAGCAAAGCATGCATGCATGTATCCTAGTTATTAGTATACTTATATGTATATGCCTGTTGACGGTCAATTATGACATAACAATAATATACCTTGTTTGCTATGCCTGAAGGCATTGTTTTTTCAAAACCAGTGAGCATAATTGGTGCATTACTCATAGTTGAATTCCACTGATGTTGTATCACTAATATTTTTTCCGGTAAGGTAATTAGTGCAGGTTCCCCTCTTTTTGATTGCATGGCTCTGTGGCAACCATAAAAGGCACTAGCTAGTGTCAGCATGTCAGCATGTGTGTGCTACGTATGTGCTGTGTGCACATATCCTGCATGAAAAATGTGATTACATCACTCGACTAGTAGGGACTTCCCCTGGGAGTAACTGTATCCATGCTCTGGTAGACTTTAGTTGTGGTTGTTAAGGGAACTCAGTCAGCTCCCTGAGCACACTGTTATGGTTTGGTGGGGACAGAGTATCCATCCCCTCTCCCATACTAATTCATAATAGCTTGTAGCCAGCTGATTCATAATTACGTCATTGAATTTTATTATATATGTACGTGATGCACACATGCACATGCACATACATGTACGTACATGTACACACATGCAACATGCTACACCCGTACTCAAATAATTAGATATCGCCTGCACTTCATGTGTCCCCTATTCGTCCACTGAGGTACAGCTCAAGTGGAGCATTAAGGTAAGTGCTGATTAATCTAAGACAGTGTGGTGGTCATGAAGTCGTACAGGGTTTGAATATTTATTCTTCTTACAGCAGAGTTCTTCTCGAGTTGATCTCCCTCCCACACTATTGGTTTATGATGTCACTCACACAAGAACTGTAGTCGCCAATTATACAGTAAGTTTTCGGTGTAATAAACCCTAATTTTGTTCACAATTTTTTGTTTTATCTTTCCACATGCATGCTCCATGTACCACTATATTATTGAAATAGTATTTGCATGATTTTTATAATTATAGGCTCATCCCCGGGCCGGGCTTAGCAGTATAGTGCTACTGTGCAACAAGCTGGGAATGCGGTCTGGGAACGAGACCAGTATGGAACCAAAGTTCAAACAAAGCTTTATCTAATAATTAATTAATGCACACAGTACTGGTTCCCAAATGTTATAGAATGTTAATGTACTCATTTCCCTGACCTCAAAAACATGTTGTAAAGGAAACAATGGTTTAGTCCGATCCATTGACTAGTAGCAAAGTGAAGGATACAGTAGTTAAGTAGCAGTTTGTCTAAAGTGCAGGGAATCCCTGCTGTAATTAGGTATGGTACATAAATTTATTAACAATTTTTATTCCTACTACTTGTGACAGTGAAATCAAAATGCACTTTGGAGGTTTATTTCTTCTTTCATAATTATGGACACTGATGCATATCAATGTGCTGGAGCATGGTGGGGCATGCTGCTTCAGTGTGGCAGTTGTCTGGCTTCTGTTGGTGTATCGTGGTCTGATGGGTGAAGTCAGTGTAGGCAAACAAACTGATCCACCACCTCTATGTAAAAGGACCGGGAAAAAAGTGGGATATAGCTACGTACGTACGTACGTCCGTGCAGTACGTATAGTTTCTTGTTGGCTTCAAGTGGGGTGAATTGATTCGTTAATACTTCACCAAATTATGTGTAATCTAAAATTATTGTTTGCTACTTTAGTATTGTAATTAAACTCTGCTGTACGTATTAGCAATAATTTTTGTGCATCCCTAACTTTAGTGCAAAACAACATGATTTGAAATCTGCTGAATTATTATTGCAATTTTTTCCACTACCCATACATGCACAGCTCAACTCCAGTGAGCCATGGGTGGGCGTTGAGGAAGAGATGCTAGTGGGAGATCTTCACCCGTGGAGAAACTACTCGTTTGAAGTTGGGTACCCTTCCCCGGTCGGCCTGGGGGCAGTCTGGGCCAACTGCCCCACCACCCACTGCTACACGCTGCAAGGAAGTAAGCACTGCACCCACGACTTGTACCCGTGCATGCTAATTAGGCCATGCGTACACTTCCCTTATTCATGATCTCATACTGCAACCTCTCTCGGTTCGATTGTGTAATTAATGCACAGGCATTTTCTAATTGATAAAAGCTCCTGGAAGCCAATTAGATTTTGATCATTACTCTATTACACTTGTAAGATATTTACTAGGTGGTTATAGTGGAGTATGATATGTAAATTCATGGCCATGGGCACGTCTTTCAAGTTCCTGCATGCGTTTCAAGTCCTAGTAGCCACGCAGGCTGTGGAGCTGCCATGATTGTGGTGTATATTCCGTCCAGGCATGTACAACAGGCGACTATCCATATAATTATTCTCAAGCTAAGATGCACATAGACCCCCTACCTGATGATGTTGCAATTGGTAATTATAACCCAGTCCACCATGCAGCATAACCGCCCATAATCCCACCATACTCACTCATGCATGCGGCAGTCTTTGACCATGCAGGGTATAGGTATGTGTTGTGCAGTAGGGCTGCATGCTTGGCTAATGATTGAATGCGGCCTGCTAGCGTATCGTGTAGCTCTGAAATAAACCGTCTCCCATTAATCTCTACGATGACAATTAGTCGCTTGTTGGAGTTTACTCTGTGTTTTTGGATAACATAGCACCCTACACTCAACGGCCTTAATTACAACAAAATCACCTCCAAGGGGCCTCCTATTCTCTCTTGAATCATGCTAAGCTCATGACTTCACTATTTTGCATTTCTCTCTTCATTGTATGTCTATACTGAGTTCTTGCCACATGATGTAAACAGTGCTAAGAGATACTATGCACACTAGTACTGTTGATCAGTAGCTCATCATGCTGAATAGGGGTCATTGGAGACTAGTCCAGAATGACATGCTGCTACAGAGACAAGCCAGTATGCACAAGTTGAGCATTAATTCTTAGCAAGAGCACACCATCATGACAATAGATCAAGATTGGCTCTGATTGTCATGATACTCTAGTTTTCTTATTGACATAATTACATATATAGCTGTGCTTGTTCGCATTGATCTGGTTGCTTTAACTAAGTAAACTTATAGCACTTTGACAATTGCTGGAGTTCATTAATGGTATCATTACACAGTAAGCTTGTCGCGTACGTAGTACGTGTTTGGTTGTACATATTATTAATGTGACATATGTTACAATACTATCTTGGGTGTGTGCATGGTGATTTTCAGCACACTAGCAGTTTGAAGCATTCTGCATGTAAGTAGTAAATATGTGTGTGTGTGTGTGCATGTATGTTGATTGAGTGCTGTGCATGTTGGCTAGTATTCCTGTGACAGTCAGTGGACATATGTAGCGTTTGTGTTGCTAGGGAAGTGAACCTTGTGTGTGTGTGTGCATGTCCATACGATTACATACAGCGCTGGGAGCTTGAGGTGTATACCCCTTTGTTTCAGTCACATGCGTATGCATAATATCATTATTTTGTACTCTGTCAGTCGTCATTATTTTTCAACACATCTGCCGGTAGTATGATAATAATCATATACAGTACATACGTACGTATGGCAATGGGTTTCTGTTTTGTTGCCTTGTGCTGTGGTTGGTGTGGTTATTCAGACTAGCTAGCTACATGCATGGTTGAAATTAAATTTGTTCAACATTATAATTGACGGATGGCAAGGGAATGATCGATGTTTGTTTGTACATGCATGTTTGTATAATAATGCACGCACTGCTACAAAATGCACAAATTATTGAAAAGGAGGTACACATGTACATAGCTGCATACGTGGTAATCAGTTTGCACCATTCATAATCATTATGGAATGTACTGTAAGAGTTATTTACTCGTCCAGCATGGATGGAGCTCGGTTGTAAGTTAATTCATGCATGCATGTGAGCACACCTTTGCTGCTATATGGAACATAATATGTAATAGTGAGATTTTGGTGGAGCTAGGTGCAATAGCTATAGCTATACACGATGTCATACAGTTTTGTATCAGTTTAGACTGAGGTAGGGAGTTGAGTTCTGCAGAAGTATAATGTCATGTTTTCTATGAGTAGCTGTTCTTAGGTTATTCCGTGGATGGTTTAGCAGTCATGTGTCTTCTTCTCACCTTCATGGCGGTGGTAGCGTCACCTGGTCTTGTACGGGAACAATGTAGTGATTCACTTACCATGCTCGTGAATAAAAAGCCTGGCATTCCCATCAGCATTCCCTTGTGAAAGAACATGGTTAGGAAAGTTCTTACAAGTATCCTGAACATTAGTACATTTTTGGTGTGGTGTACCCGAATGGCCACTTGACCTGGTTTGAACATAGGAAGCAAAGCTCATGCTCACTCTACATGGTTCCCATTCATATCATACTGACTTCCACAAAGTGCTAAAGTTGATTTTAAACGCTGTGGCTAAATTTAGTTTCTAAATTGGGCTCAGTTAGTGCGGCCACTTGACCACATGAATGGAGTTGCGGTGTGTGTGGTTGTGGTTGTGGTTTGGGCAGTGTCCCGGCTGCTTTGCTGGGTAGGGATGGGCAGGGCTAGCTCCACTCTCTCTCCTCCATTGCCAGTTGGCACTCGATCAATGGGCTGGTCTCCATACCTTCCCAGCTCATCTCACGTTACCTTAGTGCAGAGATCTGAGGCTTCATGAGCCTCCTAGCTACTAGCATAGTTCCATTTGTAATAATTGGTCCCCACCTTAACTTGCAGCATGCATGCATATAGCTTCCTCAAAATCACCAGATTTTGTCTGTGGTTGCAAAATCAAGCTACTCTAACTTGAATTGCAAATTTTCATGGAAAATGAGGCAACCCGTATATCTCTAATTATGTACATGTGTATGTAATACCGCCTAAAATAGAAAATCATGCACTCATCAACATTGGTAACGGTAGCTACTATCTTTGGTATACTTTGACATATCTCCAGAATGTGCTTGATGTATGATAGCAGCTATCACGGTGTAGCTGTTTTGCTGCCCACTGGCTGTTATTGTTGTGATTGTTCGAGGTGTGTTTCTGCGTGTAGTGACAGTGGTAGTCCAATAACAGTGTGTTTGTGTGTTTAACAACTGCTGGAGAGCCTTGCTACATCACTTTAGTCTGGCGTATCATGTATACAGCCACAAACATCATCGAAGCTCTGCGATTTTTAATGTACCCTTAAAAAATGTTCCTTTCGTGCACCAGTATGCTTCTATTTTTGATATAAAAAATTCACTACCGTCAATATGAGGCCCACACTATGCGATCATAGTGGTATGGTTGGAGTAATATCTCTGGTGCCATTGCCACCTCAGTAGTGCTTGGCTTCTGTATCAAAGTGCAATGTAGAGGAAGTGATGCTTGTTAAGTATTGAAATGCTGATATATATATATATATATATATATATACATACTTGAGAGTGGATGCACTAAAATTAGTTTCAGATGCTGTACTGCCAAGTAGGTCGTACTAGCTAGGCCTGGCCAAATCCAATCACTCTTGCATTGTCCACCTGATCCATCATGCATATACTTCTTGATACTCCACATGATGGGTCTAACTTATCCAATTTTGCATCCCACTACCCAAATAATTGCCAAGGACCATAAACTTAATATGCCTGATCTCTGCATCAGTGATACCCGCAAGTTCTGTCCATGGATGGTCATGCATACGGCACGTGCAGGACAGGGACGGCTGGCTTTGTGTTGGTAATCAGTGCTAACTGGTGCTGATCAGTGATTGCGTGGCTGTCGAAGGTGTCAGCCACTATCACAACTCGATCGCCAGTGAGTGACACTACTGCCCTCAACCTAGTTACATTACTTCCACTACTCTGCAGGCTAGGGGAATCTCACCACACTGGGATGCATCAGTCGACTACCTGCCAGGCACTTCTGCTGATTCTGTTGACACCATACTGCACACTTAGCGCGCGGCAACCTACCCACAATAATACTCTATGCTTATAACCATAATATTATTCTGCACCATACTGCACTCTTAGGATGCAGTAACCATGCAACATACGATAATACTTTATGCTTTAACCACATTATTATACTAGCTCCGCACAGCAATCCTGTAAAGGTCTGTCTATTCGTGAGCAGTAATACTGTTGCCCACATATGCATGGTAATTATAATATTGTGCTTGTTGCATCCAGTGTCCGCTGTATGTAATGTAATGTTTTTTTCTGTTCCGTTTGTTGTCCGTATTTCAAGTAGCTACCTTGTGCTTATGGTTTGCAGTTCAGTGGCAGAGGAATGCAATTAGATCTCCTCTGCTGGGGTTATCTGTTTCAAGATGCTATCATCCTGTGCTGCTTTGTTACAGTTATTTGTTTTTTAATCCTTTGTGGCAGGGAACTGACATCTTCAGCATTATGCACCTACAGATTGAGGCCTCTTTGCTGTGGCCTTCAGGTAGTCATCCACACCGTAAGCACATGCACAATTCTCACCTGACTTGAGATCATCCCCTTAGATTCCTGCAAATGCATCTTCCCTTTCCAGTTAAACCGGTGACAGTTGCAAGTTTCACTATTGAATATGATAATGTTATATTGTGCATGCATACGTACCATCCTGATAGTTTTATAATGACATCTGTGGCTTCTTAATTCTCACCTTTGATAAGATAATATGAATAAGAAGCTGCATGGATATGAATTTTAAGAGGTGCACATATATTGCGTGTACATGCATTCATAGTCTAAGTGGTTAATTAACTTTCACTTGTTAGTATATAAAGAAGGAAATGATATGTAATTAGATTTGCTCTCTACAAGTGGTTAAACTATGCCCAGGTGATTAGTATGTTATTGAGCGTGACCGATACATTGTTAGTTGTGTGTTAGATTGTAGCTAATCTGTCCATTTTGTAGTTAAAGAGCAACCGGTCGTGCTCCACTGAAAACACCCTGTCAATCTTGTAACATTCTTGCACCAATCCTGCACCGTAACAAGCCTCACATGTTGCCCCAAGTGTCATTCCTCTGTAGCCTATTATTTCCAGATGTGTACGCATTTGGCTTTGTATTATGATCATGAACCATGTCGGCTACACCGATGCTCAGCTGTTATCAAATGCCTGTTTGCTACTTTGTACGCGTCGTGTATTTCTCTTGCACACCATTTGTTAGCTACCTAGTTAGTTCATCCATTAAGATTGCACTTTCATGTTTAAGGTGTGTTTGCATTGCTACATATTGAGTACACTACTGCTGGGTACAGTTCAACGTGTGTGTGGGATCTGCTGGTACGTTGGTTGTCGAGAGACATCTCAATGCCTGTACAGTCATGTAACAGGGAGTGTTGCTAGATACGTACGTACGTACATACACGCATACACCCGGCCTTATCCATCATTATTGCATACTGCACTGCATGCATCAATCTTGCCAGTTATTTGCTGGATGAAGCTCCAGTTGTGCTTCATGTCAGGAACATATTTAGCTTCCCCTGTTTTTGATTATGAATCTACACTCCTTGCAGGGCATCCCAGTAGTGCCACGTCTATATATGTCGAATATCTTGTCACTTATCCAATAGATTAAAATAATGTAGTAGTATTCTTGAAGGTGTGAAGAAATATAATTTTTTGAGTGTGTCTTTTAGTGCGTAATTATAGTGGATATGCATTTATTTAACCTAACACCGGTATAGTATTACGCTATATTGTGATAGTTCTCTTGAGAGCTCCCCATATGCATGCAAAGTACATAACTGCACTGATAAGCAATGCAATCTCTATGGTAGCATTTTAGAATAATAATGTGACCCGTCCACTGTACTTGTGCCATATTATATTGAATAGTGCTATCGAGCGTGTGATCTGGTAATTACCAGTGTGTGCATTGGATAGGTCTGGCAGTGCACCAAGGCTGCATATGCCTGATGCCATTATGTGCATACAATGAGAGCTCGTCGTGATGGAATTATGGCGAATGAATGGTGTCATAATGGGCCTAGCCCTGTTGAGGAATCTGGCTGCCGGAGTTGGAGCCTTCCACCTTCCACTGACCCCCACAATGCACTATAAATCCCACTTTACGAGCACTAATAGCACCTTTTGCTGCCATTGCAGTCTGGATATTGTCAGCTTGAGGTGTTGTAAGAGGTGTAATCTTTTATGCATCTTAGACGCACTTCTGAATGTATTCATAGTAGGGTTTGCCCAAGGCATATGTCACCTATTGCACACTTGAAGTTTCAACTGTGAGAGTGCGATTGGGGGATGAATGTGCTAAGCTGTGGCTTTGAAGCGTCAGGAGTGCTGTAGATCTCTATTGCAGGGACAAGCCCCGAACATTTCTTAACTCTTAGCCCCATTGTGCAGTTAATCGGTGTGGACATGATGGCTTTCACGCTGCTACAACTGAGAACATGCCCCGACAACCTATAAGTGGAATGCTTGTATTTTGCCACCCATTATGACAGCATGCCTACACTGCTCACAAAGCTTAGCCAACTCCCTAGCTAGCTCCACTGGGAAAGGCACGCACCTCACAGGAATTAATGGATGGTATGCTAATCATGACACTATACTGTGGCTGTATCGTACAGGACAATCCCAAGATATTGAAGTGATACTATAATATAGTAGGTTTAGATTTTAGAATGGTGATAAAAATGTTTTGTTTCCATGAAGTAATCTGTTCATCAATTTTATTTCTTACATGATTCACTACTTTGATCTTTAATGTTTTGAAGCCTGCATGATCACAGGCTTATGTGTTTGTGCTCGTAGATGCAGTAATCATTTTCCATATCTAGCAAGGGAATCTACTTAAACCTGCTTCTAGAGTCATGATCTTAAAATCATTTGTGATCATGCAGTGCATACCAAATAATTATTGGCATAGCAATTGCAGATCAGATGCCACAATTATGGATGCATTTTATCCGCGGCCCAGCAGCATTAATAGTACCATAATAATATTATTAACATTTCCCTTTTTGTCAAAACAGCGTACTTATATGATAATTTATGGAATGTAAGCAATGCTTGTGGAAATAGTTTAATCTCTGCTGGAGCTGAGTGTTGGGTTTCAAGCACCATGAGCTATTATTACATATAAGCACCATGTTAATACTAGCATGTACGTAGGTGTTGAAATTGTACCCTGTATAATTGATACGAAAATCCTGTAGAAAATTGGTGTATCGAGTGTCAAAAACAATTTTAGCGACAGAAGTACAAGCAGCTCTACATGCACTAATAATAAAAATGTAATTGTTTTTATCCTCGAGTTTCAGTAGCTTGTGGGATGATGTTGAGGCCTTGGTGGTTGCGATAGAAAGATCAAGCAAACCACTGTTTTCATACAAGGAAGGGAAGCTAGCATCAAGAGCTATAGTTATAATATACCTATAGCTGCATATACATAGGTACTAAAACATTATTTTACAAGTGTATGTTTTACTGGTAGTACGTACCTTAGGGTGTGCACAGAAGTATTAGCTTAATTTTGTGTTATATCATTAGTACTATTATTAATAGAGAAAAGAACTGGCCTGACAACATGTACATAGATAGATGTAATGTCTACCGTTAATTATAGTCGTCGCTGGAGGATTACGTGCACCGGCTGGCCATCTTGTGGTCAAGGCTGGCAGAGCGTGCCTCAAATACGTAGCTAGGCCATGATATTCTGAAACCACACACAGTTCCGCACTTTGATGGCCTTTTGCTGTCGCACACATGACACAGTTTTTCTTTTTACATGCTCTTGCATAGTATTTCTTGTGGACATTATTATAGCAACTTCATGTATTACGTACAATGTATACTCACATCATATCATGTACACACACATGCACACACACATACGTAGTTCCCTCAGCTCCTCCAGCCAATGTGACTATACTGTCTGTCATGGCCACCAGCGTCACCCTAACTTGGGAAGCCATTCCAGTGGGCACGCTCAATGGACATCTCATAGGCTTCACGTTTCAATATTTCTGTCACCCCAGAGTGACGTGCCTAGCACAGTCATGCCCACTACTGCATCATAGAGTACCCGCATCGGAAGATGAGAGGGAGATGTCTTACCAGTTTGAAGATCTTCTGCCGTTCATGAATTACACGTTTGAAGTAGCTGCTGAAACTTCAGCTGGATCTGGGCCTTTCTCATTCAGTGTTACCATGGAGACAGAGCAGTCTGGTTAGTACTTGTAAGCCACAATCTTGTTTATTTTTGAGCAGCCTAATTTTCTAAGCTCTTAATAATGGTCAGGCTGTATTTTGTTTGCTCAGACTTGGCTGGGCTGCTGCTCAGTACTGTAGCCACAGTTTCATTTATTGGGCTAGTGTCCTATAAACATTCACTTGAAGGGAAATGTTTTTGAAGTCTTTGATCTTGACTAGCCCTGAACTTTCAATGACTCCATGCTCTCTATACCTGTGTCTGTGTGCCTGGAATAATTGAGCTTCATACCGCTTCTCAGCTAGCCTTTAAGTGTTTTAATTGCACTAATTAGCTATGATGTGAGTGAATTCTATTGTTAAGCTCTGTGTCAACACAAGTCCTGTGGCATTTGTAGAATGTGGATGGCATTGGATTTCCAATGGTAGTGTGGGAGACAGCATCGCCTGCATAGTTCTTTAGGGAAAATCCCTGTTTGATCAAACAATTTGTCTTTTCTATGTACCAATCAAACTTAATCTCAATTGATCATCGCTATACTATATGTACCGTCCCCTGCAGCTCCTAGTCAGCCTCCAGTAAATATCACCATGGTAGCAGTTTCCGAGACATCCTTCAGTCTCGAGTGGGAGGAGCCTCCAGAGTGCTCATGGAATGGAGTCATTATTGGATACACGCTTCATGTTTACATTGCTATTGTAGCTCCATTGAATCGGCGTGAGCATTTCAGTGATTTTGTGAATCTGCTAACTAATGAATCAAGTGTGACGTCATTTGGAAGTAAGCTTGGAGGGTGGATGCTGCAGCGTGAAATATCGGTACCAGGGACTCACGCCAACGTTGAAGATCTACAACCAACGACTGTGTATTCCATAACTGTTGCTGCGGCTACCAGTGAAGGCATTGGACCGTTCTCTGCGCCGGTCATAGTGTCCACCCTGGAATCAGGTATATACACGAGTGTGCACGTGTGCATGGTGCATGCAAGCTTGGTGTGTATGCATATGTATGTGTGTGTGATGTACGTATGTACATGTGTGTATGTACATGTGTGTATGTGTGATTGAGTGCACTTCAGTGAGTGATTGCACTTGTGAGTGAAGAGAGCACTCATATGCTCCAACACTGAGCAC
This sequence comes from Cliona cf. orientalis, assembly GCA_963930775.1. Taxonomy (NCBI): domain Eukaryota; kingdom Metazoa; phylum Porifera; class Demospongiae; order Clionaida; family Clionaidae; genus Cliona; species Cliona cf. orientalis. The sequence goes on from OZ005691.1 coordinate 7,455,115, forward strand.
TGTCCATGCATGCATTTGTAACTGCCTGCCTGCTTTCTCCTTCAACCTTAAAGTCTCTCCTATAGATGGAGCTTTGTGTAAATAGACCTGACACTCCTTTCAGTGCCTTTGAAGCTGGAATTGCTGCTTACAGCCTCTAGAAAGGAGCTTTGGTGCAGTATGCAGTGTCTATCTCTAACAGCTAGTGTCATTGTCCTGAGGGAAGATAGTGTTGCAGTGGGTATAGAGCTAGGGTACCTGTCTGACTGAAATGAGGACCAGTCAATAAAGCTCGAGTCTTCTTTATGGTGGGCCTCAATACCATTGTGTCCTCACCGTAATTCCCATGCAATGACCATAGGCACAGAAATTATAGTGGTATATATTACTATGTATTGGGAAAAAGAGAAATTCATATAATATACATGGATAAAGCTCATGTGTGTAACTGTTGATTGCGTGAGTTCCATGTTAGCATGTGGCGTGAATTCATTGTCACTGCAGTGATAAACAGGAGCATAAATATGAATCTAAGCGTGAGCATCTCTGAAAGGCAGGCTGTGGAGTGCTTCTCTGTCAATATTTCATGGAAACAGCTGTTGTCACAGGAGGCAGGCTTATTCCTCCCCGATTCAGTCAACAATGCTACTGTTTATGGCACCTGGGACTACCTCATCCACTTCATATCCGTAACTCCTGGAATTAACGACAGTGGGATTATTACCGTCGACGACAACGACTCGTTCTACACACTAACAGAGGATACATTAAACCAGGGAACTCGCTATAAATTATGGATCACAGTTGACATACTTTTATCAAATAGAACGACGCTTCATATACACAGTCTTCCAATAATTACCACTCAGATTCCAACATGTTCAGCAGGACCCGGTACGTAGGTGGTTTTTTGTGTGTGAGTGTGTTAAATTGGGTAATTGTTTTTAGGGAGGTTTTTAGCATCAAATACATTCCTTTGATTAGTGATGGTTTTATGGATCCTTGCTATTTGTAGGATATGAGTCTCAAGTGTAGGTGCATCCAGGAATGTGAATACATGAATTAATTTAATAAATTTTGGATTCTTAACCAATACCTTGAGTTTTTTTCTTCAAATCCCGTAGCTTAATGTAAACTACCAAGGCCCATGTCAGCTGCTATCTTCTTAAAGTGTTTCCATTTATTTGTTAACATCACAGAGATTGAGTGCGGGGGACGCTGCTTGTTGTAGCTAAACATTTACATTGTATGGTTGGCATTTCTCACTAACATATATAGACAACTCAAGGAGTTGGACGGTGGCAGCTGTTGTTCTGGTGGTCTTTCTTCTCGTGCTATTGGCTGTCTGTTTGCTCTCGGTCTGCCTCTACAGATGGTGAGTTTCTTAGGGTGGTAGTATAGTTGTTCACGTCACTGAAGCCAGGCTTGTGGACCTACAACAAGTTTGCATGTCCTGAAACTGTATGTAGGCTTGTAGCTATAGCTACTCTCTGTTTGTAACAAAGTTGTGAACAAGATCATGAATTTGATTATTGATATTAAGCTCCCGGAATGTGCAGGTTGAGGAAATCGCCATTGCCCAGCCCCATGCTGATCAACATGGAGAGCTACATATCTGATGCTGTGGACTCGGAAGAAGGAAGTGGTGTCACTGGCCTGCCTACTGCCGATCGACAGAGGGGAGATGGTTGGAACGCAAGCAGCTCAAGCTCAATCGGTTCGTCTGAAGAAAGCATAAAATCTGGTTCATCGATTGTGACCAGTGAAGAAAGTGCTGATGCGGACAGCCGAAAGATGGTGACAGGGCCGGGGGAGAGTGGGGTGGGTGTGGCCACATCCCTCCCGGCAGCGGTGGGAACCCTCTTGTGCACACAGCCAGAACACAATGATGGGTATGTCAGAGTTTCCGACAGCACCTCGGCCAACGAGCGGCCACTCCATGACCTTCCTTTGGCACCCCGCCAACAGCCTGATGGATGCTCAATTAGTTCATCAAGCCCATCAAGCTCACAGTCAAGTCTTTTGCACTGTGATGCTTGATGATTGCCATGCATTGTATATCTGGGTGCAACACACGATCCAAAAGTAAATCAGAGACCAAATCAAAACTATTTTCTCATTATTTTCTATGTCATTTTTAGTGCATCCTCAGTTTCTTACGGAATTATTTTTAAAACATGTTCCTATTGTCTGCAAACATGCAGATTATTAGTAATAATTGTGACATGCGCGCTTTAGCGAATGGTACTTTATCGCGCATAAAAGCATGCATGCGTATTCGATCGATATTTCCTCAGAGCGCGCTAAGTCTTATATATTTGAGGGAGTTCTAGAGTTAGCAGCAGGTTGCAGCTACTAGCTCTGTAGCAATTGAACGCTACTGATTCGTTTCAGTGTGCCAGGCCAAGTGAAGTCACTCCGGACATCGATTCGAGGGTGGGATTTCGGAAGGAATTCGAAATATTCAGTTTGTGGGATAAAAAATCCAAATCCATTTAGTAGGCTGCTTTTTCAAGCTAAGCCTATAAATTGCAGATGCGCTTCGAGGTAGAACTACAGTCAAGCGAGCTGGAATATTATGAGTGAAAGTGGTCTTGACAAGAGCCCATTGAGTCAACAAAAGCACGGAGCCGCGAGCAGCCTGCAGTACCCAGTGAGAAGGATGAGGAACACAGCTGTGCTAGTCAAATGGATCGAGGATCACCAGTCCAACCCCTACCCCACTAAAGCAGAGAAGCAGTACCTCGCCTACTACAGTGGTATGAACTTGACGCAGCTCTCCACGTGGTTTGCAAACGCCCGCCGACGAATCAAGAAGATAGGCATGAAGACTTGGCTCGAGGGAAGATCAACTTTCACTGTGGACCTATTTCCTAGCCCCACTCTGCAGCCCACACGGGCCATGACAGGAGATACTTGCGCTTATGGATATGCTGCTGCCGCTGCTGCAAGTAAGTGGAGAATTGTATTGTCTTTGCAAGGCATTGTAGTGACCGTGCACGCGAGCTCTGCGCTCGTACTAAGGCTAGCGTGCTCACACTTGTACGATGCTTGATGGGCTACGAGTATGCAACGTGCGTGTAGATTGTCTGCCTCTGCAACCTCGATTGCTCCTTTGCATGGCCTCTAATTGTTGCAAACAGGTGTAAATTAGATCCCAGAACGTAAACTAACTTTTCTGCGTACGCTACAGTTTTGTACACTGTCTAAATCTGCTCTCACCTCTATCTCTACTATTGCAGGTCCCTACACTGCTGGACTTGCAGGATCATATACCTACTCCACTCTGAGTTATCCTACTCAGCATCCCTCTGCCGCAATTGGTCTGCAAGCAGCCCAACGCGTGCAAAATGGACCCACAAATGTGTATACATCTGATACCTCATCTCTCTATCAAACCTCCATCAGTTCGGGATCCACAATGAATGGACTCTATGGAACGTCTCAGCAGAGAATGAGCCAGCCTCTCATAGGAATGCCAACGGCTTTCAACTGGCACACTATGCCTACAGCAGCGACAACACCACTTAACCTGACTACCACCTCGGCCGGGAGCTTACAGCAGTCACGACCCAGCAGTAACACGGGACCCCTTCACTCTCCTTTAACGGCGTACTCTGCTGATGCTCTGAGAACTCATTCAGGCCAATCATTAGATGTAGCTGATGGAACTTACTCACTACAGCAACCCTCACCGGCAGAACAAATGTTACCAGAATGTGCTTCAACAGAACCTAGTAAGTCTATTATACCGTGTGGCATGTACACAACTTCAATCTTTAGCCATTACAGTTGTGCATGCACTCCCTTTAAAGTTTGTGGTTGTCCAGTGCTGCATAAAGTGCATGAATAGCGTGCTCCTAATAATTACTGTGGTGTTTAGAGATGCATGCTTAAGCCTGTGCATGAAGGACATGTCAGGACATGTGGTTGAGGAATTTTAGAACAGAATTCCACGGAGTAAGCCCTTCTCCACTACCTAGTGGAATGTATGCCATGGTAGTGGCCTGTTCACCATATATAGTTTACTGTGCCTGCCACTGACCTAGAGTGTGGCTCAACTCAGTTCCTCTCGTTTCTGACCATGCATGTCCATATTCAGACTTAATGTCTCCACATCTTCAGGTCCATCCTGTATCCCAGCTCTCTGTACTACTTACTTTAGGGGTCTTCCCTATGGGGTTGATAATGGTATGCCAACAATAGCTATGAGGGTATTAAAGACTGTCCGTTATGTACAGCTGCCTTCCTTAGATGTGTCAGCTATGGAGTACTCCAGTACTCACTTGCTGTGGCAGGTGCACTTAATTTACTACTTAGCTCTCTTGAGAGGGGAGATTAAATATTGGTGGGTTACCCCTGTCTTGTTTTCTTCCCCTGTAGTTTTGCAAGGAAGTCCAAAGACACACTACGCTGCACAGGCATCGGACTGACCCCTAGTGTAGTAGTATTACCTGCAAAAGTCTGAAGCCGGCTTCTGTGACAACATGAACAAGGACATACACACCAACATGCAGGACAGGTATATACATCTCTCCTTAACTACCCAAATTTTTCTTTCTTCACAAGCGCTAGTTTCCCAATTTCCTTTATACTTTTCTTATCTTTCATAACCACAGTTGTTATTTTTCATATTATTTTTTCATCGTTGGCTACTGTTTATATAAATGTATTGTAATAATCATTCACAATCGAATCATTCATACAATCAGTTTCTTTGTGCATCATCGCTTCTGCAGCAACTAAATTTTAATTGTAGGCTGAGATTCATGCATCACAATCATTGAATTCATATCATCCATGATTGACCAAATTTAATAATAATATTCTTCTGATTAATAACAACTAATTAAACCAACGAAATCCTGCATGCGACCATATATTATAAGCTATAGATTGCATGTGTTGCCCTTGCACATACATGTAATGCATGCATGAAACATGATTGCATATATACAGATCGATATTCTAATTCGAGAGATGTTTTGGAGGTCTGCATTGTGCAAGTACCGTTATAAACTAACTATCGTCATAATGTGGTTAGAATTTTGCGATAAAGAATGTTAGGAATTCATTCACTATGCAATAGACGCGCATGATCTATGGTAACACGTGTCACTTGCATTTTTGCGCATGCGCAAATAAGTTAATGCAAAACATGGACAGCATGGCAGCAGCTGCAGCTGCTCCTAAGAGCGGGCGAACGCGATTGCAACGCCAGTTTCGATTACAGTCAGTTGGGAGATCATGGCCGGTCAGGATCAAGCTGGATTTTGTGAAAAAGACGCTCCACACGGCACCGATTCTCTTGTGACATTGCCCCCTGCTAAACCTGAAAAAATCAAACGCAACCACGCTGTTCTCGTCCAATGGTTGGAGACGCACCATCTAAATCCTTATCCGACGAAGGCCGAGAAGCACTATCTGGCGTGCTATGCCAACATGACCCAGCGTCAGCTCAACGACTGGTTCGCCAACGCTCGCAGGAACATCAAAAAGGTGGGGTTCCCGATGTGGAAAGCGAAGCACACGCCCAATCTGAACGGTGGTCGCTCCAGGCATCGCAGCAACGCTACAGCAGCAGCACATTCAGGAGGATCTGTGCCTGGAGGTATCATTGCATGTACCTTTATTACATAGGCTACATGTACCTAGTAGCTAGTTACATAAAAATTGTACATGACATGTGCACACGTACATGTTGAAGTTGTTTACAAGGGTTGTGTTTTCTTTGCAGTTCATGGGATGTTACCCAGTTCTCTCGAATCCAAAACAACGTACCAATTTCCAACCTTCTACCCACCGCCACCTGCCACAGCAACCGCTACAGCTACAGTCCCCAATTCGGCTATACCACCTCCAATGCAAGTCACACCAACCAGTAGCTACCTCCCAGCTCCCTCTGCCACAGGGGGGTTGATCCCGCTACCCCTCTTCAACAGAGGCCCCGTGGCCCCTGCTCCGTTCCCCAATGGCATACCCAACCCTCCCACACCAGCAGCCCTCTACACACTCTACCCATCTCACACCAGCGGCCAGTGCTCCTGTAGGTACTGTACCAATGCTACTACTTCTCCCAGTATGGCCACCGCACTTCCTTCCCACCCTCTGGGAACGCTCCCCGTACTCTCAGCAGGTCTCAATTCATCCCTGGCCCCGGCGGGAGTCCTGAAGTACGAGAAAGAGATCCCCCCACGCTTCACCCCTCTCACCCACATTACAGAGGTTATACCACTACCCCAACCCATACTCTCCACTGGCAGCTCTGCCACTCAGCCAAGCACTTTTACTACCACTGTAACCGTCCCATCTCCACAGCCTCAGCCACAGGAAGCTCAGACGCCACCTATGTCGGAATCAATGACTCAGGCTGCATCCCAACCTTCTCCCTCTTGTTCCAGTGTCCGATCTGTCACACCACTAGAGCAGCAGCAGGTAGCGGCGTTCCCCAACACTTCCCCCTGCCCCACGCTACCGACAAGCAGTGAGTCAGCCTCCATTGCGAGTGGTTATGCAGAGCATGATATGTGTGAGTCAGTGATCACGGCTACTGTGCCCGACCAGGAGCTGTGTGCAATGATGTACGAGTCGAGACGTGGAATGAAGCCACTCTTCCATTTGCCGACTACATGTGCCAATCTCGAGCCACTCACAACAAGCTCATCCGCTCCTCCCCCTCCTATGACAAACGGCACCACTTCACAGGGGAGTGCTCAGCAGCTACCCCCTCATCAGTGGATGTGGAATAACGTGGACACGGCCACAACCCAGCCACTCTATGAAACGGAGCTGCCAGAAATTCCCGAGACCCCGAGCGATAGCAAGCCAACCAAGGAGGAAAGTATCCTCTAACATCTGTGTGGACCTGAGCACAGTGTACATGTAGGTATTGTTGGCTTGTCTTTGCAACCAGAAACTGTTTTATGTTTGTATGTTGTCCACTTGTATTTTGAGTTGTTGGCCTAGGCTAGACAGGTTTGCCACAAGATGGAGACTGATAGTCTGGCCTATTTAGCCAGTACCCATTCTCTACTTATCACACTGAAGTCACCTTGTCCCATTCATCTAATTAGCATGTAATGCATATTATAATAGTCAGTCACAGCCTTATTACCTGGATGTGGAATCCTGGACCCATCATAATGATAATATTATTTTATTATACTGCATGTTCTTTCAGTTTATCAAACTGATTTAATTTGTGTTAATGTTCCATGCATGTATGTATCTATAGCTTATTTTATCACTATCTCTGATTATCAATCATCATCCTCTATTCCTTGTGCATTCAGCTATAATTATGGCACGTTAATTGCTTGTATGCTGTAAGAGTTGATTGAACTTCAATCCTAATGATTATCTTGTGATTTACATGCATGGGGGTTATTATTTATTCTCAAGGGGGAGGCCAGGGGAAATGCTAGCTTGATATTATAAGTGTATTTTCGATCTCATGGCAGAGGGGATGCTATAATTATATCATATTTCATAAAGATTGAAACTCTAGTGGCTTCTTCTGAGACCACATAGACAAAGCTAATTGGCAATAATTTTGGGGGAGGGAAAATCCCTGATTGCTGATTGATCATTATAAAAGGAAACAATTCTGTGCCTGCACATAATATGCATGCAGCTCAGCTGGGCTACAACTCAACCTAGAGAGACCATAATAATTATTTTTATTATGCATGCAGGCTTGTGGGGGGGGGGGGGGGGGGGGGGGGGGGGGCTGATCTTAAGCTGCAGCATGCTCTAATGCCGCATCAAAGCTGTATTATTGAAAGTACATTAGCTACTAATATTAACCTGTGGGTTATCATCAGAGGCTGTCCCCCTAGAAGCAGCTGCAGGTATGCCATGGGACTGCCTCCCTGCAAAGAGTATAGCAGCTGTAGCAGATATCTGTCTCATCACATTGATTTTTTTGTAGTGGAACCCTAGCGCTGCCATTGGGGAATGAAATCTTGGCCACTATATTATAAACTATGTAGCAGTGGTCTTTCCCTATTATATATACTCATGATGATGTAGTTGAGACCAAGGTGAATGGCTGCTATAGACAGGGCGGCTGCTATACTGTGTAGTAAGTAAAGGTATTTTTGTGCCCACGGTCAAACATAGTAGAATGACATTGTATATTATAATAATATATGTCATGCACACATTCTGAATTGTAGTAATGATCGAAGCACAAAATATCCCACATCTCCTCATTATAGTGCTTGCGTAATAATAATGTTATTTATATACCACATCTTCAAAAATGATTAAAATAAATGGTATGGTCATGGTAGCCGCAGATGAGAGGCATGCATATACACCATCCAATCAAGTCATTAGCTTGCTCTTAGCTCCCCTCACAAGCCTTGAGAACGTGAGAAGCCAAGGTCAGAGTCATGATGATTATTCGGACAATGTCTTCTCACAAATCGAGCTGCTTGCCTAACTGCAGGACACTGAATGTAAGTCCCTATTTCAAATTGTTGTTTTATTTTGTACAGTCTGCCCAAGAAGTTAGTGTTCGTGCCTGTAGCTAGTGCCTAGGCTGGGGCTCACAGACATCACCTGGTTCTAGCCTGCAAAGGTTGAAGGCCAGTGATCTATATACCCCGGGGTCAAAGCGCTTCCGCCGATCTTCTGTAACGGACAGACACCTATTAAAATCTTATAATTATGATAGAGACGTATAAAACAACAATCCTTACTTGATTGGTCCAAGATACACATAATACATAATGTCATACTAATGATAGTAGTAAAAATAATTTAATATAACTGTTCCAACATGAAGTTGTTCAGGCACATGTACAAATACAAACAAGAAAGAAATCAAGACAAGTTCAAAACAAGCAAAATGAGAGTTGCATAATAATATACCGGTAAGTGGCCACATGAAGTTTGATTGACCACTGCTAGCGTTCAATGTGGCTCTGAGTCATTACACAGTAGAATAAAGCTCGAACAATAAATGCTGCACCAGCAATGTAGAGACCTGCATGTGCGGTACAACAATAGTATGACACTGCCATCCTAGCGGGAAGTAATCTCAGTGCCTGTTTACGTGAATAAAAAATTAATTTTATACTACAGCCTGTCCGTGTTTGTGGCCATGTTTGTATATCAGAAAGCTAGTAACAGAAGTCATTAGATCAATTCTTCATTGCTGCTACCAGCTGGAGCTACATGTCTCCCACTGCCCCCCCCCCCCAAGGCGTCCAGCAGTGGCAGGGGCCAGTGCCACACCCAACCTACATACCCACAGAGGGATACCATAATATTATAACCTTGTTCCTAGGCCTTCTGATCTGAGGGGGGAGGGGGAGAGAAGGCCTGTATCCTCTGTATGCGGATGAGCTGTTATTATTCAGATTGTAAATATTCCAATTACGTACGGATATTGCCTAGTATACTTGCCCTTTGACCTCAATTCATCGTGCTCAATGTATCTAGAAACGGCAGGCTTAGATAGTTTTCGAGTTTCGCTAGTACAAAGGTCAGGAGGTCATCCTGTATTCTTGAGATACATGGACCGTTTTCAGTTTTATTTGTCAGCATGTGGTAGGAATTAGTGTACCGACACTTTTACGGTAAATTATATGGAAAATGTAGCGCATGCACATTCAGTGGATACCAGGCCTTCTCTCTCCCTCCAAGGCCTGGGGATGACGCTAGATACCATAATAATATATGGCTAAGCATAAAGCATAGAAACTGGAGTAAGCAAACTTGGATGGGGTTGCCGTACACAAATACACACGGATACACACACACACACACGCACACCCTCCCAGTAACACAGATCCATGATAATGGCCCTCTCCTGCCCCTCAGTATCCCCCTAATTTGATGAATAGAATGGCACTGAGCTGCTAATGCCAGTCGCTGCAAACAAGCGCCTGGTCAGGTTTAAATAATATTCACTTACCAATCCAAACCACGTAGATTCCTGAATAAGTAGAATTTTCGAAGAGGAGTTCCGCCAGAAGTAGCGGTAGAGAGAGAGAGGGAGAGAGAGAGGGGGGGAGAGAGAGAGAGAGAGAGAGAGAGAGAGAGAGAGAGAGAGAGAGAGAGAGAGAGAGAGAGAGAGAGAGAGAGAGAGAGAGAGAGAGAGAGAGAGAGAGAGAGAGAGAGAGAGAGAGAGAGAGAGAGAGCGGGTGATTGCATCAAAACACAATTATTATTATAACAATCTCAAGGTCAGCAAATACAATTATGATAACTGAACAAGGCCTACACTCTCCATTAGCATTTCTGAGAAGTTGGAGTAGACTGCTGTTTTGGGTCAATCAGGGGACTACTCATGTAAACAGACTTACACTACACTACGTTTTTCTATGCACATACTTGCTCGTCTATGACTTTCGCATACTTGTATCAAACCCGCGGGTCTCCTGTTGCAGCCCTTTGGCCTAACTAACCTAGCCTTGGTGATATATACCCCTCATCCAACAAGGAAAAGCAATGACGACAAACATTTTTGGCCACCATTATCACCTTCATTGGTAGCTGCTCAATTAATTTACCTAATTATTACTGAATAGAACAATTATTCCAATAATTGAGTGTGATTATTCAAGATCATTAAGATGAAGTACCATCTATTACAAATACTGCAGCTCCTTGAAATCTCACCATACCTTATTCAAGTCAACATGCAACACTTCCATATGGTAAAGGGTCAATAATGACACATACACTATTCAATCTTTGTAGACACTGCCCCTCCCCCTCCCTTCCTCAAATAATTGTTGCATCATTGATCCTTGCTCTCACTGTGGTGAGATTTCAAGGAAATGTGAGATGAAAAGAAATTTGCTGCCTTACCTCCGTGAGCATTCGACCAGGCAATTGTACCTCCCTGCATGACGGAAACAAGAAACACATTAACATACTACAATGAAGCAAATCCATTTGGGGGGGGGGGGGGGGGGGGGGAGTAAACTTTGGTGCAGTGGCTCTCAGTTTTACTGGTAGAATTTAATTTGAATGCTCAGCTCCACTGGTATGCATTTGGAAACAGTTACTAGTCACAAATTAAATGTTTTCCCACTGTATGGTATGAGAGAAGGCCCCCCCCCCCAAGTGATTCCAGTACAGTGGAATCCCTCCAATCCCGACACTGATTGGGACCCAGTTGATTATTGAGGTGCTCTCTTTTCAGCAGTTATTGACATGTGTAGCATGGGTGTGACCTATTGCTAAAATCGATGATGTAATTAACCCGTGATCTTGCAGTAAAGCGCATGGAAGCTACTAACAGAGAGAGATTAGAACATTTAGTGCACTCCATCTAGCCTCTAGTTGTTCTTGCTGTTTGTTCAACAAGTGAGTCTACAAATTTGTTGCCAACGTGTCCGCTATAAGGGTGAGTTTGCATGGGCAGCGATGCTATAGTGAATATTTGCTTTGAGGGGTCCAGGGTTAAGACACACAACTAGTATAGGCAACACAATCCATATCTGACATACACTTCAAGGGGCCTGGATTAGAAGGTTCTACTGTACATAATAAAGAGGGAGTGATTGTTTTTTTTTTGCAGTCACGTATAGAGAGGTGTAATAGCAATAGACTCACAAGCAGTACTGACTCACCGTTACAGCACTGGCCACGATGATGCAGATTAGACCAATAATGAGGCAGGCGATTGCTCGAGACCTCATCCAACTGGCATACAGGTACGATCTAAACAATGAGAGACATTATTATGGTGCACTTGATAGCATGACAGCACTAGGAGTCAACCATAACTTTATACAAAAAAAACAAAACAAAAAAAACTGTATACAGGGTTTCATTTGGGGTGGGGGGGGGGGTGGGGGGGGGCGGGAGGGGTCACTCACCCCCCCTTGAGAGTAGCCGCCATCCATACATATACAATACATGCACAAGTAAAAGATTTAAACGGTGAAAGTGTCCAAAGCGGCAGTTTTGCTCATTTTTAAGCCATAAATTAGCTAAAGCTTTGCGCTACGCACGGTAGGAGACATATCCCACATCCTTACAACATCTGACTTGAACTAGAGGGGAACCAGTGGATATTACTGACAGACTTTCCCCATCCGAGTGCTCAGAAGCTACCAGAAACAGTCTCAGAGGTTGAAACATTAAAAAATTTTCCTGGGTGAGCATACCACCAGACCTCCCTAATATAATGAAGTTAATGAGCACAATGTCATTCTTCACAGATGGAAAAACATACTCTAGTCTTTGCCCCCACTTAACTCTGGAATTGTTGCGTTTGCCACCCCACTTGACAAAAATCCTAAATGAAACCCTGGTATACATTGTACGTAGTATATAATATATATAGATGGAGGCCTTCACACTCATTCAAGTCTGTGTTGATAGCAGCTGAACTGTACTAGAGCACCACAGACCCTCCATTCATATTCCACACCCACTACTATACTTTGCAGGTCAGCTGTCAGTTGTCCAGTGGAAAGGGTAAATGGGCAGCGGCTCTCAAGTGCTTAATTCAGTTATAAGACAAGCCACAAAGGCTGTCAGTTAATATAGTGACAGAGACTCCCCAACTTTAACCAACAATATTGGGTAAAGGTCGTCAAAGACCCTTAAAAGAATTCCTCTGGCCCAACTAGGACATGAACTACAGAAGAGCATTGAACTCACCTTCCTCTGCAGTGAGGGCAGCGTGCTATTGATGCATTGGATGGCCACTGTAAGGAAGAGTAGGTGTGTGCATGTGTGTGCAGTCATGTGACTGTGATCATGCATAACATGTAACATGTTAGTCTCGTCCCCAGACCCCACCCCCAAAAGGAGGAAAGGGTCTGGTACACATCGAGCGCTTTTTGGGTCTTGCTGACTTGGCATGTCTGAATTCTGTCGCACCAATCAGATTCACGCCATGTGGCTTGCATGTGATTATCGTGTGACCCCGCGCGCTAGCCGCCTATTGCTGCACGTGAGAGCCGCTGATGCGTTGCCATGCCTATACGATGCGTTGTCATGACGATCACATGACCTGCTGCATCCTGTGCGCCCCAAAAAGCGCTCGATGTGTACCAGACCCTTTCCTCCTTTTGGGGGTGGGGTCTGGGGACGAGACTAGTAACATGTGACCAGTCAAGGAGTGACATCATAACCCTCAAGATTGCTTTTTGTTTGAGACATACATGTACATGTATTGGTGGATCTATACAAGCCATGCATATTCATACTATACATGTACATGGACAGGGAGAGAATCCTGAAACATGCACCTAAGATCACTAACATCCACAATAACATTCTTAGAAACATGTATACACATAGAGCACATCAGCAGGGCAGGACCAGGGGCACTTCCCCCTGGCTTCCCTTGGGATTGACTTGCCCCCCTTCCTTCAGAACTGATTTCCCTATCTCTACTGTGGTTCCCCCTTGTATTTGCATCGCTCCCTGCCCCCCCCTCCCCCCCCCCCCAAGCCCAAGTAATTGGTCATAATATTATGCTACTTCACTAAACTAGCACAATATGTATATCTGATACTGATAGCATGCAAGGGATTTGTTGAAATTATGAGCAACCTCCAAGGAGTACATGTACATGTACGAGTTTGCGTACATTATGATAATTAATTTTGTATAAACCCCATGGGTATAGATTATTGCAATCAATATTATACATGTGGACAAGGTAAGTATTGCGTACCAGAATAGCTTTGTGGCAGCGACCACAGACCACTCGGATCCTGTCCATGTTGATTGGCCGGACATCAATGGTTCCCACACCAATCGTTCGTTTACTGGAGAGAGAGAGAGCATACAACAGCATGGTATAAATTACCACACTGATTTGCAGATGGGCGATACTTAAAGAGTACTGACCAGTTTTCTCTTGGGCAGACGACTCTACTAGCATTGGCTGAGCAGGTAAGGAGACAGTTGCAAGGACAGCGAACATATTTCTTTCCAGGAGGGGGAGGAGCAATTGGCTGTGAGGACAGAGGGAGGGAGAGAGGGGGGAGAGAGAAAGAAAGGAAAAAAAGGGAGGGAGAGAGAGAGAGAGAGAAAGAAAGAAAAGAAGGGAGGGAGGAAGGGAGAGAGGAGTGGACGAGAAAAGACAGATTGTCATACTAATAGCAACAGCTGTCGTCACACAATAGCGAACACTCTACGTGGCTGAATTATGGGAAGTGTACAGGGAACACTGTATTATGTAGCACACTTTTAGTCAAGAGACTACATGTGTACATATACACAGCAATGTTATTCCAATGCTGCTAGCTCTTGGTTATACATCATCATACCCAAGAGTTAAGGGAGTGCTGGAGTTCAACAATACATGTATACAGTAACAAAATGTCGATAACTTTCAATGTTTATGCTCTACAGCAGTTATCTACTGCATCGACTGAACAGTAACAGAGGTATGATAGCTTAACACATGGGGAGAAAAAGAAATGGACACTTGTACTCATTTGAAAACAGCTTACTTGGAACATTTGACAAGGTGCAAAAAAGAAAAAGAACCGACCACTATATACACCTATTAGCTTGGTATGGTTTGTTGTAGGGTTTACCTAAGTACAATTTGAGATTCAATGTTCCTAGTGAGCTGAAATCCACAGCAATACCAGAGGTGACTGTACTAACTTATGCTGAGTCAAATGGGGTATTTCGATATACTTGTGGAGGAAGGTTAATCAGTATTGAAGTGCCAATTTAAGGTAATTTAACGAAGTATCGATGGTGTTTTTAATAAAGTAGTTTAGGCACCATTGTGGACAGTAATGAAGTACATTGTATTAAGGGGTCATGGTAGCGAACAATGAGTATTGCTCGTCCAGAGTATTTAGCTTTATGATTAGTTTAGTAGGAAAATTCATTAGTAGAACACCAGAATAACTCAATGTAACCACCACTAGACTGAAGTGCTCCTCAAGTGTGCTTAATTTGGGGGTATCCCCACACGCTATCACTGATCACTATCAGCATGCATGATATCAGAGACCAAGGTATGACACCACGAAGATTTACGTTCTAGCCAACAGAAACCTACAATATACTGGAATAAATATCATCAGGAAACCAACAGGTAAATTGAGAAGGGCATGACACTAGTCCAAAATGTGGACACAAACCCTAAATCAGTAAATCAGGACCACTAGTCCCCTTTACCCAGTTTGTAATGTTGCATATAGAAACACTGAAAAGGGGGTAAAGGGTTGCGGGACCAACTTGACCTTAAAGTGTAGTCAACATTTAAGCTCACCGTAGCTTCTCTACAGTTTGAGCACTTCACCACTCTTGTGTGGCTCTCTGAGGAGACGTGGATCACGTGCTGACACACTCGACACTGTACAAACATAGTCTGTCCAGTCATGCCCCCAGCTGCATTGACTGTGGAGTAGGGTGGCGGTTGCTGGCCCCCTAGTGCGCTTCCATTGCTTTCAGGGAGCGGGGCAGGGATGGTAGGCTGTTCATAGGGCGGGGGCTGCTCCGCTGCCGGGGCACTCGGAGTCGCGGATGACAACAGAGGCTTTTTCTCCTCTTCCGAGCTCATCTCGGCGCCAAAAATTATAGTTCTTTCACTTTTTGGATTCTCTTTCTCCTTGACCAGCGATTCCAATCAAGTAGAATCAGGTGTAGAGTAATACAAAGCTTGAAAATAGACCGTCGCGTCCACTCACTCTCGATCTAGCTCTTTAGGAGAGTATGAAATCATCTCGAGTATACAAGTCATGTGACAGTAGCATGCGGTATAGCATCATAACAACAGTCTCGTTCCCAAGTTCCAATCCCCATAACTTTATATCTAGGGCGCCGGCGCGCGCATGCTTATGACGACCCCGTTCCACACACAGAGTGCTAGAATGGTAATGGTCATCACCAATAGAGCCCATGGCCTATGGATCCACAGCTCAGCATCCGCACTCATAAGGTCGTCGATCTATACCATAAATTACTTTCGTCCGTTTCCGCTAATGCGACCGCGCGGTGCACTGCATAAAGTGAGGAATCACGCTTAAAAAATCATCTGGTACCACTCAGTCGCTCGGAGAATGGCGAGAAGCGTGCGTATATCGAGTTTCGTAGTGGCTGCATGCGTTATCCTTGTCGGTCTCCCCGTCTTGAATGGAAAGTCGCCAGCAGAATGGAGATCTAGGGTAGTGTATCAGGTATGCGGTTTCCAGGGTTGAAAACTGTAGCTAAGATTGTTTGCGATTTACTATAATATTAATGTATTACCATTAGATCTTAACTGATCGTTTTGCTAAAACGGGTGATGCCAGTACTCCATGTCAAGACCTCTCCAATTTCTGTGGGGGTAGCTTTCGAGGAATAATTGAGAAACTGGACTACATCCAAGGTCTTGGAGCAAATGCGATCTGGATATCTCCAATTCCTGAACAGACTGATAAAGGATACCATGGCTACTGGCAGAAGAACCTCAATAATATTGATCCACATTTTGGCACACCTAGTGATTTGCAGGAGCTTGTATCTGAGTGCCATCGACGAGATATATGGGTCATGTTAGATGTGTAAGTCCATGACTACTGTTGTACAGTTGAATATTGCTAGCTAGCTATAGATCAATGATGACTGCTATATATGTGGGAGAAAGGGTGTAGCTAGGTACACTGAATAATAATTATTCTAACTTGTTTGCAGGAGTGAAGGAATGCTTTTAATAAGAGCGGCGCACTAATCTCGAGCTCAGTGCATGCATAGTTAATGGTACAGCCTTGCTAGTATAATAATAATTATAGCATATGAGTTCAATACTTCTATAGCAGGGATACCAATAATATATGTGTGCATACTCACCTAAATCATTTAATGGTAGCTACCTTTACAAAGAATTTGGCTATATTGTTTTGGCTACGGTTTGGAATGCAATGTTTTGAAAGTGACAGAATTTAATCTTTTGTACCAGAAAATTAATAATTATTATTATTTCAGAGTTGCAAATCACATGGGAAATCAGCCTGATAAGTCCGACTTTAGCATGTTCTTCCCTTTCAACAAGCCTGAACATTACAATGAGTACTGTAAAATCGAACTGTCTGATTGGAAAACTAACCAAGGCAAGGTAAAATCGTGTTAGCTACCGATGTTTCGATTACTATTATTAATGTACCGTTAATTATATCGCAGGTGGAGTCCTGTCAACTAACTGATACTCTTCCAGATTTAAAACAGAATCACCCATTTGTTCGCTCTACTCTTAAAAAATGGATTCGTGACACCATACAAACTTACGGCTTTGATGGAATTCGAGTTGATACTGCTCGTCAGGTTCCTAAAGATTTTTGGATAGAATACTGTCAAGAACTTCCCCATCTTTACTGTTAGGCTTTTTATTACTAGATCTCACGGTTAGGCCATGTCCACCCCAGTAGGGGGTGTGACCTGGGGATTTTTTCCCCACACCTTTTACTTTGATAGGCATCCTACAGGTACAAGCGTACGTATAGGTAGGGAGCGCGAGAGTGTCAGGGAATGATCAAAATATTCTCTTATTGCAGTTCAGGATGGAAGATATGTTTATACAGAGGAATTGCAATGCCTTCATTCCTGTCGACGCCATACAGGAAAACAAGACGTGCCTGAACGGTTATGCAATATCATCACGCCATTGCACATAGCACAGTGGGAAGCTATGCTTAAAAAGCATCCAGATAGGGCGTACGTGGACTACCTCCTAAACGGTATTAAAGAAGGCTTCCGGATTGGCTATGGCAAATCTGGCTCTAGGGAGGAGTTATCCTCAGCAAGAAAAAATATGCAATCAGCAACGGAGAACGCTGATGTGGTGTCGGGTTATTTACAGGAAGAGATGAGAAGAGGGGTACTATTGGGCCCATTCCATCCAGCTGAGATTCCGGGCCTCCATATTAATCGGTTTGGGGTGATTCCGAAGTCGGGTAAACCGGGTAAATGGCGTCTTATTGTAGACCTCTCCCATCCTGAAGGGAGGAGTGTCAACAGCGGGATCGATCCACAGTTGTGCTCGCTATCGTACATACGATTAGATCAGGTAGTCGAGCAATTACTGACGTTGGGTCCTGGGACTCAACTGGCAAAACTGGACATCAAGAGTGCATATAGGATAGTACCAGTCCACCCGGAGGATAGAATATTGTTGGGGATGCAATGGCAAGGAGAGGTGTACGTGGATGCAGCATTACCTTTTGGGCTACGATCAGCACCAAAGATATTTAATTCTCTGGCTGATGCCTTAGCATGGGTTCTGAATCACCATGGTGTGGAGCATCTATGGCACTATTTGGATGATTTTTTGACGTGCGGTAAGCCAGGCACTGATGAGTGCCTTGAAAGCTTACAAACTATGGTGGAGATTTGCCGGAATCTAGGAGTCCCCCTGGCCATAGAGAAGTTGGAAGGTCCAGCGACATGCCTTACATTTTTGGGCATCGTCATTGACACGATCTTGCAAGAGCTACGTTTACCAGAGGACAAGTTGAAACGATGTAGGGAGGTAGCACAGTCATGGCTAACAAGGAAGAGATGTACAAAACGCGAGTTGTTATCCATTGCTGGCCAGTTGCAGCATGCCGCTACAGTTGTGAAACCTGGGAGAACTTTTCTGAGGAGATTATTTGATCTCAGTAAGGTAGTGAAACATCCGGATCACCATCTGCGTTTGTCGGCAGGGGCACGTTCAGACTTAGCTTGGTGGTCTGAGTTTTTAGAAGCTTGGAATGGGGTATCCTGGATGATTACTGCCAACAAAGCAGTGCCAGATGTCATACTGACTTCCGATGCGTCTGGAAGTTGGGGGTGTGGGGCATTTTGGGAGCAACGGTGGTTCCAGGTAGCTTGGGAAGATACGAGCTGTTCACCCTCTGCGAACATTACAGTGAAAGAGTTAATCCCCATTATTATAGCCGCAGCACTGTGGGGAAAGGAGTGGCAAGGGAAGATGATCAATTGTCGTTGTGACAATCAGGCAGTGGTGGCAGTGCTCCAGAGCAGATCTAGCAAAGAGGCGGAGGTCATGCATTTGTTGCGGTGTCTGTTTTTCTTTGAGGCTGTGAGCTCATTTCATATCCAATCGTCACATATAGCGGGAGTAAAGAACACTTTAGCTGACGATATATCACGGAACAAATTGTCTTCTGTTCTGCAGGTGCTGGGGCCACAGGCCGAAGCCAGTCGGGTCACCCCTCCCCAGCTTCTTCTAGATCTTCTCATCAATGTCAAACCAGATTGGACCTCGCCAGCTTGGAGGAGGATGTTCAACGGTATTTTGAGCACGGTCTAGCGGATTCCACTAAGAGGACATACCAGGCTGGAAAGAAGAAGTTTATTCAGTTTTGTCATTTATATGCTATCACTAATCCCTTGCCTGTTTCACAGTCACTATTATGTTGTTATATATCATACTTAGCTAAGTCTGGATTAGCCTACTCCACGATAAAAAACTTACTTGTCAGCGATTAGACATCTCCAAATCTCA
Organism: Cliona cf. orientalis; assembly: GCA_963930775.1. Taxonomy (NCBI): domain Eukaryota; kingdom Metazoa; phylum Porifera; class Demospongiae; order Clionaida; family Clionaidae; genus Cliona; species Cliona cf. orientalis. The sequence goes on from OZ005691.1 coordinate 7,474,526, forward strand.
GCTGGTCTGCCAGCCCCAGAAGTGACATCGATGCCGAAGCTCTCCCTAGTTGAAAGAGGTATTAGACGTTTGAAATCTTCGGAACCAGGAAGAACCCGACTGCCAATCACTCCTGGGATTCTACGTCAGCTGCGTGCTCTATGGTCGTCGCATGCAAGTGAAGTTGATTACATCATGATATGGGCGGCATGTTGTACTGCCTTTTTTGGATTTTTTAGGATGGGAGAAATCACAGCTCCCTCGCCATACTCTTTCAACCAGGAGAGTCAATTAACGATTGCAGATGTAGCTGTAGATGACTGTAGCAACCCCACGGTACTTAGGATTCGTCTAAAGAAGACCAAGACTCAACAGTTCAAAGCTGTCGACATTTATTTGGGTAGAACGGATGATGATCTTTGCCCAGTGGCAGCATTGCTAGCCTATATTGCAGTGAGGGGCATGTCTGCGGGACCTCTGTTCTTCTTTCAGGACGGGCGATACTTGACTAAGGAATCATTTATTTTCTGGGTACGGTCAGCTTTGGATACCCTCGGCATTAATAGTGCGGAGTATGCAGGTCACAGCTTCCGAATCGGAGCAGCAACAACGGCGGCAGAACGAGGAATCGAGGACTCAGTCATAAAGATGTTGGGGAGATGGGAAAGTTCAGCCTATCAAATATATATTCAGACACCACGGGAGCTCTTAGCAGCAATGTCAAGGAAATTAGCAGCGCCACCAACTCAGAAGTAGAGTGTCAACCCAGTACCTTTTTATTTCTATTGTGTTATCTGTTATGTCAGGGAACATTATTTCTTCATCAATAATATGGTATTTTATGATCGGATTAATATACAAAACAACTCACAGACTCCATGGGGGAATTGACTTGGAGGGAGGCGTGGCCTCTGTGGACAGGAGTGGAGTATGGGTGACTCCACTTGGGGCCCTCCAAGTCACTGCAGCAGGGGTACATAGGAGGGAGAACATCAAGGGAAGGCCAAAAGTGGGCGGGGCTGAAAGGAGCGGGAAGGTCAAAGGTCAAACAGCACGACCCCGGCCCTCCAATTGGCCCGGGGGCCCCCCGCTCAGCCAAGCCCTCAACATGTTAGCTCGGCACGACCTCCAAACATGTTCTAACTAAATCCGGAGAGAGACAGTTAAATAAGGTTTAACCCCGGTTAAACCGAGTTAACTGTGATTGGAGGCGTGCGGTGTGCTATGGCTACGAAGGTCAGAATGCGCATGCGCAAATCAGGGGAGGATTTTTTTTTTTTTTCCCAGCAAAAGTTTCTTTGCGAATAAAAGAACATTGTACATGAAATTAAATAATAACCCCAGAACTCAAGGTTACATGACTATAGAAGTAGCATGATCTTGGCAAGGGCAAAAATAATAAATAGAAAATGATAAATATTGATTGGTCCGATTCTTGTACTCGCTGCGATAAAACCCAAGCGGTTGCTATAGATATCGTTCAGTCTAACAATTTCGAGCAGCTGCAACAACGTACGTTCGGTTGGGAGCTACGAAGATAGCTACCCACCCACCCATCCCGTTTATCCCTAGTCCTCTGAGGCTGTGATTCTGGTATAGAGAGGCCTCGGGGTGACCAGTGCCGAGCGTATGACAGGAGTGGAGTATGGGTGACTCCACTTGGGGCCCTCCAAGTCACTGCAGCAGGGGTACATAGGAGGGAGAACATCAAGGGAAGGCCAAAAGTGGGCGGGGCTGAAAGGAGCAGGAAGGTCAAAGGTCAAACAGCACGACCCCGGCCCTCCAATTGGCCCGGGGGCCCCCCGCTCAGCCAAGCCCTCAACATGTTAGCTGACACACTCGACACTGTACAAACATAGTCTGTCCAGTCATGCCCCCAGCTGCATTGACTGTGGAGTAGGGTGGCGGTTGCTGGCCCCCTAGTGCGCTTCCATTGCTTTCAGGGAGCGGGGCAGGGATGGTAGGCTGTTCATAGGGCGGGGGCTGCTCCGCTGCCGGGGCACTCGGAGTCGCGGATGACAACAGAGGCTTTTTCTCCTCTTCCGAGCTCATCTCGGCGCCAAAAATTATAGTTCTTTCACTTTTTGGATTCTCTTTCTCCTTGACCAGCGATTCCAATCAACTAGAATCAGGTGTAGAGTAATACAAAGCTTGACTAGAGCTCTGTAGAGCACATACCCCGCGCGCACATTGCGCAATCTATAGAATTTCTTTGTATGCCATATGACTATAATTTTGTGAACTTCAGAAAAATTAATTTGTGGAAATGCTGCTTAATTGTACAATGTCATAGTCACCAGAGGTCCCGGTGACAAAAGTACTCTCTCTGCACTAGGTCTAGACTACTAGGAGATATGAACTGATACATCCAATACTCTGTTGTAATAGTATAGCCGTCTTACATTATGTTTTGGTTCCATAAGGCTGCAGATTTCAGCTCCGTCAGAGGAATTGGATGGACTATAATAGTGATTACAGATTTCAAGAACATTATTAATTTTGACGATCTTTACCAGTCATAATATTATTCTTGGCTACTTCGTTGTGCGCATGAGCAGACAACATATAATGTGCATGCATTATGCATCGGTAGGCACTGTCGATAGGCGTGGCTACGTTAGCTAACAAAAAGGCACTATTTGTGACGCCCATGGACCGTGTCCATCGATTTGACGCAAACTGAAGCCAGTTTTTCGCCGAATTCGATTGATTTGTTGTGCTTACGAGTCGCTTAGGCGTCTATATCTCGAGATATGGCGATTTTTGTGCTCACAACGACAACGACAACGACAACGACAACGACACGACCGATTACTTTACCCCTTGCGCATGCGCGCGGGGTAATGTGCTCACAACGACAACGACAACGACAACGACAACGACACGACCGATTACTTTACCCCTTGCGCATGCGCGCGGGGTAAAAATAGACCGTCGCGTCCACTCACTCTCGATCTAGCTCTTTAGGAGAGTATGAAATCATCTCGAGTATACAAGTCATGTGACAGTAGCATGCGGTTTAGCATCATAACAACAGTCTCGTTCCCAAGTTCCAATCCCCATAACTTTATATCTGGGGCGCCGGCGCGCGCATGCTTATGACGACCCCGTTCCACACACAGAGTGCTACTTGAATGGTAATGGTCATCACCAATAGAGTCCATGGCCTATATTATGGATCCACAGGGTCGTCGATCTATACCATAAATTACTTTCGTCCGTTTCCGCTAATGCGACCGCGCGGTGCACTGCATAAAGTGAGGAATCACGCTTAAAAAATCATCTGGTACCACTCAATCGCTCGGAGAATGGCGAGAAGCGTGCGTATATCGAGTTTCGTAGTGGCTGCATGCGCTTTCCTTGTCGGTCTCCCCGTCTTGAATGGAAAGTCGCCAGCAGAATGGAGATCTAGGGTAGTGTATCAGGTATGCGGTTTCCAGGGTTGAAAACTGTAGCTAAGATTGTTTGCGATTTACCGTCTATAATATTAATGTATTACCATTAGATCTTAACTGATCGTTTTGCTAAAACGGGTGATGCCAGTACTCCATGTCAAGACCTCTCCAATTTCTGTGGGGGTAGCTTTCGAGGAATAATTGAGAAACTGGACTACATCCAAGGTCTTGGAGCAAATGCGATCTGGATATCTCCAATTCCTGAACAGACTGATAAAGGATACCATGGCTACTGGCAGAAGAACCTCAATAATATTGATCCACATTTTGGCACACCCAGTGATTTGCAGGAGCTTGTATCTGAGTGTCATCGACGAGATATATGGGTCATGTTAGATGTGTAAGTCCATGACTACTGTTGTACAGTTGAATTATTGCTAGCTAGCTATAGATCAATGATGACTGCTATATATGTAGGAGAAAGGGTGTAGCTAGGTACACTGAATAATAATTATTCTAACTTGTTTGCAGGAGTGAAGGAATGCTTTTAATAAGAGCGGCGCACTAATCTCGAGCTCAGTGCATGCATAGTTAATGGTACAGCCTTGCTAGTATAATAATAATTATAGCATATGAGTTCAATACTTCTATAGCAGGGATACCAATAATATATGTGTGCATACTCACCTAAATCATTTAATGGTAGCTACCTTTACAAAGAATTTGGCTATAATATTATTTTGGCTACGGTTTGGAATGCAATGTTTTGAAAGTGACAGAATTTAATCTTTTGTACCTGAAAATTAATAATTATTATTATTTCAGAGTTGCAAATCACATGGGAAATCAGCCTGACAAGTCCGACTTTAGCATGTTCTTCCCTTTCAACAAGCCTGAACATTACAATGAGTACTGTAAAATCGAACTGTCTGATTGGAAAACTAACCAAGGCAAGGTAAAATTGTGTTAGCTACTGATGTTTCGATTACTATTATTAACGTACCGTTAATTATATCGCAGGTGGAGTCCTGTCGACTAACTGATACTCTTCCAGATTTAAAACAGAATCACCTATTTGTTCGCTCTACTCTTAAAAAATGGATTCGTGACACCATACAAACTTACGGCTTTGATGGAATTCGAGTTGATACTGCTCGTCAGGTTCCTAAAGATTTTTGGATAGAATACTGTCAAGAAGCTGGTGTCTATTCCATTGGAGAAATATTTGATGACAACAGTAACTATGTTGCTGGGTATCAGGGACCACTATCAGCTCTGCTCAATTATCCAATGTGGTATAAGCTAAATGATGTTTTCCTAGGGAGAAAAAGCATGTATGAGATTCGCACAGGAATCACAGAGAATCAACAGGCCTTTCGAGATACAACTGTACTTGGCAACTTCTTGGATAATCATGACAATTCACGATTCCTTGGTCATGATCATAGTGACACAAACACTATGAAGAATGGATTAGCGTATATAATTTTTGCAGAGGTACAAATGTATGCATGTCTATTGTGTGTAAGACTATACATTTCATTTTCTAATATTAGGGTATTCCATTTATCTACTATGGCACTGAACAAGGATACAGTGGACGTGTTGATCCTGCAAATCGGGAGAGTCTCTGGCCCAACTACAACACTGAAAGTGACCTGTACAAGTTCATAAGCACCTTGGCCAAGTTCAGGACAAAGATGGGTCCAAAACTCTACGACTCAAAGCATGTCGAGAGATATGCCGACGACCAATTCTATGCTTTCACCAGAGGCGACAAAGGCGAAGTAAAATTACCTTTGTATTAATGTAGTTGGGGAGGGGGAATTTTCCCATAGAAAATCTTCAAGGAAAAAGGATGTGTATGAAAGAGAGAGAGAGAGAGAGAGAGAGAGAGAGAGAGAGAGAGAGAGAGAGAGAGAGAGAGAGAGAGAGAGAGAGAGAGAGAGAGAGAGAGAGAGAGAGAGAGAGAGAGAGAGAGAGAGAGAGAGAGAGAGAGAGAGAGAGAGAGAAAATGTGAAATTGCAATTTTGACCCTACCTATAGACCTGGCTTTGCACACATCATTAAGTATGATTAGCAATAATGAATTTTGCTCAAATTTAACTTGTAGGTATTTGTGGCAACAACTAATATTGGAGTGGGACAATCTCTAACACGTACTATCAGTTTCCATCCATACCCCATTGGGACAGGTAGATAGCATTGTTAATGATATTATTACACGGGCATAATAATAATATTATTATTATTCATCACATGTAGTGTTAGTGAATATTTTCGACCCCAACAACAAAGTTACTGTTACCAAGGATGGTTTTACTATTACAATGAGCGATGGTTTACCACTTGTATACACTCCAACTGAAGGTGGCCGTGAGGAACTGTGAGAACCATTGGAAATTAAATTTGTACTATTATAGAAAACCCTATTAAAAGCTAGTAGCCAATTTGAAATATAATTTCCTGTCAGTTGCAATGATTGAACTGCACATGCGTGTATTATTGTCTTTTAGAAATAATAGTAATTATTCTTGCTGTCAGATTCTGAGATGTATAATACTTTAGCCTTGTGCCCATACTGATCACTAATAAGCAGCAGCATTATTAATAACTAGTTCAATACTATTGGGTGATTTCTTAATATTGTCCAGAAACTATACATGCATGCAGGTGGGTGGCCGTTAATTAATACATACAGAACTACAACAGTTAAGTGCAAAGATGTGTGGGTAGTATCAGTGAAGTGGGTAGTCAACAATGAAGGCCTATTCAATTATTGTAAGTATACATTCCACAAAACCAGAATTAGCATTGCTTTCTCACTTATTATGTCCATAAAAGAATGCAGCCTGTAGTAGTTTTTGTACTGTGACCTCATTTTGTTAACCAATGAGGTGGTGCTAAAGGCCATAATTGTTACACCTTGCACCAATAGTATTGTTTTTTATCATTGCTATATATAGAAGCTTAATACTTATTGTAAGACCAAAATTAATTGTGGGAACATAGCTAGCTGTTGTCTGTTGATTGTACTTTATTTCAGAATAAAAATTAATGTAACATTATGATATCATACTCTAAGGCTAAGCGAGTTTAAATTTTCCTGAACGAATATCCCTGACAGCAAACTCCTAAAGATGACATGACATTGTGCATTCTTGTCCTGACACATCTTCAGAATCTGCAACTATGGGAAATCTCTGTTCTCCCGTTCTCCCTAGCAACATCAGCTGATGAGGAAATCCAATGGGATTATTCATAAACACATTCCTTATACCCACAGTCATTAAAATTTAATTATGTGCAGCATCCCTACAAAATATCACTGCAATAATAATAACATTACTGGTGGCCACTGCAAAACTGAATGTACCAGTATAAAATTAGCTATAATGCAAGCTAGAACAGACCATAATAATAATAATAATTATTATTATTTTGGTTATCTCTGATGCCGAGATAAATCCTGGACTACTAATACTCTACACGTACGGACCACAGCCACATTCGTGTGTGTGTGTGTGTGCAGCCAGACTCTTACACCTCGGGAGAGAGTCTGGTAAAGCGCTATACATTGAGTTGTTCCAGCGCCTGGTAGGAGGCGCGACCAATCAGATTGCACCTTTATGGAATTACATAGTTTGCGGTGGCGTATCCAACTGTAAACGGACGAGATACTATTGTGCATGCGTGTTTATTTTCCGTTCACAATCGGATATGCCACCGCAAACTAAAGATGCAATCTGATTGGTCGCGCCTCGTACGAGGCGCTGGGACAACTCGATGTATAGCACTTTACCAGATTCTCTCCCTCCCCCTCCCAAAGTGTAAGAGTCTGGTTGCGCGAGACTAGGGGGACACTGCTTGGTGCATGCGTAGTTGTTGAGGTCCCGGGTTCCCATTCCTTGGGTTGGGGGCTCAAGTCTTACCAGGGCCTTGCATACTGTTGTGATCTAGCAAGTCATAACACAACCAAGTCATAACACAACTAACCCATCTGTAAAACGGCTTGTGCTGGGGTGTGGGTGCACACAGACTGGAAGGTCTTCAACTATTATAATAATAATAATTATTATTAAATTTTAGCTATAGCTCATTATTATTCATCATTTAGCATAATAATATTATGGCCTGCCCCTGCATGGTGATGGTATTATTATTATTAATTGGCAATGAGTGTAAATAACCGCCATATTAACGGCTAACAATTATTATTATTTCCACGAATCTGATTGGCCAAGCAACACTGTTCTTGTACATCGCTTCCGGTCCGTGCTTTAAAGACGCAGCGGCTAGTATAAGCTAGCGGCAATATTATTAAATATGGCGACTATAAGCGGTGTGGACCCTTCTGAAGTAATTATCTTTTGCGTTTGGCCTGAGCTTGGCTTTCAGATACCGACTGCAATTGCACGAAACCATCCCTACGCATTCGCTCTGGTTGCCCTCCTAATCTTTTGCTATTTCTACTGGCCTCCCGCGCCACCTCCTCAGGCTCCTGTTGATGGCCATGGCCAGCCTCCTCCTGCACAGCCAAATCCTCAGGCTCAGCCTCCTGCACAGCCACCTCCTGATGCCCAGCCGCCTCCTGCACAGCCACCTCCTGATGCCCAACCGCCTCCTGCACAGCCAAATCCTCAGGCTCCTGATGCCCAACCGCCTCCTGCACAGCCAAATCCTCAGGCTCCTGATGCCCAACCGCCTCCTGCACAACCAAATCCTGAGGCTCTTGATGCCCAGCCTCCTGCACAGCCACCTCCACCTCGGGATATCACACCAACAGAAGCTGTTGATGTACTTATACGTTACTTTTGGAATGTTGCAAGACGCCGATATTTATGGATCATACTGATTATCATACTAATTACAGTAATCCTTCTTTTGAGTTCGTGTCTTGGACTATTCATTATGCTGAATCACGACTCTTCACAAGATGGACATCTTCCCGTGAAATCCCCAGATGTTGCTGTGCATGCAACACCAGTACCGGACAGCAACAGCCAGGCATCAGCTCCTCCTGCACAGCCACCTCCTCAGTCTCCCGATGCCCAGCCTCCTCCTGCACAGCCACCTCCTCAGTCTCCCGATGCCCAGCCACCTCCTGCACAGCCACCTCCTCAGTCTCCCGATGCCCAGCCTTCTCCTGCACAGCTGCCTACTCAGTCTCCCGATGCCCAGCCACCTCCTGCACAGCCACCTCCTCAGTCTCCCGATGCCCAGCCTTCTCCTGCACAGCTGCCTACTCAGTCTCCTGATGCCCAGCCTCCTCCTGCACATGATAAAGGACCATCAAATAAAGCTACTGGGAAATTCTTCTTTTACACACCTTGGCCAGGTGCTCTAATCCGGATACCAACTTCACGTGTGCCTTGGACGTATATACTCATACCTATACTTTTATTCTGCTTCCGTCGTTTCGCCAATTTATTGAGGAACTGGAACCGTTATCGTAAGATAGTCCTGTGGACGACACTCGTATTAATCGCAGTTCTTTTTGTTTATCACCTGGTCTTTCCAAGTAATGATGTTAGCATAATACAAGAACTCCGTGGTGTCATCCCTCAGTTTGCCGATGAAGATGGAGTATGTACCATGCATGTTACTCCACCACCAAGTAACATCGTACCGTCTCCTCCACCTCCAGTGTCTCCTGATGCCCAGCCTCCTCCTACACAGCCTCCTCCTCAGTCTCCTGATTCCCAGACTCCTCCACCTCCTCAGTCTCCCGATGTCCAGCCTCCTCCTGCGCAGCCACCTCCTCAGCCTCTTCCTGCACAGCCACCTCCTCAGGCTCCCGATGCCCAGTCTACTCCAGCACAGCCTCCTCCTCAGGCTCCTGGCGCCCATTCTCCTCCTGCGCAGCCACCTCCTCAGTCTCCCGATGCCCAGCCTCCTCCTGCGCAGCCACCTCCTCAGTCTCCCGATGCCCAGCCTCCTGCACAGCCACCTCCTCAGGCTCCCGATGCCCAGCCTCCTGCACAGCCACCTCCTCAGTCTCCCGATGCCCAGTCTACTCCAGCACAGCCTCCTCCTCAGGCTTCTGGTGCCCAGTCTCCTCCTACGCAGCCGCCTCCTCAAGCTCAAGTGCCCCCTGAGCAAACACCTACACTGTCACCGGATGCCCAACAGCCTTCTGCACAACCATCTCTGCCCACGCAGTGATTGCAGAGCTTATTATTGTACCCTAACAATTTAGCTAAATACCTGAGTTAGCACTTTAATGTGTTATTTATATGACTGTGATAGAGCCCAAAATTAATAGTAATCATCTACCCAAGTAGCTACTATTTATAGCCACTTAGCTTTTCAGTTTATTTGAGGTTAATTGTGATCTTTCTGTACCCTTCAGTTATACTATACAGTATTATTAAATTGTTCATATTAATTTTGTGAAAATTAATTATGGATGATTATAACGTACCACAGGTCTAACATAGGGCGTGCATGTATCTCTCAGATCTTGATATTGACTTGCACAAATATTCGCTAGTCTATGTATTGATGTTAAGAGATAACTACTATGTATGCTGCTATATGCACAGGCATTGATCCGTATAGCTATATAAGGAGGTGGCCGAATGAGTGACTACTCACAGTAAGCTATGCTGGTGTAATGGTGCATGATATATAGCAGGTTAATAATGAGATTAATGACCGATATCTCCAATGCTACTTTGCATAAAAAGTAAAGGGGGGCGGCGGGTGGCTACGCACCCTATATATCCACCCCCACCCTCCCCCAACCCCACCCCCCCCCCCCCCCCCCCCGGGCCTGATGTAGTCTACAATGTACAGGTTGTAGCTTAATTTCCTTTACCCTCAGTCAATAATCAACTAGCTACGTAAAAATATTGGTGAACTGATGATTATAAAGATCTAACTCTGTTGCTATGCTTAAAATTAATTTTAATGTTGACAAAGCATTAAAAGTTTATGCTTGAATACAATGCTGCTTGTGACAATCATTCCAAGTTCAAAGATTACATGCATAGTTTACTTTGTTACAACAAAGTCACTTATGTTGCAATTAGCTATTGTCTGCAGTGGTTTGCTTCTATATCTGCACATGGAATGTGTATCAACCATACCATGGTTTTCCTGGTTGCTAATTAGGAATATATACAAATGCAGATGCTGCCTTAACTTGCATGTGGAATGTCTAACATAATAATATGGTTTCCCTCAATGGAAAAAATCTAGGGTGAACTTATCCCCTTTGAGTTTGCACACGTGGAATGCTTTTGTGTGTCTGATTATTGAACTGGTCACCTCAGGAGCACATGAAGAGAAGGAGCTATAATAAGTCACAGTCATTATTGCGGTAATACTGAAAATAAAGTAACACTGGCAGATTCTCATTCTTGTTAATGCATGGCGGGTAGAAACATTAAATTTTACGGTGGCCCAGAAGGGCCATGTCCATTACCCGATACAATATTTCCCATTACCATTTTCGACTTTTCTCATTACCAGCTTCCAATTTGATTATTTCTCATTTCCAATTTTGAGTTTTCTCATTACCAACCTCCAATTTGGTTATTTCTCATTTCCGATATTGAGTTTTCTCATTATTAATACTAGCTAACTTCCAATTTGGGTTTTTCTCATTTCTGTTATTAAATGTGTTATTAACTGGGATTCTTCAATGTGGATTCTCTTTGTAACTATAGTTAACTATCATAGGCACCAGTTGTATGCATGTGCCATGTGCTCTGATCCACATTTGTGCAACATGGAGGCTACATGTTAGTCTTGTGCCCAGCCCCCTTCGTGCATGCAACAGTGAAGGGGGCTGAGCACAAGACTAGTGATATGTCTAGCTAAACCTCCGTAGACCTTTTTATACGATGACTGTTTAGTGTCATTATAATAATAATTATGATGTTAAGGGGGAAGAGGTTGATAGTCAGTGCCTGTCAGGTATGACAACAGCCTGGCCTTTGGAGCCACCCACACCCCTCTATGCTTAAATTGCATTACAGGTGTGTGGCTCTATGACTGCCATGACGCTAACTTAAAGGGGGAGAGGGGAGGGTGTCCAAGATTTAATGTCATAATGATGTTAGTGCCCCCTTAATCAAGGGTAATTCAGAAAATTGTCAGAAGAAAAGGGTCTTTAGGTAGCTATAACATAGGCAGTACTGTGTGACCTCAGACATAGGGTAGCTATACCGTATAAATAGTATTTAACGACCAGTTTCCGCCTTCAACGCATACCTGTCCACCCTCTCTTGTGTACATGCCTATCAATACTATGATACTTCACTAACCCCGCAAAGAGTACCTACCCAAATTGAAATAATTATCCAAGTTAGTTATAAAACGAGAAAATTTGAAATTGGAAATAAGAAACACCCAAATTAGAAGTTAGTAATGAGAAAACTCAAAATTGGAAATGAGAAATAACCAAATTGGAAGCTGGTAATGAGAAAAGTCGAAATTGGTAATGAGAAATATTGTATTGGGTAATGGATATGGCCCTTCTGGGCCACCGTAAAATTTTGACTGTAATCCAAATGCTGTGACTAGTAATGTAGGTAGCAAAAATGATCATAATAATAATGTTATGGTTGGCAAGTTAGAAAACTGCCATAATTATGGAAGTTTTTGAACTTACCAATAACTTGTTATTACAGTGTTCATGGCACATTATGCTATTCTTGGTATAGTATAGCACCCACTACAATAATCTCTAGGTGTAGTTAGATTTATTTATTGAGGCTATCACAAGATATTAATACAATTTCTAGATGTAAGCTCCTTCTCTTCATGTGTTCCTAGTCACCTATATAGGTATATATATTGCAGAGAAAAATAAATGTGGTGATCAATGATTACCGTTGACTTTTACTGGAAGAATGTGTAAGCTAACTAATTATAACACGCTGAACCAGAAGGCAAATTGCTGACCACTATATATACTGCCAGGTTTTCCTTATTGCTGAATGCTTGGGTCAGTCATGTGACGAGGGAAATATCTCTACAAGCAGAGATAATCAGCATAGCATGAATGCACCAAGATTAATAATTGTGTCCTGCTCTGAGAAAAGGGACCACTCGGGATATTTCATAAAAATTGAGTCTTTAGCATGGATTGATAGCTCTGCATGCATGTGTGTACTGAATCCAATGGTGCAAGTTATAATACTGATCACAAGTGGAGTTATGACCAGTTTTATATACTCAGGTAGATAATATATTGGATCTAAGACTTCGGAAAATGTGCATATTTAGTATTAAATTGTACGTGTCCGAACAATTGTTTGTGCCCATAATGATAGTTTACATAATAATTACAATTACATAAACATAGCATATCAATATGAAGCCAAAATTTTTCATTTTCTGGTAGAGTAAAAAAACAGAAAAATGAAAATTTCCCCCTGCACAATGTCATGCATTTTAGCTATTATTGGAAAGTGCCTTTCATGCATGCATGCATGCATAGGAAATGATAGTGTAAGATCACGATTTTCTAGATCTCCATATTAAAATAGTGCACACATTCAACAAGAAACATATTCAAACACGAAAACTAATGTACAAAAATGTCACATGCAGAACAGAGCATATTAAATATTGCTTGTGTTTATGCGAAGTAGCAACTACAAAAACCATCATTTCCCATTATGATAACAAGGCTATTATTCTGACAAGATTGTTTGCAGATAACCTGAGTGACATTTAAGGTCATCATGACATTGTGCAGATATCAATTATTCTTTAAGGTTACTGCCTGATTGGTTGTCACATGCCACTACTGCTGACAGTAATAATTACCTTTTCCTCGATGACCTATGGCATGCAGCAGGCATGCATGCAGACAACATTACTCTTTTCCTCACTGGGATACATGTATACTAAGGGCACTGCTGACCATAATATTGTTATTGTTTACTGATAGAGTCTAATTACCATTTCTCAATGACCTATAAGGTTTTTTATCACAAGACACATGCATACCATGGACAATAATATTATCGTAATTAGCTTTTCCTCATGAATTATCGCAGATAATAATGTAATTAGTTTTCTTTAGGACACATGCATACCAAGGACACTGTTAACAATAATAATTGTAATTAGCTGTTCCTCAAGGTTATCATAGATGCTGGTGAAACGATAAGCGCTAATTGGGTTTAATTAGCATTGAGCAAACCATTGTAGTGGTTGAACAAAAAAAAAGGCATTCCACAAGCAAACCAGGGCTGACCTACACTTGTTAAATCTTGCATGACATTGTCGCTACTCACACAAAAAAGGTATTGTAGTAGTTAATGCATCTAGCCTTTCCCAGGTGGCTACGTTGAAGCATATGTAACAGAACTACAGAAAACGGGTATGCACTAACTTGAGCAATACATTGCAGCGCAAAGTTGTAATACTGTAGTGTCCCATGTAAGCACCCATGGCATTGGGATCTTAAACACAACTTGTGATTTTTACCCAAAATTAATGGGGCTATCCAGGATGCATATGCTTGCGTAGAAAACCCATGAAATTCATGGAGTCAATGTAACAGCTTCTATTCAGAATTATTGTTACACTCCCAGCTATACTGCAAGGTGTGTGCAACACTATAGAGCTGGGAATATGGTATATTATTCGGGAAAAAGTAATGATTAGAGGTGCAGAATTTAAAAGGAAAATACTTTGTTACCAATAAGTATTATTAGTGACTGTTAATGATGTGAAGACTACATGCATTCTTCATATCATGAACTAATATTATATTGCTTGAACCATGGAGGTTTCTTTACATAGCTAGCTATGGCCCATAAGTGTATGGAGTGCCGTTTCATTATTGGTAGGCATTTAGAAAAATCTGGGGATTTACAAAAGTAGTGGACATTTACAATGGAATTTTTGACGTGGATCTCAGAAGACTTATTATTTTAGAGATGCTACAACTGTGGGGATTTATGAAAGTAGTGGATATTTACGTAAATCTCACTGGTAGACATTGTGTAAATTACAGACCTTAATTTTAGTGATGTTACAGGAATTTATGAATTTACGCAAGTAGTAGATGTTCACAAAAAACACAGTAGACATTAAAATCAATAGTAGTTACTATAGTAATATCCCCATAGGTTGTGTGCCCTATGCATAAGGGATGCTGTGGGGATTAAACTACCACCAAAGCGAAGGTGTGTTGACAGAGATCCATATGATAATAATTATTTGCTAATGCAATAATTAGCAAATCGTATTATGAGTACTTTGGTCAGAAGTGGGAGGGGTCAGGAAGAGCCAGGGATGATTATGCAAGTTCATGGTCATCGGAAAGGCCCCATGCCCAAGTCTTGGGTCCAGAGTTTGTGCTCATGTGTGTGGTTGCATGGGGCACACAACATATTATTGTACTATTGATTTCAATATCCACTATGTTTTTTTGTAAACATCCACTACTTTCATAAATTCCTGTACATCACCAAATTAATGTCTGCCACTACAGAATTTTGTCACAAACAGTGTAAATATATCCGTTGCAATTTACACAATGTCTACCAGTGAGATTTACGTAAACTCCACTACTTTCAAAAATCCCCACAGTTGTATATAGCATCTCTAAAATTAATGTCTTCTGTGATTCATGTCAAATTTCCACTGTGATTTACGCAAGTATCCACTAATTTTGTAAATTCCCAACTTTTTCTAAATGCCTGCCAATAATGAATTTTGACACAAACAGTGCCCCATATAAGTGAGGCATGCATACCTTGTTTGCATGAGTACACTGTCTGGTCATGCATGAAGGTTAATTGTCATGCACTTAATCAACATTCTGAGGGATTTGAGCAAACTGTTTTAGTAGCTAATGGTTGACCATTAAACTAGGCTAAGGGTAATTTACCACACAAATCCACAACAACATTAATTAATATTTATAGGTTGCAATTAACCCTTGGTAAGCAAGTTCACATTATTCCTAATTGGTTTACAGCTATGTGATCAATTAATCTATTTCATAACATGCTCAGTGGCATGTGTAGTCACGCAGGGCTGAGTTGCATGGATAAACCATGACCGTCAAAAGTTTAACGTGGCCCGTAATGGCTCCAGATACCTAGGAGAAGATCACCAATTCACCATGTATGTACACGTAGGTTGCGACAATAGTGGTAGACAAAATATAAGTGCTTAAAAGGCATTCCACATGCAGGCTAATAGCTAGGATGCTACTACTAATACTTCTCTCAAGGGCATTCAAAATCCGAGAGAATCAAACATACGCTATAATAATTATGAATCAGTCAAAACGGGCCTCTTGAAACATTTGTTATAATTTTCATGGCATTGCAATGCATGCATGGCGTGATAAAAATTTGTGCGATAATCACTTCTTGACTCGCATAATTTGTATAAAGAATAATAATAATATTATGATTATAGGGGTTAGAAAGAAGATGTTCCACATACAGACCAGGGATGATCTGCAATAATTCTAATATTATTATGATTGTGGAAGGCGTTCAGTGTCTATAACCACTGAAGTGCATAGTTTTCCTATACTTATGTGTGTTATATTATGTGACCGTCCACGAGAAAATCATGCATAATGCGCTGAAAAAAAATTTGAGTTAAGACCACCATTACCAACTACAACCTTATTGTTGTGGATTTGTGTGGTAAATTACCTTTAGCCTAGTTTAATGGTCAACCATTAGCTACTAAAACTGTTTGCTCAAATCCCTCAGAATGTTGATTAAGTGCATGATAATTAACCTTCATGCACGACCAGACAGTGTACTCATGCAAACAAGGTATATATGCATGCCTCACTTATGGGCCACATTTATAGGTTGCAATTAACCCTTGGTAAGCAAGTTCATATTATTCCTAATAGGTTTACAGCTATGTGATCAATTAATTTATTCCATAACATGCTCAGTGGCATGTGCAGTCACGCAGGCTGAGTTGCATGGATAAACCATGACCGTCAAAAATTTAATGTGGCCTGTAATGACTCCAGATACCTTGGAGATCACCATGTATGCACACGTAGATTGTGACAATAGTGGTAGACAAAACAAGTGCATAAAAGGCTGCTACTACTAATAATTATAGTTTTCTCAAGGACATTCAAAACGATTATTATGCTCATGTGTATCTGAGAGAAACAAACACGCTATGTGAATCGGTCAAAACGAGCCTCGAGCTCTTGAAACATTTTGTTTTTTTTTTATTATGTTTCATGCATTGCAATGTACGGCGTGATAAATATGCTACAATCATTTCTTGACTCATAATAATAAAACCTCATTCATAAAGAATCTGAAATTTAAGAAGATATTCCACATGCAGACTAGGGCTGATATGCAAGTGTTAAGTCTTACATGAACTCACATACTATAATAGGAAAACCATGCACTTTAGTGGTTATAGACACTGAACACATTCCACATTCATAATAATACAATAATAATAATTGTGATCTATGGTTGGTCGGTCGTACATCAGTTTCGTGACTCCAATAATTAGCATCTAGGAATCACTAGATAATGTAAACTAATGGCTTCTTTCAAGCACAGTAATGAAATAGTTGTGTCCAGGTATGTATGTATACTTAAATACAATGGTTTGCAACAATGTTGAATGCACCAAGATTGGTGGTAATAATCAACTTTTCCTTCTTACAGTGGGCGCCACAGCGACAATGATAATTACATTGATAATTAGCTTTTCCTCAATGCCCTTTAAGGTTATCACATTGTTTTTTAGGGTTAGTTCACATACATACCAAGGCCATGCACTGCTGACACAACCGTATTACTATAATAATACTTGTGCTTGAAAGAAGCCTTTAGTTCATTCAATTGTCTAGTGATTCTGAGATGCTAATTGGAGTCACGAACTGATGTATGACCGAACACCATAGGTAATATTTTCAGATAATAATACTGTCTTTCCTCAAAAACTTTACAAGATTATCGCAACATTAGCCTCCATCAACTGAGACCACTTTAAGGTTATCATAGTAGCAATCATGAATGGAATAACTGAATAATTAGACTCAGCATCTGGGAAAGCTCATGCAGCAATAATATGATTAGCATTGAGGAAAGCTACCGTAGTGATTGAAGAATGAGCACATTCCACAGACCCATAATTACCATACAATTGAAATTTTAGGCCCATTCCCAGCCTTTTAATGCAGCACGGTGAAAGCGGGAGAGCTGGATACATGCATTGATCTCACCTGCACAGCTTATATAGCCTGTAGAGAGAACATGATTGTGTGTGTGGGTGAGACAAAGATCAGCAATTTTGTGAGCACTCTTGTTTATAATTAAGCTTCGTAGAGGGTCAGATGCAAGGTTCTAAGGCAGGCAACTGATTGTAGCTAGTGCAATCATGGATAATAACAAATTAATGTACACCATAATAATTATTATCATAGTTAATGGTCTCTTTTGTAGATTCTGAACAGTAGTTCATATACATTTGTGTGCATACACATACCTGACTTTATGATTTAAAAAAAATCTGACTCAAGACTGAAATAGGTCAGAATAATCCATTTTTTTTTTTACAGAATTAGGATTATAGCACTTCTCATGAAAGTTATGCATACAATTGTGCATTATTAATAACGCTGTAGGAATACATTCCCTATCTAGAGATCAAATCTTATGATAATGATATTAATTATTGTGCTCACCGAGTGAGCAGTGTCTGGAGATGAATCAGTAAAGAATTAAAATCCCAGTTAGGCACAGATATATAAAGGTCATAGACAACAGGAAGCTGCCCATGGCTAATGATACTCCAGAAAAAAAGTTAAGCTGTCACAGCTGGGAATCGAACCCAGATCTAGGTCTGTGCTATTCAATTAGTTAATTATCCAAGTATCAATTTACTTTCCTGCACTACTTATTGGGTAATTATTGTGAAGCAAGTTGAACCCTGAGTAGTGCTATTCCACAGCCTCTCTGGAGCCATTATGAATTTATGGGCCATTGTTTATGCATGCATGACTTATCATGGTATATCCATGCTCACTGCCACTGTGATATGGATTAGGATTAATCACATGTGCCTATTATGGAAGATGAACTTGCTTGCAGAAAGGTTAATTGCCACTTAACAATGTTACTGTGGATTTCTGGTACTCTATGTGTGGTAAATTATCCTTTGTCTACTTCAATGTTGATTCCTAATCACATAACAAAGTAGAAGAAATATATATTCATGGGAGTTTTGGGAACTCTTATTATTTCTACATGGGCATATGGAATGGGTTGAAACTACAATAAATATTAACATGTGACTGTGATGACCACTTACCATACATACATTGTGGTGCAGTTGTAAGAACAAAAATACTGCTTTGTGTTCAACAAATTTAAATACAAAGTATATTTTTTATGCACGCACCTTATTAAATTTTAGAGTTGTAGCTAGCTATTGCATAACACATTGCGTGGTGACTCGATAGGTTTTTGTAGCGTCCGTTTATGCATATTCTGGTCCTTGATTGAATGCACTTATCAGTGTTAAGCCCCACCTATCATTCCCGAGAAATTGAGGGGTATTAGATCACCATTCGCACTGGAGTACTGTCCCCAGGAGTCCTTAATTAATTTTGTATGCTCAAGGAGGCTGAAGTATATCTAAGCAATTTTAAGGACCTACATCGCACAGCAGATACTCAAACTGCATATATCTATGTATGCACAGGCTAAAATTTGACATCTAGGCAAGGGCTAAGATAGAAGGCCCTATTTAGCCTTGAACAGCCAGAGAATTTAGCCTCAGATTAGAAGGTCAAAGGTAAAAGATAACATACGCTATGTTATTGCATTGATACGATTGAGGAGATTACTGTTAATGATACAGCCGTTTGTTCTCTTTAACTTATACTTGGCATTGACGATTCTCCTGGCATGGTCTTTGGATACATGCAGTTTAGCCACACCCACTTTTGTACGAATGCATATAGTCATTTCACCCAAGTGATTTCCCATTTAGGTAATATGTTAATTTGATCATAATAATTGTATTTAGCAATAATATTGGCACTTCAAATAGCAAGTGCTAGATCAAAACAATAATTATTATAGCTAATAGGCCTAAAGTAGCTAAAAAAAGCCATGGATTATGCATGACTAGCTATGATCTATCAAAAAGTTCAGCAATAACTTGAATACAAATGCACACAAACAGCTGTGATATTCAAGTACTTATTCCAAAATTGGAAAGTTTTCAGCTTGCTACTTCCAATTGTGCTCACGATTGAGCTTGCGAATAAGGCAATCAACAGTTTCCTCCATGTTAGCGGACGTTTTCCCGGAGACCATCCACTCATATTCGAAGACGTTTCGAGTACCGAGTCCATCAGGCTGATACATTACGGTAGCACCAGCATTCAGCACGTCATCAAGGATATTGTGGGAACAAGTGACCTTGAGAGTCTTCATGACCTCTGGGGCACAGTTGAAGGCCATGAGAGAATGACATATGGTGGCGGTCGTCTTTTTGGCCTTTGCGATTTTACGGATGAGGTTGACAACGGGACTGTCGTTAGGTTTTCCTTTTTCACGTTTCTCTTGGTAGCGAAGCCGATCCATGCAATAGCCACTGAGGAAGAAAAAAGCAACGTAATCGTCCAACTTATTTATGATAGCATCAATGTCCGTGTAAACACGTATGGGATCATGGCATTCATTGCCTTGGAACTCCATCATGTCATCTTTCCAGAGCCTTGAAATAAGTTCCATCTCGAATCCTTCCTTAGGAAGCCTCTTCTGTAAATACTGCAGCTCCAACTCATCGTAGTGGCTCTCAATAAGCACACCAATTTTGCCTTTTGTAGGGACATGGCAAGGAATATCCGGTTGAGGAATATCATTTTTTGTTATCTTGGGTTGAAGAGTAACTTGAACATTCACTGTTGTTCCAGCCAGTGATTCTGGCAGCTTCAGCTCAACCGTAAAACCTTCCAATTTTTGGCTTATGGGCTTCGGAAATCCTTTTCCAACTATTTTAACGTGGGTATCAGTGCTTTGAAAATCGATTGCATCTTTTGGAAGAAAATCTGGTGATACTGCTAGTTGTAGGTTACCGTCAGCTGGAACAACTGGAGCAAAGTGCAGAGTGAACGGATTGGGGTTGTTGTACATCATGTTGTAGATATGTGCCAGGTAGCACAGCTCAAAGATGTGATAACCAGACTTGGCATGGCCTCCCTTGTCCGCATATTGACCAGTCATTATCGGTACACCGATGTCAGTTACACGAAAATGGATCCCGCCACGATCGACATCCACAAAAAAGGCACTGTAGAATGCAGATATTACTGCAGCGAGCTCCTTGAACTTTCCAAAGTTGCATGTGCTGTCGTACTTAGTTGTACCCATCTGGATGAGATAGCATAGAATTCCCTGCTCCTGCTGCCAGAAATCCTTTGTGGTAAACCAGGTAAACATGAGGTTGTAGCCATTGGTGGGGTGCCTCTCAACAGCATCGTAGCAGCCACCTCTGAATCTATCAACACCTCCCAGTTCGTCCATAGCAATCGCTATCTCTCTTGCGACTTTAAGGCACTCTCTCTGTAGCTGCATACGCTCTGCCTTTGGGTTATGTGGAAAAAGCCAGCTGTCATCGTCAATGGTTGATTCAAGATAAAATGCAACACGGGTCAGATTCCATGCAATTTTGAGGTTGTGACCAATTATTCCTCGATCTTGCTGCCAGCTGTACTCCTTGTCGAGTTTCCAATCCTGGTGAAATCGCTCAGCGACGAGAACGCTTCCATCTTTCTTGTCGTGCTGTGGAAAATGCGTTATGATGGCTTCTGTCAGGGAGATAAGCATATGATTAAGTTGCTGCAGTTCATCAGCAAATATCGGATTTCCAGATAGAGCACAGATGAGATTGATCAAGTAGGCTGGTATGTGATCACCAACCGAATTCCAATTCTTTTTGGCGTGGTTTATCCCCAGTGATTTCTTGTGAGGAGACAGCGATTGGGGATCCAAATGGGAAAAATAGCTTCCATACATGGTCTTATCCAAGAAGTAGATATTGAAAGCCTCAACAGTAGCCAAGATATCTTTGAGAGCGTCAGAATCTCCAGTGATGCGATAGTACATAGTTATTCCAGCCAATGCATAGATTTGCTCGTACAGCGGGATGGTATCTTTATCGTCGCCGTTACTTGATGGTAGGTGGGCGTTCGTTCCATCGTAATACGAGGCCCACAAAACAGATTTTCCATCGGGCATCGCGAGACGAAATGTATCGCGCTGGTATCGGACTCCTTCGCGGAGAGCTGTGAGGTATCTCTCCTTTCCTGTTAGTTGGTACGTGACAGCATAGCCGTACAGCAAGCGAGATAGCACTGCGACTTCCTGCAAACTGCTCTTGGGCTGATACAGCTCGTTCAGCTCAGTGCGATAGCGCGTAAAATTCACATCGCCGTCGGAAAAGAATGCGTTGAACCAGGTGTTTCCTTGCGCGCTGATCATGTCAACCCACCAGCGAGGCTCTTCGAACAACAAATTTCCTTTCGTTTCGGAAATCGGCCTCCCCTGTTGATCATAGAGGAGATAAACGGTGCGGACATCTATGCGATTGCGGAGATGATCGCGAAAGTAAAGCCCCTCGACCAAAACCATGGCACCCACAGCAAGGTATAACTTCAGCTTATCACCAGGCTTGGCTGTTGATGGATCGTAGCCTGCAGGCAAACCGTAACTATCGTAGCTACCACCTAAGTTAGGTAATGGCCTATACCATACTTCAGAATTGACGAAGGCGTAGATAACATCGTTTCCAGTGAGATCTTCGCTTCGTATGCGTAGCTTGAAACAGCTATCCTCGGAAATAATCTCAGTTACGTATCCCAGAAAAGTAGTATGCTGGCAAAACTGTCGTGCGGCCATCGCGGCAATTCGTGACGACTCGCGATCGAAGTTTATGGTACGTTGCGACTCACACCACTAGCTGCTGTCCGCTCAAACTCTTGTTTTTATACTCAACGCCTGAGAACGGCGAAGGGCGAGCTAAGCTAGACAGAACCAGGATTCAGGAAAGAGAACTTAATTTCCAGGATGAGGTTGTCAAAACAAAATAATGATGTATAATATACCGTACGTGGAATGTGAGATGGCGTATATAAGTAGATCTGACCCCCAATTGCCCCACGCGCACGCGCGATTCACTTATGAAGGTGACGACCTTTGCCTACATAGAGCTGGACACACAAAAAAAAATTTGTAGCTCGCCTAAATCTCCCGACCTGGTGACTTGTGTGGATGACAGAATGATCACTTTATATACCTGGACTCTTGCACATGCGTGCAGAGTAATTGCTGGTCTAGACTAGTTAACAGATAAAATTAATTCGATCATAACATGTAACTTTTAATGATGAATGTGTAGCTATGCATAATGCAACATGACGGAATGGGTTTAAGAGAGTTCACTTTTTCTTGTCGTACTTTCCTTCGCCTTTGTATCCAGTGACATAGCTAGCTTGGGAGGCAACTGATCCAGGGCTCATCCCAGCTCCCTTGGATGGGGCATCTCTACCCTGGAGACCTTTACCACGACCACTCTCATCAAATCTGTGCTTGTGAGAACCAGTGTACTTGGAAGAGTCCGTCATTCGATCCAGAATATCACCCTGCACATATCAGCAATGAGATACGGCTAATCAAGGTTAACAGGCATTGTATCAGGGGAGTAAAGCACAACATACTCCAATACGTAGCTTGCACATGACACGTACATGTACACTTCAACCTCGATTATCCAAACTTGATGCAAAGAAAATACAGGGTCAAAATACAAAATTAATTATGACCACATGACTGGCTTATGAATATGCAGTAAACCTACATTGTGTAGTTGCCACACGAAAACCAGCTGCTACGCTGGTATCAAATCTAGTTCTAACGCTCAAGAAACACAAAGAAATTATTGTTCTATCAATCGAGGATGAGATTAAAATCGTTGAAATGTTCGATAAGTCTGTCACATAGCATGCATGATCGATTTCATGGGTGTGGCTTGGGCGTGATCAATGTTACCGGCATCCAAACTTCTTACTTATCCGAATGGTTCAAATCCCCTTGGCCAAAGGGGTTGAGGTTGGACTGTACTTCAAGTTAGTATCTTAAAGGGGGAGGGGGGGGGGTTGCAGAGTACATTCCCTATCTTTCCATCCTTACACAATAATGCAATTAGAATGCGCTTATTGAGTATCAGCAAGCTACAGTCGTAGATGTATATGGATGGGTAAGGGGTCGTCAATAAATCATAATCTAGAAGGCTCGTTTAATGTCGACCAGGAACTCCTGCTTGATACAGACAGGTTGTACATTACAGATTTAGGCTGCGTAGATGGCTAAGTGCACCTACTGCCAAACAGTATGACAAATCAAAAATTAATTATTGCATGCATTTCCTACGTGCAGTATACACATAATTATGACCGTAAATCATGAATATTTCGTTGTTAAAATATTTTCAGACAGCCTGGCTTATGTGAAAATTAAACGCACGAAAATACATACACAATATTGGTGATAATGCGGTACAGGGTCGTTTGTCTGAAAATTATTTAAATTATTGCACGAAATATTTGCTATTTACGGTATTATACATGTATATACTCATTACAATACCTAAACATTGAGGTACGTTCTCTTTACCTTTGCTTTTGGTTTTGGGCTCGACTTTGGACTCGATGTATACTTTCCATCTCCTTTGTATCCACTGACATAGGCCTGCTGTGAACCGACTGACCCAGGGACCATGCCCTTTCCCTTAGCGACGGAGTCTCTTCCCTCCAGACCCTTCCCCTTCCCCTCCTCATCAAACCTGTGCTTATGGGAACCAGTGTACAGAGAAGTGTCGGTCATGCGCTCCACGATATCACTTGTTGCCGATTTCTGTAAAAATTAATAAGAAAGCAGAAAATAATAATAATCTTTGTTGTATTTGATTGTACAGATTGTAACAACTTCAATTCTATTATAACAGGTGAACAGGGCATCATAGCGGACATTATTGCATATATAGCTACAGTGTTCTTCCCAAGCTAAATTCAAGGCATGACGGGAGGGGGGGCATAGTTTGGGTGGAATCTGTAGCCACATCAAAGCACATGGATTATCCCTATTCCCACACCAAGGAGACTCTGTACTGAAGGCTTGTTGGGCCGACATGCCTTAGGTATGCTGGGGAGAACACTGAGGTACAATAGAGTAAAGATCAAACCATGATCATAATCATTAATTTTTCTTAGCAAAGGGGCTACATGTATGTAACTTTGAGAAGGGGGTTTTCAGTATGTGAATGTGGTTGACCACACTCTAATAGCAAACAGGAGGAAACCCTCTATAAGAGGGATTCCGCAAATCGATTATCCCGCGGCGCTAATTAGCTAAGCGGCAGAAGTCGACGTACCACGCCTACTGCCACACCCTTTGTGGGCAAAAAGGCCAACTGCTGTGTGTTGCTGTATTGAAACGTGTCAAGTTTTTTTTCGAAAACGAGCGACTATTTCGAAGGTCTGAGCAATAAAGCGAAGAATCGATACAAAGAGAAGCTCCAAGCAGTCGGTCTTGGTATCCAAGACGATCCTTACAAGCCTGAGAAAGGTAGTAGGCGTAAAACGTCGACTTCGGCCGCTTAGCTAATTAGCGCCGCGGGATAATCGATTTGCAAAATCCCTCTATACTACGATACACACCACATAGTGTATGATGACCTTTACCAGAAACCGTGCCAAATTTATTATTTAATTGGAACGTATTGCCACGTGCAATATGGCAATACCTCGATACCGTACCGTACCGTACCGTACCGTCGATTGATCTATCGAGCTAGCAGTTTAGATGTCAAACTAAGCTGTCTCCTACATTTATATGGGCACTTACCGACTGCTTTGATGTCTTTCTGGAGTTAGAGACAATCGTTCTGATGGCTACGGTACCGACAACTCGAGAATGATTCAGCGATCAGAGTGAAATTTCCAAACTAGAACCATATTTTTGTTGTTCTGGCCACTATCATAATATTCACTGCCACTAAATAGGACCGATTAGTGATAGCGCTTGTGCTCTGGTAAAACTTCCAGAATTGTTCTAATTGCAGCTCTTAGGCGCCTCCCTGATTTAGGCGCCCTTTGACCTGCTCGTAAATTTTTCGGCTCTAATTGGAGGTGCCTGCACGATCTGTAATTATTTTTTGGGGGCGCCTATATTAGAAAGTATACGGTATAGCATCTGTACATGTACATGCTCATGTAGATCATCTCTATAATCCATAAACAAAATTGCCACGTGATAACACATGGCTATTAACACCAATACAAGGTGAGATCAGGTATATTGTACTCACTCTAATTATCCGAACGGCCAAAATAATTATTGTTAAATAGAAAATAAATAAATTCGGCCAATGGCTTGTTCGAGCGTAAACAAAATGGATCTGGGAAAAAAATGGAGAAAGTACTAGTGACGAAGAAGCAGCACCAGAGCTCCAGTGTCGCTGTGCTCTGAGCGATTGCAAAATGATCGCCGTCTGTATAAGTCCGTGTTACCTTTCCGGTCGTAGATGCTGGTAGCCACACTCTTTGATAAACGTGGAAGAGTTGTCTCGAGATCCTGCCATGCTGTATTGCTGGCCGTTTGGTTGATTAGAGTGGATGAGAAAACTTAAAATTCAAGATATTTGATGAATTAAGAAGGAAATAAATTATTTAAACTTTGCCGTTCGGGCTATTAGAACGTTCAAATAATTTGAGTGAGTACGGTAGGATGTGCATACACATACTCTCTCTCACACTTGTCTCCTCACCGTGGCTCCAGCTGTGGTTGGACCCGTCTTGGACGACGTTAGCTTGGTAGTGATCTTCTCGTATCCTTTAGGATCTCCGGGATACTTGGTCTCAGCTACAAGTTTAAGGGCTTCCTGGAACTGACCAAAAGTGATTTTCCGTTCTGTTTTACTGTAAGTGTGTATAAGGATGCTAGCTCATAATAATAATAATAATAAATTATTATTAATTTTTGTGTCAAAGAAGCCCATGGATACTGAATTTGAAGCCTTAAAACGTGCGATGCTGTTCATGTATAATGAGCCCAACCCATAAAATTAGTTATCTCTAGTCAAATATTGGGCACTGTCTAGTATTCTATAGCTATTAAAAGTACAATGCTTCTTCTTACGGCTTGGACTTGGCGAAAATGATGTCAACATCTGTTGGAGTCAGCTTTTTGTCGAGTAGCTTCATGTCTCGACATAGCTTGGCGAACTTGGCTCCGTCCATGAGAGCTGTAGAGTCCTTGGAACCAGCTCCAAACGCACAAAACTCCCGAAAAGTTTCTTCTAGGGGAGAACGTTTCGCCATCTTATCAAATCGCTTGAGTGGTAGGATCCCAAATGTAAGCGTTAATGATTTGTTGCGTAAGCAACCGCACCCACACCCCTTTCACAAAAGCAAATTAGGTAAAGGTCGACAAAATAGCAAGTGCGTATACGTATACATTCAACAGCTATAAAATAGATCAATGATTGTTATTAGGGATAATACCGTTAATTTTATCTATGATCACACAAACAGCATAATATTATAGCATGTAACAATAATTATTCAGCAGTGAAAGGAACAGAGCCAGTTAACACAGATTTTCTACTGACTGTAGCACCCTTTGCTTGCTGGGGTTCTTGAGGATTCCCTTGAGTTTCTTGCTTGTGGATTGTGATAGTCCATTCTCATCTTTCTTCTCTTGTGGTCCTGATCTCTCCAGCACAGTCAGCGCAGACTCCCTCAGGGTCTCATACTGCTCAGTAACAGTGTCCAGTTCGTCTTGAACTGCTTTTCTCTCTTTCTCTGCCTCAGAGAGCTTCTGTTCTTGATAGTTGAGAGCAGTTTTGGTGCTGCGTAGCTCAGCCTTCACCATGATCAGCTGGTCCTTGACTGTGTTTAAGTCAGTCTGCACAGAATCCAACTGCTTACTGACTGAATCTCTCTCTTCTTGTAGGGTACTTGCCTTATACTTCTCTTCTCGCAGGTTTGATTCCAGGCTGAGCACTTTTGATGTCAATTCAGTCTTTTTCTCTTCACCAGCGTCAAGCTGTGCCCTGAGACTGTTACATTTTGAGTCCAGAGACTCCAGTTCTGCTTTAAGTGAACATTCCGTGTCCGCTAGGCACTTCTTTAGATATTCCACCTCCTCCTGAGCTGCCTTGAGTGAGGCACTTTTGCTGCCAAGGTCTTGCTTCATGGTGTGTATGCAGGATTGTAGCTCGCTGTTCAGTGCAGAGATTTCTTCCGATTTGGCCATTTTGGATTGTGTGTCCTCTTGAATGTGTGTAATGATGGCATCTAAACCACTGTTTGATTCCTTGAGCTCCATCACTTGTAGCTTCAAAGCAAGAGTGGCGCTTTCCGCTTCTCTCTCTTTGGCTTTTGCCGCTTCAAGCGACTCCTTCAGTGCATCTATTTCATCCTCTAGGTTATGCCGAATAATGGTGCACTGGCCATGCGACGTCTCTAGCTCTGTCACCTTCTCAACGATGTCTCTGGTTTCCGTTTCATACATGGAGAGCTGTGAGTGGAGAGCGTCAACCTTGCTGTTTCTAGCAGTCACCATCTCCGAGAGAGAAGTCACTTGCGAGACAAGAGTAGCATTCTCACACTCCATTAGCTCACTAGCACAATTCAGGTCAGATATAATGGAATCTCGTTCGAGGAGGGCCCCCTCCAATAATTGAAGTCGGCGTTCCAATTCAAGTACCCTTGCTTCTTTCTCATTCTTTGTTAGTTTTACTGAATTGGATTCACCCTCGATGTCGTTGAGCTTGGTACTCAGTTCGAAATTATTCTGCTCAAGTTCTTCCAACTTCTTCAACAGCCTATCCACCTCTGCTTCATACATGCTCTTCTGATTTTCAGTTGAGGACAACTTAAGCTTCAGGTCATTCATCTCACTCACGAGCTTGGACTGCTCTCTCTCCTTCTCTTTGCTGCCCTCTTTAGCTTCGAGCGTGGCCATCTCCATTTTCTCCAGCTCCTTTTGCAGCTTGTTAGCCAGTTCCCAGTTGCATTTGGCCTCTCTGGTAAGCTTCTTATTAGCCTTTGTTAGTTCTTGGATGTGAGCATTCACTTTTTCCTTGGTTTCCTCGAGAGTGGATTTCTGAGCTTTTGCCTCTTCCAGTTGTTCTGACAGCTCATCAAGTTTGGTATGCAGAGCTTGCATTTCATCAGAAAGGTGGGCATGTTCTTTTGATTGCGCTCGTAAGGTAGCATTCTTGGCTCCGAGGCTGGCAACTTTTGTTAATAGTGAAGCCTCCTTTTCTTGGAGCTCTTGAAGTTTTGTCATAGCATCGTCCAGAGATTTACCAGCCCTCTCCAGCTCACCTTTCAGTTCTAGCTTCTCTGTCTTCAGTGCTGCGACCTTGCGTTTATACCCGACCATGGCCTCGGCTGCTTGCTGCTCCAGTGTAGAATGCTGACTCTTCACTGCTTGAAGACTTGCTAGTTCTTCCTGGACGTCCTGAAGCATGGCTTGAGATTTCTCAAGTTCACTATTTGTGTGGTCTTTTTCCGCAGTAAGAGTTTTAATTTGAGCCTCCAGTGATTCAATAGTATCCTGGGTTTCCAGTGAATGCTGAAGCTCTTTTCTCAGTTTAGTTTGTAGTTCTAGATTCTGGCGTTGGAGGGACTCCAACTGATCCTGCAGTGAGGATACCTCCTTTGTGAGCTCTTCGTTTTTCTTACTAACACTGTGCTTGGCTCCCTTTTGATTCGCAAAAGTAGCCTTTGCCTCCTCAAACTTTTGCTGGATACCTTCCTTCTCGTCGAGCGTACGATCGTATTGCACCTGAAGCTCATCCATGGCCTTCTCGAGCTCCTTCATTTCTTTCTTCATCTGAGACGACTTGCTGCATGTCATTTGGAAGTTTGTCTGTAGACACTGTAGCTCTTGCTTTAGCTTGCTATTCTCGTGCACTAAGGTGTCCAGCCTAGTCTCCTCTGGGATGGGTTTGACAGGTGTGGTAGCAGGCTTAGCTCCACCAACTTTGGTCGGTGTACCTAACGTGTATGTGATGTCACCCCTTTGGCTGTCAGCCTCTTTCAGTTTCTTGGCTAATGAATCATTTTCGCTTTTGAGGGCTTCAATTTTGCCCAAGAACTCGCTTTGCTTATCCTTCAGGAAATCATTTTCTTCTGTGAGCTGTGAACATGTTTGTTTGACGTGTATTAGTGCTTGGTTGAGATTGGCCACCCTGGAGGATCCCTCCCTGTCGTGTCTAGACCGCTGGGTCTCAATGGAGTGAAGCTCTTCGTCTTTGTAGTGGAGCTGCTCCTGTAAGGCATCACATTTCTCCTCCTTTTCAGAAAGTCTAAATTGTGTGTGTGTGTGTGTGTGTGTAACAGCTATTATTGTACGGTTATGCACTCAGTCACAATGACTGAATAGGATGTCTCTTGAAGGAACATGTACATTGTATATACTATCGTGAGTACAACAAAATTAATTTGCAAAGTTGAAGAAAAATAGGCTTTGAATTGATTGGCATCACAACTAGTACCAACCATGCACATAGCAGCTAGGCCATTATTTTTGAACATGCAACCATTATTATTATGCAGGTATATAAAGGTTGTCAATAAATACATGTCAGGGTTTCATTTGGGGGGGGGGGGGGGGGTGGGCGGGAGGGGTCACTCGCCCCCCCCCCCTTGAGAGTAGCCACCATTCATACATGTAATACATGCACAAGTAAAAGATTTAACGGGTGAAAGTGTCCAAAGCGGCAGTTTTGCTTATTTTTAAGCCATAAATTAGCTAAAGCTTCGCGCTACACACGGTAGGAGACACATCCCACATTCTTGCAACATGTCTTGAAATTGAGGGGAACCAGTGGATATTACTGACAGACTTTCCCCATCCGAGTGCTCAGAAGCCACCAGAAACAGTCTCAGAGGTTGAAACATTAAAAAATTCTCCTGGGGGAGCATACACCCAGACCCCCAGGCCCCTAGTATAATGAAGTTAATGAGCACGTCATTCTTCATGGATGTAAAAAACATACTATAGTCTTTGCCCCCCCTTAACTCTGGAATTGTCGCGTTTGCCCCCCCCCCCCCCCCCCTTGACAAAAATCCTAAATGAAACCCTGCATGATGTCTACAGATTGATGCACACATACTGAGCTCTATAATGGATGCATGGATACAGGCACTCCTGGTACAGGGTAATCCCTCTAGTCTCTTATTTCTTACTAAAATAGTAACCACTTAAATTTGGCCTACCTTGTCTTGAGGTTCTTGATTTCCAGCTGTAGACTTCCAATGATTGTCTTAGATGAGGCAGTTTGCTCCTTGAGACTGGCTTCAGCTAGCTCCAGAGCATGCCTGGTGTCATGTGCTGAGGCCCGAGCCTCCAATTCGGCAGACTCCAGCTTCTCCAACTGCTGCTTAGCATCCTTCAACTGGCGCTGATGCTCTCGCAGGTCGTTGAGTAGATCCGTCTTCCTGGAACACACAATAGTGACATGCATAATCATGTGTTGGGAAGCATCAATAAACTGATACCACAATAATTGTTTTTAGCAATAATTATAAGTCTAGACACCCAGAGCTTCTCCTCTCCTCTTAGCATCACACTTGGTTTTACCTAGGGAAAGCATGCACTTAATGCCTACTACTATTCAATAGCCAAATGTCATGGCCTTTCTACAAAATTATGAGTCCCTTCATAAAGAGAAATGAGTCTGGTGACAGGCTTATAGCTATACATGTACGTGACTTATACTCTGCAGTTAGAAGTGCAGCCCAATCAGATTGCTCCACGCCCAACGCATAGTCTAAACAATCAGGTGCCATATCTTCTTGTTTAAAGACGCTTTCACAATACACGTGATATAATGCTAGTCTCCTAGCCACACCTTTCAATCTACGAGAGAAAGAGGGTCTGGTAACTTCACGTGCATGGAGTTATGCTGCTGGAATGCAATTATTGGCCGTTTATGTGCAAAACTCAATGTATATGAAGTTACCAGACCTTCTTTCTCTTGGAGATTGAAGGGTGTCGCTTGTTAAACTAACATATAAATCCCACCCTCGGCACGGCAAAACTCTTCCTCTGCAAAGGATGGATTAAGGATTGACTGTGGCAAATAAACCTTCATAGAATGCACACACTATATTATTATTCAAGTGCCCTAGCAGCAAAGAAGAGGGAGTAGGATTTCGAAACAGATTTTCAGAAAGCATGCTGATTAATTATACCTTTAATATTACTATAAAGGTTGTTGTCTATGACTAGCACACAACAAATTATGTCTCGAAAGGAGGTTTGATTTAGCTTAGCGGATTTAGTATGGTAAGCTCACACACGTTTGGTTAGCCGTCTTTAGCACTTCTTCCTTTCTGCTCAGCTCGACTTCAACGTCGGCTAGTCGCTGACAGACTGTCCTGTTCTCATCCTCCAATCGCTCCATCTCTTTTCTCGATGCCATCCTGAAATCAAGTTTGATCTTGTTCAGATATAAAAAAATTTGAATATCAATGACGCAATCAATAAACAACCAATCAGATCCCCCGTTTAGTTATGCACGCGTACGCGCGCCTCGCCCCGGCCGCCCGAACTGTAAGGTGAAAGGTCAAGGAGTGCCCACGTGGTGGAGTTTTTGCAGAAGATGGATCCTCTTCAGTTTCCCGGGACGATAGAAGACACTGAGGAAATACAAATGGAGGAGAGCGACTCGGACGATGAGGAGGTAACTCCACAACTACTCTTCTGTTTAGTGCTCTCTCTATATTATTTTAATATCTGAGTTTATATGTTAATACTGACTACTAGCAAGGAATTGGCGGCTTGTAGATTTTATCACTCCCTATTTGCTTCAATTAAGGGAGCGTTAGCCAGCACTACTTTTATTAGTTTTATCATTTATGGAGCGTAAGACAGGCCGTCATTATCAAATCTGGTTAGTGTCATACTAGTGATGCATGGGAATGTAGGGGTTTTCTTTAAATTGTGGTATACTCGGAGCGAGGCAGTGGCGTACCCAGGGGGGTGCTCAGGGTGCTGGAGCACCCCCATCAGCTCTGGCACCATGCTGGCACAACAGCCAGTTCAGTAGCTCAGTGACAAATATGGTTACTGATAATCGATGACTGGAAGCTACTACCAATAATAAACTTACTGGCCTCTAAATTCGCTCCCAAAACTGCAGTTTCTCGCCGCGACTTGGCCTAAAACAGCCTTCTTTGTCAGCCAGCTACCTTCAAGAACGCGTTTAATTAGGGGTGTGGTCAACGTTTTGGGGGCGTGGCTAAAAATTTTGCGCGCGCGCTTTGCGCGCGAATGTCTTAGCACCCCCCTCCCTTAAATCCTGGGGACGCCACTGCGAGGCATACATTTCATGAATGTACAGACTTTGATGGAGTGCCAGTCATAAAATTCATATTGTATTAGTATTGGCTAATTATCTTCATGAAGATGTTATAGCCATACCCTATGTGCTATGCAAAGTTCACTACCCTAGTTTGGCTTTAATATTTATACTATATACAACGAAAAATATTTTTCAGACAATCAATTTTCTTATATAGTCCGTGTCCTAACCTGGAGGGCATAAAAGATGCACTCTTTTACAAGCACAATTGGTCAGAATTGTTATGCTGTGTGCAGTCACATTATCCTATGATTGTGACATCAAACATACTTCTTGTGTTGAGTTGATATTTTGGCAACTACTACAACCACATGGATAAACTATTAAAGGTGGAAGGGCACTAGTATGTATAAATCTGCTACTACATTAGATGCACATTTACTTGCAATAGTCAACCCTAGCTGTAAAAGTTCGTTGTTTCTTTACCTCCCAACTCCCTAAGGAGCCAGGAATGGTGCATGGTCAGATCAGACAATACTGCTGTACATCACCACTAATACCTTTACACTGTACACTACTAACAGTATGCTATGAGTGCCAGTTAGTGCAATGCGCATGCGCAGATGAAAGCAGCACTGAACTATGCTATCATGGTGTAGACCACACCCCTCACTGCAGGCCAAGAGCAGCTGCTCAAACTCAATGTGTAATAGCGATGTTCTCACTCCGCTCGAACGTTGAATCTACCACCAGACCATGACAAAGAGCAGACATTGCCTCTCGCTTTGCTCGAGGCTCGGTGGCCTGTCGAAACGCGCGGTGCTTGCACCGCTCGCTTGAGCTCGAGAATGCATCTCTATGGCCCCCTAGGCACTAGGCCCTGGCAACCTTACCACAAGTCCAGCCCAATCTTGTAGTGGTGGTGGAGCCCCCCCCCCCCCCCCCCCCCCACTCAGCTTACAAATAAGCAAGTTCCTCTGCTGTATCAGCTATTCCCACATGTCTGTTGAAAAGATTCGACATCACTCTGCAGGGCTTCATGACGACTAAAACTTCTTAAATATCTGATCATTTCAAAAACACCGGGACATTAGTATTACCTTAATTTGCGTATAAATCTTGCTACAAGCGTGTGTGTATATCTGAGAAGACAGAAAGAGGAGTTATGATAGCTTCATTCTAGTCAATCTTGGGGTGATCAGTAAAAAGTGGAACTTCTCCGTGTGGCATGTATGCACTCACTCAAGGTTAACAGTGGTCTCAATTTCCAAGACATGTTCCTCAGTGTATACTAATATACATGCAGTGCTGTACATGTTAATAAAGTACATACTGTATTCGCTCGATCAGACACTGCTCTCGATTAGTCGCCGCACCCCCGGAAGTGCTGAACGAAATAGTCGCCGCTCTTGAATAGTAGCCGCGCCACGCCTACTATTCGAGAAGCACGCAGCACGTGGACATGCCTCGCGACTCCTTCTCGATGGCAGCAGGTACACGATAAAACTGTCTAAAACAAGTTCTGATCCCCAGGCTTCTTCTACATCAGCAAAGGGGCCAGAATCTCCTAGATTAGTGGTGTCAATCGACCATTTCTCTAAGGATTGCCTCTCTGGCAGCTACTGGTATTAATAAACGCTGCACAAACTCGGGCGATGAAATAAATAGTAGCCGCGGCGTCTGATCGAGCGAATACGGTACATACAAAGTGGACCAGGATTTTTTAGTCATGGAAATCGATGAGCTCAAGGTAGCATGCCATACTCAGTGTAGCACCTGTTTCAGAAATGAGTAGGCTCACCACTGCAGATGAGGTCAAGGTAGCATGCCATACTCAGCAGGCTTTCATTTAGGATTTTCGTCGGGGGGGGGGGGGCAAACTCGATAATTGCGGAGTTAAAGGGGGGCGAGGACTATAATAATACTTTATGTTTTTTCATCCATAGTGAATATTATTGGGGCGAGCCTGAGCGAGCCCCACGTAAACGGTAATGCACTGCGCGACTGAGGTATATAATTATATATATATATATATGGTACATTGGTCCTTAGTTACGCCCCGCCCACGGGCTGTATATACGTTGTTCTGATTTAGCGAATTGCAAATTTACACTCACGCTTGTATTGATCAAGCAAGCTCAGTACCGTACACATACCGCGCCGTAGAAGGCTCCAAAGGAGGAGAGAGCGAGGCAGAGCTTGTTATCAGCTCAACAGCGCAAAGGGACCAGCTATTATAAAGAACGCGATAAAGATAGACTAGACGTGCTGCTCACTGATGACTCTGAAAACAGAGGCAATTAAATTTTTTAATTGACTGCCAGTCGGCACTGTAGGATGGAGGGGAATAATCTATCGTACAGCTGTAGACCTACAGGCCTACACGGCACTATGAGACTGTCTGTCATTGTTTGCTTGAATCTGTATCAGTGGTCTTCAAGATCTATCGTGCTATGGCTTTATTAAAATTTTCTAGTCGCAGCTCAGCTAGACATTCAGAGGCTCAGCTCAGGCTCGCCCCAAACAGGCCCTGCATGACACTAGTAATGTACATGTAGAATAGTACATTAGGGGGGTCTGGGGGTATGCTCCCCCAGGAAATTTTTAACTCTACAACCTCTGAGACTGTTTCTGTTGGCTTCTGAGCACTTGGATGGAGAAGCATGTCAGTGATATCCCTCCTTTTTAATAGTCAAATGTTGGATGGGGAATGTGTTTCCTAACATGCGTAGCGCGAAGCTTCAGATAGTTTGTAGGTTCAATATGAGCAAAACTGCTGTGTTGCACACTTTCACCATTTAAGCTTTTTACATGTACATGTATTGTACGTGTATGGTTGGTTCGGGTTCGGTTTGGGATGAGTAGGCTTAAATTGCCACTACAGCTCTGTTTAGTGGGTATATTATTTTGTTGAAAAGATCAGACATCACTCTGCAGGCTTCATGAAGTCTGAACAATTTTTTAATGTCTAAACACACTGTGCATGTATGGGCAAGAGTTGTTATGAGCACTGCCATTAATTTTTAGTGTTGCCTTGATTGCCTTATATACTATAGCAAATAATAAGGCAATTGAAGCAATAGGTTTTTTTGTGAGATCAGTTCACTTTTTTGGTGCATCAAAGTATTATTATTATTAATATCTCAATTTACAGTTAATAGTTTATTACCATACTGTCCTGGGCAAGTGCCCATATGATAATATTATAACCCATTCCAAGGGGTCACTATAGCGTACAAATGTATGGACTTTTAATTCCGGGTAAGTGCCCACGTGGGCCAAAATCACGAGTTATGTACTGTATAAGCGTCCATGAGCGTTTACCATATACTGACTCTCTATGATGATAATTCTCTCTAGATTGCTTCAAAGGGATCAAAAAGCCAATCATCGTTTTCAGAAGGCTTTGAGTTTTCTGCCAGTAGTGGTGTTGGGGATGGTGGTGCTTGGAGCAGCTGGGACCTGGACGAGGAGGTAGTCCAGATGGCTGGGAGGAGACAGGTATGTACTCCACACATGCACAACACTACTGTGTTCTCTTTAAGCTAAATTCAAGGAATGACAGGTTGGGTAGAGCCTGTGTCCACAACAAAGCTCATCGATTATCCCTATTCCCACATTAAAGGAAACGGTTTGTTGGTGCGACATGTGCTAGGGAGAACACTGTACTAGTGTTCTAGTGTGTATTGAACATTCTACAACTAATGGGTATTTCATACTGATACCTAATACTGGTCCTGTAACTTACCTTCGGGTGACAATTATTTGCTGGTACAGTAGGAGTCAAAAAAACGGTGACGCTTCCGTTCCTTCCCGTTCAGATGGAAGCGAAACGGCCGTTCCCCATGCCCAAGAATGGAAACGGGACGGACGGAGGCCGACGCGACGGAAAATGCAGTCGACTATTCCAATCGTAGCTAGCACGAAAATGACGCCTCAAAGCCTAAGAAAGCCAAAAGAAGCATCGCTCTATCCAAGCGATTGCATTTGGAAGCAATTAGAGTTGATTGGCAACGCGAGATCGATCGATCATCGATAGCAGACTTCGAACCCAGTCGAGCCTCGATCACAGAGCTCGCTCAAAATCGAAGAGCGGCAGTAGTAAACTGCCCCAGAACAGTTTAGAAGACCATAGCAATATAAAACTATCGATTCTAGTCAGCGAGTCAATGAGCTAGCCTTTCTTTTTTTGCACGTCGAAAGACCACGCCCAATTACTAATTATGCACACGTGCATACGGAATGGAAACGGAACGGCTGGCATGAGCGGTGAAATGGCGTCTGAATGCGACGGAACGGAACAGAAGCGTCACTGTTTTTTTACTCCTACTGTACATTTTTCTGCGATTTTGGCTTAAAACACAGTTTGCAAGTACTAAATTTTGCGATTTGTATGGTATAGGGTTGACATATTCTAATGCTCTATAGTGCATATAGCTAATGATAGTGGATACAAAAATGTTGCATTTTTAGACCATTCTGCAGAAATAATAGCAAAAAATAGTCACCCTAATGCATTCATAATTTAACGCTTATAAATGTACCCCCATTGGTTTTTTTACCCTGCATGTATGAGCGAGCGGTGATTTGTCAGTCTTTTTTTGTCTGCTGTGACCACCAGGTTATCCGAGATCTAGATTTAGGCATATGTAGAATGAGTTGAAATGTATTTGTGTTGATACATTATAGAGACCACTGATGACATCTGTTGATGTGAAGATAGCACGAGCACGAGAAATGAGAAGACTGAAGGTATAGCAAATAGAATTCCAGGAGCATAGTAATTACCTTATATCTGGAAATTTTCATTGTAATAATATTTTCGTAGTCAATGACAGCTACGAAAATTAATCTTAGCATGCATTATTAACACTAATGTGGTAAGAGGTCGTTCCTACGAAAATTTTTTTACACGAAAATTTATCATACAAAAGTTTCTGCACACGAAAATTTCCAGATCTACGGTGTTGTTCCTCGTTGCAATGTTGGTACCCGTATTTTTTATGAAATAATAAGTTGCGTACGTTGCGGAATGGTGAGCATGATGTTGTAAATGGAGAGGAAGTATATGTGTGAATTTAAAATTGCAATAAGATTATAATACTTGTGCCTAATGCTTGTCGGAGTGGCGAGTCAGTTGTAACAGTTGTTTTTGATGATAAATAGTATTGTATGTACATGTGTGTACGGTATATCTGATGTATTGGTCCAGCAAAGAATTTTATGTATTCAGTATTAAATTTTGTTACATAATAATTATATAACAAGCAGTGCATGGTAATAGTTATCCAAGTAGGAGTGGTAGTTTGCCCGTGAAGGCCTCGTACATATCCCTTCTTTCAAGTGGTACAAAGCAGCAGCAATAATTTGGGCCACAGCCACCAGAATTGTGGTAGCCACGGTTCCACTGTATTTTGAACCCCATTGAAGGATGAGTGACTGTGCTCTCAAAACTTTCTGGGCGGTGCTTGTACACGTGGACTGCCCCTATAACTTTCCATGTGCGTGTCCTGGATCCATATATAAATATTACACTAGTATAATAATATTATTATTGATTCTCACGCTCATACAAAAATAGGTATGATTTAGTGGGTGGGGGGATTTAGAGTGCATACATTGTATACTGCGTTAAATCCCGTCTATATAGACGACTTAAGGCGTGAACGTTTAGCCGATTAGATGACCACCAGGAGGTGTGACCAGGCGCTACTCGCACCTTTGCTGCTGCCTCAAATGTATTAGTCGTATATGGGAATAGAAATACTCTCAGTTGCTACGACACGATAAAAATTGAGCAGCACCCTAGAGCCTGAGTGCAGTAAGATCGGCCACTAAGTATCCATAATTGTGGCGATAGATGAATGGCAAGAGTCCTTGCTGTTTTGTAAGTGTTTCAGAGCATTTCTTCCCATACCCATAGTGTATTTTTGACCACCAGTGGGCGTATGCATACGTGTGATATAGTGCGATTCACACCTTTTAATGAGATAAACGTTCACGCCTTAAGTCGTCTATACATTGGTGGGGCAGTGTATCCATAAACTTTTGTACATGTATATTCCTACATGTACGTACATAAGAGGAATTAAGCATAACCTTAAACTAATTACATGCCATTGTACCTCCTACATTATTAGTATATGGCAGAAGTAGTGTAAGGGAATGCTACTGTAGGATTGGTATGTTGTGCGATATAACCGTATTTTTAGTTATGCGATTATGCGAATTTGCACGATTAAAAATCGCAAAATAAATACGCG
The DNA here is from genome assembly GCA_963930775.1 of Cliona cf. orientalis. Lineage (NCBI taxonomy): Eukaryota > Metazoa > Porifera > Demospongiae > Clionaida > Clionaidae > Cliona > Cliona cf. orientalis. The sequence continues at coordinate 7,513,536 of OZ005691.1, forward strand.
CATTACATACATTGTGCAGTAAGGTGGCCGGCTGAGGCGTGCACCACGTACACGTGGTCTTATTGCATGTGCGATCGATCAGCTAGTAAGTGCTCAGTCTATTTGGCCGAACGGTATACTGTAGCAACAGTTTGAGCCTGGAAAGAGCCAGAGAGAAGTACGCTGCTGATATTTACGGACTACTGGTGAGTATTTTCAGCATTAATCACCTATACTAAGGGCTGATAGCTCTTTCCTCTACTAGAGCAGGTAGTCTCGTGCCCAGACCCCACCCTCGAGGGTGGAGTCCGGCTCATGCTATTATCGCATAAATAAAAATTGCATAATACTTGTAACTAGAAAATCGCATAAATTTAACCTCGCATAACATACCAATCCTACGGTATTCTTCTATACTCAGATGGAAAATACCGTATAGTGGGAAATTTTCGAGGGAGAAAACTTTCACGAATTTCGTGATTTTTCAGCCATCCGCGAAAGTTTTCTCCACGAAATTCTAGGCATGCCACACCCATTATGCGACCAGATTTAACGTTCCGCGAAAATTTTCTCCGCGAAATGCTCCTTTCCTACCGATCCGCGAAAGTTTTCTCCCTCGAAAATTTCCTGCTATACGGTAGCCTAGGGATATGCTAAATCCCACTATATTATAAATGAAGCCATGACTGGAAACAATGCATTCATTGTAGGTGCAGTGGAACCTTGCTTAGCGGTCACGGTCAGCTTAAGAGCAGTATGCAAGGTCCCACAAATTTCGCCAATACACGCAATACATGATACACTTGCTGAATGATCATTCGTTACTACGGATAGTGGCCAAACCAGTGGTCCCAATAGCTATAAACACTTCCTTAAAAGTATCGATCAGCCTCATCAAATTTTATCTCGTCCTTACAACGCGGTGTAGTGAAAATCTTTAGTCTTGGTTTTTTATTACAAGGAAGGCCAGCTACAAAGTTTTTTTGTACCTGTGTACATGGCGATCTAAATACATGACAATAAAATTTTATTGATATGGGTGGAGCTCCAGCATGCTTGCATGCAACTCAGCCACCTCAATATAGCAGCCAGCATATTCTGGTCCCATGGTGACCGCTATAACAAGGTTTCACTATAGATGTTATTCTTTGCCAACCCAAACCCAGACGCTAAGCCCCACCTGGTGGGAGGATCAATATAATGTAATTTTATCCTAACCCGTACAACACCTGTACTGTTCATCCAGTTCTGCCAATTTTTTCTTACTGCACAGGTGAGTGCAAGTTTCACGGCTGTTTGATACACATCGTCGCTGTACGGCGAATGTGCATCCCTGTTGGCCATTCATAATCGTCATGGCCATGCACACTCCTTGTGCTATTGCCTCGTATTCATCGTGTCTAACACCATCACGTTTCTCTATGATGTGCTGCTCTAAATCAGGATCATAGTCGACTGGTCCGGAGAACTCCTGCGTAGAATGATTTGCTTAATAAAATCAAGAGTATATTAAATCTAATCTGGGGTACTGAAATGTGGACACCTCACCAATACAATTGCTTATTTTGGGCACGGATTGTATTACCATATGTATACTAGCTGTGTATTTTAACCCCTAATATTATTATCAAGTGCGGACACCTCACTATTTAGTAAAGCGGACATCCGGCTTAGCTGCAGTAATACTGCCCAAGTTGGCAGATCAAGGTATGTATGTAGTCTATCAAGCTAGACCCCTTTTTCGCCCGACGACCTTTACCCACTCTATCCACACGCGAACAAGGGGTCTAGCAAAGGTCAGTTTTAATCAAATTTTGTTTGGCCAATCAGATTCAGCTTTTGAAATTCATGCAAGCAATTTATGCGTGGGTGTACAGTAGCAATTGGCAAAAACAGGCACTAGACTAGGCCTACTATGCTTTTAGAGCTTACTTTCAAAACATAGTAACATCAGACTGGGCCATCTGCTGCTGTTCTCTTGCTTTTGAGGCAAGCGCGCACTCGTATGGCTTCACCAAATGAATTGCATTCCAACACTGACCTTTGCTAGACCCCTTTTTCGCGTGTGGATAGAATGGGTAAAGGTCGTCGGGCAAAAAAGGTGTCTAGCTTAGGTATGTATGGTAAGTAGTAAATATGGCAATTCCTGGTTGTGAGAGGGTGCATTCTCCTTCCCCTGAAATTTTTATTTGCTACATGCATTTGACAACTAGATTAAAGCTACTAGGAAGATGATATCATCAGGCGGGGCGAGCCTTCGCTCGTGGATCAGCTGTACTCAACGGTTTTTATTTGTAGAGTGTCAATAAAATACCTTGGTTTTGAGTCACTAACTGGGCAGGCTATATATATATTTGGCACAACCAAATGATCGAATTGAAGCAGCCAGGCTCTCAGTTTGGCCATCATTCATGACATCTTTGAGTATAGTAGAGAAAGGTACAGCTCTACCTGTAAAATATAGCCACAGTACAACTGAAACTGTGCCAACCGTGAATGACTGCCACTGCCATGGCTACAACTCGAGATGAATAAGGTTAAGAGTTACCCAATAGCATGCTCCACGACGCAGATTTGTATCCGCCTAAGGCACTTGAGCTCGAGCCACCACACTGCACTGCCACGATTCCGCGGATTTTACCTTCGATCTGCATTGATGACGACCTTTACCTCTCACAATAAGGTCTACCATGTGGAGTCTGAGCATGCGCATTGAATCGTTGCCCTGCAAGATCACGCACAAATAAATAAATAAATATATATACATGTATATACACCGCTTCCGGTTTCTCGTGTATTCGGGGCTTGCTAGCGCTCAGGCTCGCCCCGAATTATCTGCATGTTGTCGACAACACTGCTTGTATCATGGAAGCCATACAGATCAAAGGCACCGCTTGTAGTTTATCTAACCCAGACCACAGGTAGTAGTAGTTAGAACATGGTACGTAGTTAGAACATGGCTGGCAGTTAGAACATGATACAAGCCACATAAAGCATAGGTACGTAAGTAGTGGCTTACCACTGAAATACACTCGACAGTTACTATGCAAACCTCGTGGTTTACTATAGTAACTCTCGTGTATTTCAGGTAAACCACTACTATCTATGCTTTAAGTATAACGTATTTGGTGTAGTTATTATTGCCACATCAGCAAACAATATCTGAGACAGGGAGCCTCTTCTGTAATATTATTGCCTATGCACTGTATTACACATAAGTGAATACTTGCCTGATTGCTTGTGTTACTCCATGGAGACGTATCTTGTGAGTGTGTAACTATCCAGAGGCTCGACAATACATATATGAGGGTTTGGATCTTCATGTCAAAGGTCTTGACACTATTCAACGTTGCAAATAGTTAGTGTGTGACTATCCTCTTTCTGTAATGACAAAAAGGAGTGAATACATGCGATATTCTACTTTGGCTATTTTGTATATTAGGCCACTCCAATATGATTCACTGTTTCCCCTTTCATCAGAAAGCCTGGGGCATGCGGGCGGGCGGTTCATTATTCATTATTCATTATCACCACACGTATTAGAGCGCCAGCAACATTGACGACCCATGCCAAAGCTACTGTTAGACAACGAGATAAAAGCGGGTATACTAGTACACTATAATGAACAAAATTTGGAAATTGTGGAAAGGATGCGGGTGGGAAATGGGAAACAAGTAATCATATTGGAGTGGCCTTATAGTGCGTGTGGTTGCAAGCTCTGTCCAACCATTTTCCACCTATCATAGCGATAATACATGTATGGCGAAGCCCCCCTCCCTCCCAAGAGAGACAGCTGATCGGGCACATGCATATGTACATGTGCTACATGTAACATGTATATAAACTTAATGCTAAGTTTTAGGTGTCCTGTGATGTACACGGTATGTACGTGTTAGCGCATTGTTACTACTGTAACAGTATTCGTTCTAATTAACGCGCCACTAAAAGTAATTACCGACCTTAGGTGGTGCATAATTAGAGCATGGAGATTAACATTCTGGTCCAGGTGGTGTATCTTTTAGAGAGGCAGCGAAAGTGGAGAAAAAAATGGCTTCCAGTACTCGGTATGGGATACTCGGTATTATCGAACTACAATGCTACAGAACAAAAGAGTATAATTATAGATTATTTTCTAACTTGGCATGTACACTTATTTTCACCTACAATGAATAGAAATAGCACTTTTAGCTGCAGTACTGGTGTGCAAAGCATCAAACAAATATCGCTCCGTAACAGAAGATATGACGTTGGTCTGGTATCACGTGCGCTATAGGTAGCAATACAAACGATAAAAAATAGCTAGATCGAAGGCTATGGACGAGTTGAAGTAAGTTTCTGAAGGTAGAGAATCGCTCTGGTATGTCTGCTGCTACACAGCAATACCGTATGTAGCTAACACGATCAACTGTCGGACCGCCTAGTGAAGCGGTAGCTGTCAACCCCACAAAAATAGTACGGAGCATTAAAAAGGCTTTGCTATCTTACTTCCCTTCAAAATTTTTTTTCAGTGCATTATGCATGGTTTTCTCGTGGACGGTCACATATACATGTACATGCGTTGGGTACTACGTCATCAAGGCAGACTTTGATCCGTCTGGAGCAACCGGCGGAAATATTTACTTCCGGATTGGGCATTTCCTGCAAGATATTCGCAGTTCCACGTATACACTAAGATTGTTAATGCATATGGAGCACAATATTGACACTTAACTAAAGCTTTCATGCAAGATTCTGTGCCTAACGTAAATAGACCACATTTTAGGCTATTTTGGTCAATATCTCCGTGACTCTTTGTGGTTAAGACTTCTTATTTGGCACATAGATGTATCTAGTTGGTGCCTATCTTCAATTCAAAGCATGATTCTTAACTATAATTCAATCCCGTGAAACTGTGCCTAACATAAGAATCAGTCTACACTAAGACCACCGGAAGTCCATATACGTACAATACATTTTAATGTCAACGCACGGTTTGCATGGCTCCTATGGGGGTAATAATATGCATGCCATGCATGTGGGGTCAAAAATAGTGCGTGTCTATATACAACTGTATCTTCTAGTGTGAGATAGCTATCGTTATATCTCAAGTACCGTTGAAAAGAGGAAGAGCTGAGCTTCACATTGATACCAAGAACAAGATTAAGCGTGCTGAGATGACCGATGTAGAGATGACAGAGATTTCAGCTGCGTATGGCTGAGGGCATCTTCGAATTGGGGGCAAATCAGTAACTATCAAACCAGCGCTAGGGGACTTGGTCCACAAGCAGGTAAGTACCAGAGCAGTTGTTCCGCTGAATCCCGAGTCTTCCAGGACCACTCTGCCACCACGAGCGCTCTTTGAAGATCGAAAATAATTTATCACTTTAGTCCGTTCTATTTTCTTAGTAGTAGTTAACTAGACAGTCAACCAAAGAAAATACTAAGCTTTAGCTACTAAACTAGCTAGGTTATAGCTACCAATTCTTCGTCTTGAGTACTTTCTTCGTGATACTTCAATTTGCTCGTCCATTTTTCGATCTTTTCTGGCTGAATGGAACTTTGAATTTGGGGCAAATCAGTAACTCTCGTTCCAGAACCAAAAACGAGGCATCCTTGATGTCTATACCATAGTGGCAGTGTATAGCAGTAGCGTGGAACAGAACCGCTCGAGGCGCTTCGAGAAATGAGCCTTCGAAAACGAGAAAAATTCATTCTGTCCTGGGTAGGGCGCGGTACACGGATAGATATGCGGACGTATACGAGATTATTGCGTATACCCGCGTAATACGTACGCACGCGTGCGCAATCATACGCAGCAAAACATCATTTCCGTTTTGCCATTAAACGGGAGATCTTAGTGTAGACTGGAATTGGAAGTTTTGGCCATTCTTGTATGCTGAAGCCATATAAAAGGTGATATCCGCTTTCCACTACATTATGTAGATGTCCAGCCATTGACCTAACTGGGTATCAAATCAAATAAAGATACATGCAAGTTTAACCACAAAACACTACACAGTGGTAAAAATCTACTCTCTTGCTCCTAGCACTGTATTGTCAACTGTAAGTATACTGCTACCGCTCTAATTGGAACGCGCCTGGAAAAAATAATTAGCGTAGCCACATGGCGCATAGTTAGAGTGCGAAAATTCTGACTTTAGGTATAGGTACAGGTGGGACATTCATTAGAGAGGTGCCTTAATTAGAATGGGTACGATACCGTAAATCGCGAATAGTTAGTGTCTAAAATATTTCATGCGATAATTTTTCATGTTAAATAATTTTCGGACAAATGATCCTGTACCGCATTATCGTTAATATTGCGCATGCATTTTCGTGCGTTTAATTTTCGCACAAGCCAGGCTGTTTGTAAATATTTTAGCAATGAAATATTCGCGATTTATGGTATGTTCCTTTGCAACGTAATGTTTGTACATAAAATAATATTCTCGACTTATAGGCTGAACATGAGAGAGAAAGGAACAATGATGCTTACAATTCAGATATCACCAGTTCTTCAGAGGTCAGTGATGACGATGATGAGGCTAGTGAAGCTGATGGCAGTCGTACTGAGGATGATAGTGGATCAAACTCTGCTGAGCAACCAAACAGCACAGACAAGAAGGCAATTTATACTAGCTATTACGTTATTAACTTTTTGTGTGTGCACGTGTACATACCAATGAAGCTACTATATCAATCCTATATTCACGTATAGCTAGGTACAGACTCTGCATACATGAGTACATACGTGTAGCTTCACTTGTTCAGCTAGCAGTCTCTGCTCTTCAGCTGTTCTTTGACAGTTGCTATGGCTACAGCTCATGTGATCTGTAGCCTTGAAGGCTGATAGTATTATATTTAACCTCTATCATGCCACACAATTAATTATCACAAATTTGTGTATAAGCGAAGGCAGTACTTGCTGGTTTCCATGTCTGTACTTGTATCCTGCCTAAGTTTAAGGATTTTGAACTTGCTTGGACATTTTGCTTACATGCATAAAAGTTGCTATGATTTGTAGTGTACTACACATGTGTCTTTCTCTGGGAAGGGTATTCTCCATTGTATCAAGCATGCGTAAACTATCGTGGTGGCGTGAAAGCATGCATGCACGAAATAGCTATCCATTGAAGTAATGGAACGGTGAAACTTTAGCTGCTCCCTAGCTAAAGAGTATTAGCAGTTGAGGCATTCCACCGTTTTCTTATGGTAGTGTTGCATACAAGTTGATAAGTTGATTACTAGTACTATTTTTAATTTACTTCCAGAAACGCAAGAAGACATCAAAAGGAAGACAGGTAATTTTGAAGGGGTGTGTGTGTGTGTGTTTAATAGGCTCAGTCAGGAATTATTGTAGGTTTATTCAATATTCCCACCGTCGGGGGGGAAGGGGGATTTTGGCTATTTTCTCACAGCTAGTGAATATGTAATTGAGCAGTACACATACACATAGTGTGCAACCTTGATTATCTGGACCCCTTTGTCTATAGGCTGATTGTTGCCATGCCGGATAAGTGAAATGTCTGGATAACTGAGGTGCTTACATTTCTCACCTGGTTTATGATACCTAGCCTACAAATGATACCTGTAGAGTTTGGTCCAGAGCTAGAGGAGGTTGGACATGACGCATATTTACGCCATAGTCACATGACCTTGGTATGCAATTATGCTGCAACACGTTCAAAAGAATGCCATTTGCGAGTGTAGCTGGTAGCTAAAATGTTTGCGTTTGTGAACTATGGCCAGATCTGAAGCTGAAACGGAGACGAATCATGTAGATCTAATGTTATAACGGCGAAAGAAGCTGACTGGAATCGACAAATACTGTTTTTGATGTTGCCATTCTGCGGAACGAGTTTTCTCGATTTGCAAGAAGTGTGAGGGGTGGACGGGCGGGGTATGGCGCTGGATCTTCTTTTCTCATGGATTTAAACTTGCTTTCACATTTAAAACTATCGTCAAGGCTTTAGATCGTGACTTACATTTTGTACAGTGTTATATATGGGGCAACACGCCCACTTTTTGTGGGCACGTGATCGTGTCCAACCTCCTCTGAGCATGGTCATAGCCAATAGTGTTCAGAAAAGTTCAATCATGTTTCAGGTTTGGCCAAGGCAAAGCCTGTAGAGCCCGTAGCTCACCACACCCACAAATGGTTGTTGGTCACACCTTCTATGCTTGCGTACAATATTTTTTAGCATTCATCTGTGCTTGCGTAGTAATGCATTCATCTAGTCTGGATAAATGAGTACATATATACCGTGTTTATGCTAATAGAACGCATGATCCAATTAACGCAAGAAAATTCAATTCCAGGAATTGTTTGTATTCTATTAGAACGGAAGTGACTGTCTGTAATTATTTTCTATGAATCCAATTAGCGCAATAATGCTAAGGTGAGGCTATTGCGCATGCTCAAACTGCGTGCTGCACAGTTAAACCACACCTGCTTAGTAATAAACTGTTCTGGAAGCCTCTATACTATATCTCGCTCTGTCTCTCGGACTCGTTGCTAGCTATAGTTAACCAAATCGCAAGTGCCGTTCGTCGTTCGTGAGCTGGGGTACTAAACTACACTCGGGACTGACCTTAGTTGGAACTGCACTAAGTCCAGCAGCCAGGGCCTCAGGCTGCGATGATGGATCAGCATGATTCAGTGGCATCGCTAACCATGCGGCGCGGCTGTCAGAAGGCCTTTCTCAGGCTACCCTCGTGATGATCGGGGCCAGGGGCACAGGTACGATACCATCGATAGACACTATTTGTCGTCGCTCAAAGCTATGCTAATTGTTCTATTACAACGCAACATCTAATTAACGCAAGAAAATTTACTTCCTGGAATTGTTTTGACTCTAATTGTGCGCAAACCAGATTTGAAATTATATTTTTTTGCTTGCGTTCTATTAGAATAAACATGGTACGCAAATATGGCTGTTTGTGGTGTTAGTGATGACTGCTTTGGCTCACTCTAGTAGTATATGGTGACTTCGTTCTCAGTTGCAATCTGCATGAATAAAACGAAGATTCTTTTCGGACAACTTAACTGTTAAGTTGTTCGAAAAGAATCTTCGTTTTAGTAGTATATAGTTTGCACATACGTACTTATGAATGTTTAGAGTTGAACTTCATGTACATTGTACATAGTATGATAATAATACTTAAATATCTGTTGGGAGACGACATTCTTGCCCATGTAGTTACAATAATTGTCAGTGATATGTGTATGGTATTATCTTATCCTTTAGTAGTCTATGAATTCACCGTTCATACACTGCTACGCGTGCATGGTAGAGATGGCTAGATTGGTACGAAACAGCAGCAGTAATTGGGTGCAGATCCAGCACGAAGGTACATGTAGTCTGAAATCCATTTCACCTTGAGCCCTATTGATGGACGATTAGGCCAGCTTGGATAGCTGTGTGGGCGTGGTTTATACACGTACATGCCTCCAAGGGCAATCCACTTCTTGTACTTAGTCTGTGGGTCAGAGCGTAGGCTTCGATGAACGCACATGGCCGAACAAGAGGGTACACCCAATATCGTCGCCATATTATGTACAGCGTAGATGAAGCCACTTTTGCCATTAATGATGACCATGCTTGTGCAGGCCATCTGAGCCACTACTTCGTACTGATCAGGCGGGGGATTGGCACTGCGTTCCCATTTGTTTCTCTGGTATGGCTCATTGTCGATGGCGGGGGAAAATTCCTGCAAAGAATGTGAGAAATGTCTTTCCATTATGAGTTACAGTAATAGGTGGGATGTGGGAACGTGCCGGGTGGAATGGATGGAATATTGGTTTGTTTTTCTTATTGTGTATCCACATCTTGGATTGCTAATTTACCGTTTTACTTGTAGGAGTCTAGTTATTATGGATATGCAAGTATAATTCATGTACATGTAAATGTGTGCTTATATTATTTGCATACCTGATCATTTGTGTTGGTCCATGGTAAGGTGGGTTGTAAAGTGGCTGCTAGCCAGAAGCTTGAGAGTAGAAGCAAGTTAACCACTGAGTTCTTCATTGCAATTTTCAGTACACTGAATGCATGCTACATAAAATGATGTTACATTACTTAACACATGCATCAACCTTGCTGCCATAAACAGCCCCATCTACATGTATATATTGCACAAAAATGTGATGACAGTACAGCTTAGTTCAGATATTATGGTACTAGCAGGCAACACATGCTAGTATATGGTTGCATAAAACACACACAACCTCATGTTCTCAACTGTGGATATCTGTATACGTGTAATAATGTTAATATCCGAGCTGCATGTGCATTGTACATAATATTATTATACATGACCATGATGTGTAACCCCTCTAGGCTAGAAAAGGAGCACGTGGCAAGCCTAGCGATGATGGTGAGGCTTCTGGAGATGGTCACGTGAGTTATGAAGGGGACTCAGATGATAGCGAGTATCTCTCTGGTGACGAGCCAGAAGATACTGTTAAGGTATGTACTATGCTACTGACCGGAGTTGCACGTATAATTATAATGTATGACCAGTTTTGCATAAGGGTGCAGGATTGGATCAATATACAAAGTATACTAAAATATATCACAAATATGCGTATAACTGTCTAACCAATGGATTATACAAATATACATGAGTATACCTCAAGTATGCGTATAACTGTCTAATCCAATACTATGCCTAAATAACATAATTGTTTATAACTATTATATCAGTGTTGAAGGCAAGTATAATTTGCATAAAGTGCATAATTATATAGATGTTATACAACAAATATGCAATAGTATACCCTATACAGTCTAACTGTATAATGTATAATGTGTATAATTATAGTATTCTATTAATTTCAACGTCCGAGTCACCTATCAGATAAAGTTTAATTGTCCGAGTTGCGTGTCAGACGTAGTTAAGTTTAGACGTCCATGTCGTGTGTCATACGTAATTAATTTAAGTTTAGACATCCGTGTCGCGTGTCAGACGTAATTAAGTTTAGACGTCCGTGTCGCGTGTCAGACGTAATTAAGTTTAGACGTCCGTGTCGCGTGTCAGACGTAATTAAGTTTAGACGTCCGTGTCACGTGTCAGACGTAATTAAGTTTAGACGTCCGTGTCACGTGTCAGACGTAATTAAGTTTAGACGTCCGTACCAACGTAATTAATAACACCTCCAATTAAGAGGGGCGAGATATGACTTTATGCAAATCAGATATTATACAAATATACTGTATAATTATACACAATGTATACATGTAATCTAAAGATGTATAATTATGCAAATTATGCATTTTATACACCTCCAAGAGTGTGAGATATGACTTTATGCAAATTAGACATTATACAAATATACTGTATAATTATATATAATGTATAAACGTAATCTAAAGACGTATAGTTATGCAAATTATGCACTTTATACACCAAGAGAATCACAAAGACTTAATATTATAGACTACAGTTATACAGTATAGTGTATTATATAGTAATAAGAGAAGCACACTACTCAAATAGACAAATTATGCTGGTCATATACGAATTTAAGCTTTATTATACAGTATATTATACATATAATATGTATAATTAAGTAATAAACCTTAATAGTATAAACATGTAAGAGTATAACTAGTATAAAGATCCATTACTGCACAGCTCTCCAGTTTTGGGAATATCCTTTGTAAGGGATCTGCGTGTGATTCGTGTGTTGTGCGTTTTTAGTAGCGCAGGCCGAAATTTGTCGAAGTCCGGTATACATGTCACACAACCCTTCTTCTAACTGTTCCCGTCGTTTACGGAGGCTCAATTGTGTGATACAAAGGTGAAATAAGCTGTAAAGATCAGCCCTTGCTCGATCTTGACATTCATTTCGAATGACCCCACCCAATGCCATTTAATTGATTTCCGGTTCACTTGTAGTATGCAGAAATTCTATATATGTGCATGGCAACGCCTTTAGACTGTAATTTTTCAATTACTTGGTGTGTGGCACGATAGCAAACAAAGCGCTGTATCTCCACAACAAAGCAAGCATGGAAAATTTTCATACGGAGGGTTTTTCCGAATCTTGTCGGTGGACAAGACTTGTCCTTTACCACTTTCCTTATTTTCATATTGTGCTTTGAAAGCTGCAAGTTGATGTTGAATGCATACACATGCACGAGTATGAACTGACTAGACACACAAGTAAATCTTGTAGTCAGGTTATTGGAGTATACTACTTCTTGTACTAGCCCTGCCTTTTAGTAGAAGTAATATTTTAGGTTCACTCACAGGTCTGTGTTACTTCACTTCTCCTCTCCTTAGTTGCATGTAGTCATTGCAGCTGTCCTGCATCAACATTACCATGGATACACTCATGTGATACCTAGCCCTCAAAGATTGATATCTCACCACACCTCAGCTTCAATCAATTATTGTCATTGCACATGGATTTTATAGGCATTTTGCTGGCTATATATTATGGGAAGGGGGTGGGTCATCATAAAGTAGGCCAATGATGAATAGAGGTCAACTACCAACAAAATAGTTATCTGCCAGTAATTGGGATGCATTCGACCATGATCTCATGCTGGCAGGTAACTATTATATGTATTTAATATTTATTATAATTATACTGAGATATTATGTACATGTTCTTGCAGGTCAGGAAGACGAAGAAACCTAGTTCGTATTTTGAAGAAGCCCCACCTCCCTTGGAAAGTGACATCAACTTCACTGATATGAATCTATCACGACCTTTGCTCAAGGTGAGCTGCTGTATCCATAATATTATAGTGATGCATATGTGTGTCTTAAAATTAAGGTGTCATTTTAGTAAGAGAGAGCAGAAATATCCATTCGTGTTAATTAACGCTCGGCGCACGAGCGTTACAGTAGTCTATTTGTCTGTGTGTGTGTTACCAGTCTACTGACTGCGTATAAAGTTTATGCTAAAAAATGAACATACCAGCCAACTTCATGCTGATCTCCAAAGGTTTTCAACTTTGGGATTTCACTATAAGGCATTCGTTGAAGAGTTATGGCTCTATTCATTCTTTTAGCATGCGAGTCCGCCATTTTTTTTGTGATATAAATATACTATTTCCACGTGTATGCTAAGCTGTCTATTAATAGTACGTACTATCTATTTATACCACTTACTATTAATAGGTACCCTCGTGATGTGATACATAGCTCATCTTCTTTTTGCATGTGGCAGTTCACAGCCTAGCGCCTACTGTATCTGTGGTGAGTTTGTCTCACTCTGTTTCAAGATGTTTAACCCCCTGAGCATAATAGATTATGCCTAAGTTAACAAAAGTGTGTCCTGAGTGTTCTGCTAGTGTGAATCAGATTTGCTCACGTCTAGTCATAGATTTATTTGGGCTTTCTAATGCTTTATTTTTAGACATGCTTGCTCGATTTAGCTCTCGTCTTGACATGCTTTTACTCGGGCTTTCGGATGCTCTCTTTAATACATCTCATAGCTATAATTTTTTTGGAGACTTTACGCTACAGTACGTGTCTAACAATTGTCATCCTCATAAATTTGTACCCATGTGGCACTCCGCCGAGCGTTTTGCACCATGGTGCTTCATTCACGATAGCGGAGCGTGGGAACGTGCTTTTATATGTAGCCACTAGATTAATTGCTATTGAGTTTGTGATGTCATCTCATCAGAGATGGGAGGTCTGCACCTGCTCAATTGTCTGATTGAAGATCTGGTCGCAAGTACCACTCTCCAGATCTCGGGAAGGTGGTTTATCCCCGCAAGGACCACAACACCCTCCCTGTATCTCTTCGGTATTTGTTGACCTATATACCTCAATTATCAGTATCCTGAAGAGCTTGATCTGCATATAGCAATTCGTTTCTACAACAATCATATAACTCACTACCAAAAAAAAAAACAGGGAGAATAGATCAAATCAATCCTGTCACCCAGACCTGTATAATCATCTACAGTTGCACCTTGTGTGTAGACGTTAAAGACATACACGTATACATACCCATTATGCGCACCGTTATGGCCCACTCCTTGAATCCTCTCTTGACTGGCCTGCACTGTTTCATCGAGGGTTGACCTTTGAAGGGAATCATAGCCAATACTTATATTATAGTTCACAATGAAAGAGTACAGTATTCTCCCCAAGTTAAATTCAAGGCATGATTGGAGGGCATGGTGTGGGTGGAGCCTGTAGCCACAACAAAGCTTTTGGATTACCCCCATTCCCCACATCAAAGGGAATTTCGTACTAAAGGCTTGTTGGGCCGACATGCCTTAGGTATGCTAGGGAGAACACTGGGGTAGTATGCAGACAGTTTGTCTGCAAATAGAGCTGATGTCACCAGGTGTATGTTTTAAGCTGTGAGTAGCCTTCCTCTCCTCTTGCGGGCAGAGTCATTGTCAACAAATTGTAAATAATGAACCCTCTAGCAAAAAAATCATTCAATTATGGACAAATTTAGCCTGATTGTACATTTTAAAATTAAAACAGCTCACCTGCACTTCTTGAGAACTACTTAAAGTATGCTATTCTCTGGAAATATCCATATAATAATATCTTTAATAATACAAAATGCAATGTAATTTATTTCGAGATCTGTCCACTTTGGCTTGGATCTATTCATCAGTCCTCCTAGGGAAGAACCTTCTCTCTTTTCCAAGCAGGAATGAAGTACATTCTGTTAGTGATGGCCATTTAGATGTTGCTTTTCCTATTGAGAAGGGTAAGTTGGGAGGGCCATCATGAGAACTGTGCTTTCCTGTAGTTGTGTGTATTATAGGAGCCCTGCAGTTGCACGTTTGATCAGCACCATCCATACCTACCAACTCGCTTGTAAATGTCTTACGTGTAGTCACAAATATACACACGCGTTCATTGTATGTCTTAAACATTATGATTTTTGCCCTGCTTTCGGTTGTTAGTCACCTTCCCCCCCCCCCCCCCCCCCCCCCCCGGATACTTAGTTTCTCTTGGTTTATTCATCTTGCACAAGAATTATTTGCAAACTAGGAATATGCTTGGTTCCAGGATTCTCTTTTGGGAGGTTAATTGTACAATTATTATCAACTTTAGATATGTATGGTTACTATAAAAATTGGTGGCTTGTACTTTACCAGAACAACCACTGTGGGGATAACCCTATACTTCCAATCACATGACACCTGGTATGCCAGTTTGAAATTTTGTGTTGCTCTGTTATCTTTTCTGACTTCTTGTGTTTATGTTGAAACTATTATAAGTAGAAAGAAAGTGTTAATTTCATGATGGGAGAACAGAACGACGAATTTTACTATGAGCCAAGCATTTGGCCATTCTTCATAACTCCAGCACTCCTAATTATGTTTCTGTCATCTCTCCTGATCCCCTACCTCATCAGCCCTCTGTTTTGGAGTCTTCTATTGCCAACCAGCAAGAATCCTCCAAGATCCAACATGCAGTTCCACACTGTGCTTACATCGACAGTTCATGCTATTGTCTCTACAGTGTTGGCCTTGTACCTCTTGATCTCTGGTGAGATGAACAGCAACCGTGTCTTCTCAAAGTCACCCCTAGGATTTGTAACTATTCAAATATCTCTAGGATTCTATATTGGTGACTTTATTGTCAATCTTCTTGATCCAAAGCTGAGAACCGACTTGGGAGGCGTGATCCACCACGTAGCAGCAATAGGTGGTCTTATTTTCTGCCTTTTTTATCAAGGATTATTCATATTTTTTGTTGTTTATCGGCTCATTACTGAGTGTTCTCAGCCATTTGTTAATCTTTGCTATGTTCTCCACGAGCTTGATGACAACGATGGAATCCTATACACCTGTGCCTCAATCGTCATGCTTGCAGTGTTCATCCTTTGTCGAATAATCATCATTCCTTGGCACTGGTATGTAATAGTAACCACTCTTGCAACGGAAGAAGCTGCCTTGTTAGTACCCCTCATTTTCAGAGTGAGTCTAGTAGGTGTCTATCTCGTTTTCGACATTCTCAACGTTCTTTGGTGCGACACAATTATGAAAGATACATCCAAGCTCTTCAAAAGCCAAAGGAAATCAAGTAAACTCTCGTGATAATCTTTATGGGAATTACTATGAAGTACCAAAGTGTGCTTGTTATTAGAGGATACTCTCGAGTTCTTGAAGTTTGCGGAGGTTGATAAAAGACTGGCTGCACTAAGGCATGGACTGGATTGAACCAATAATTATAATGACTTATGATATATAGATAGTATGCAAATAGTGTACTGTGAGGTGAATAAGTTCATAATATGTGGGAAACCCTCCGTAAGGGATCCGCGCGTGATTCGCGCAATGCGCGTTTTTAGTAGCTCAGGTCGAAATTTGTCTAAGTCAAGATTTTGTCATATACATGTTGAACAACCCTTCTAAATGTTTATGTCGTGTACAGAGGCTAGTCGTGCTATACTAAGGCGAAATAAGCCTTCATTTTGACCCACCTAGTTACTGTATCTATATTTTTGTGTGGTTTGGTAAACTTGGCTTTGGGTATGTAATGTCTGCTGCTAATGTAGAGTGACAATGTTGATGAATATTTTCATATAAATACCACTGCCGTTTCAAGTTCAATCCGGGAATGACCGTCAGGGGAGGCAGCGATTGTGGAGTGTCCATTTGACAGTGGGGTTTTAGAATGTCAAACACTATCTCTGAAGAATCTGAGAACTCCTTAAGGAATACCTTTCCTGGAGCATCATTCGCTACTCGGAAGCTGTGGTAAGAGAGTATGTTTGGTATTGGTCAGAAAAACTGTGACAAGTGTGTTGTCCACTCGTAGAAATTAACCAATGTCTCGCCTCCTATCCCACGTATAACCTGAGGGATATTCTGGTGATTATGTGTAGACCTCTCCACTAAGCTGGCAATTTCAGTGAGGGTAGAGACAGTCGAGTGTCGATATACCTTCTTGAAAAGGTCGAAGAATCGGTCTGGAGAGAATTTGCTGTGTCCCACTAGCATGAAGGAAAGTTGTATGCTGTCCTGCTTGCCAGTCATTACTCTCCACATCATGTACTGAATTGTTGCATTATTTTTGTTTCGTGCTGTACAATTGTCAACATGGAGATAGATTGCTTTTTCTTTGTAGCTATACTTGCTAAGTAGTGGTGTAGCAAACTGATAACGCAGTCTGCACCTTTTCCCGGGTTCGATAAGGTATATTACCTGCTGTGATCTTCCATCATTACAAACCCCAAGTATTCCACATTTCCTGGCTGTTTTAAAGAATTCAGGACCCACTTGTTGAGCATTGAAGGGAAAGTGGACTTGTTGGGCAAAGTCATAGGAATAGTGACCTAAAATTGGTAAAGAATTGCCATTTTCGGAGGCTGACCAAGCTGACCGAGCAGCAGAAACTTGACTGTTATAGTAGTCCCTTTCCGTACGTGCTCTTTCAATGTGGTCTTGAGCAGTTTTATATACCTTCAACTTCTCTTCTTCGGGAAGAAAACCAGCTTTCTGAATAGTCATCCTGTTGCTTTGGCAAACATGTAGCGCAGATCAGAAGAGGGTTGAGAAATTGATATGTATGGTAAGCATTCTTGCCAAAGGCTGTAGAATTTAGATTTTCCAACTGCCTTCCAGCTATTTGTAGCACGTGCATCTTGATGTTTCGTGAATACAAACTGCTTTGTGATATGAGATGGAAGCACAACCACTTTTTGACGATGCCCAGGGACTCTGCCAGGAAGGGGCATACCATGACCTTCAGCGAAGTTGGTGATGAAACTGGTTACTCAGCTTACTTCCTTGAATGGAATGGTACGTGTTAATAGGAGTGCATTTGAAGTTTCCATGTGTACGGGTACCCAGGCCATGTTGCTTGAAAAGACGAACAAGATTGTCGTAACGAAAATGGGACATACAGTGTAGAAATAAGAACATTTTCCTGCAGATTCGAACGCCATGGATGTAATACTGGCAGCACAGAATTTCAGACGGTCCACCTATTTCATGGTGAGATGATCTAAGTGTGGCTTGGCCATCCAGTGCTTGGTGAGCTCGGATGTTGGAGAGAACAATCAAGTCTAGCTCATCCTTGGTAAGTTCCATACAAGCCTGCCTGCTGCTCACAATCACTTCTTTTGTCACAAAATCAGAGCACTGGGTATTTTTAGGCCCAAATTTACAGCCACAACCTTTACTGATAACCTCTCTATTTCATGTTGTTCATCCCTGTCTTCTAGATTTTCAAGAGGTGGTCTCTCCTATGCCCACTGTGGTTAGATCTGCGACCGGGGTCACAATTTGTGACCGTCAAAATTCGGCTGTGACCTCGTGACCGTGCTTTAATCGTCGTGACCTCCCACGATAGTAGTTATGGTAAAGGTCGTTTCATCACTACTGAGCATTGCGCATCATATCATAGCATGTATACCCCGCCCACTTTGCATACAATGTGAGTGGCATGCAGGCAGATCAGATCACTTTGACCATACTACGTAGATATGGAAAAAAATAAAAGTCGTCAAAGCAGTCTTTAAGTCAGCATCACTTTCGATGTTCGCTTCTCCAATAAATTCGTCTTCGTACGTCAGATCTAGTCTCAGGCCACTGGACTTCACCTTCGGAAACAACTCCAGCAACTCTCACTCAACTCCTTCTACACAGTAACTGTCTATGTCATTTCCATCTAAGTGGGTCTAGTAGGTAATTATTTGTTTTTGACATTCTTAATGTCGTTTGGTGTTATATACACAATAATGATTGGTACACGTACACCCAAGCTCTTCAAATACGAATGGAAATCAATTGAACTTGGTGTGATTATATAAAACTGATCACAGTAGAGAGTTGTATGTGTACTATCATGTTATGGTAAACATGTTCTCTGGGAAGGATCACTTATACTCTACTTCTGGTTGATAATATACATGTACTTATATGAAATAAAATCATGATAATACTTTAATATCATTTTCATTCCATGCTGTAAAGCCTCCAACTTCAATAGTTATTGTATCCATGCTTTGCGGTATATACGGTGACTACAGGAAGATGGTGAGCATTAAATATGGCCACACTGTATGCAGAGACACTGTGATATAGATGCCTTTATGAGATACTGCATAAAACGGATCACAGTAGATTTGTGGATATTGAAATGCCAAACTAGCTATGTGCCTGGTACGGAAGGATTCACTCGAACTGTTTGTGAAGTGGTACCTTTTCACATATCTTGCCACGTAATATAATATTTTAAAATCACTCAGATACTTATTGCTGACACGACGACAACCGCCTATAATCAGTAGTCTTATCTGTATCACAGAAGCATCCATCAACTTTCTTCAATATCGTTTCTATCAGTTGTACGCTGTTTGGGGGGGGGTAGCTGTTCTGGACAAATTTCAATAATATCAATTGAACAAATTGTGTTTCCGGGTTAATCTTGCAGATGTAGGCAAAACTTCGCTGGACGTTCAGCCATGACTACAAATAGTGTTTTAATCTGTACCACTAAATACCGAAGAAGCAACACTTACACCACCACCAACCAATATAGCTCCACCAGTGGCTTTAGCAATGTTACTCCAGGCTTCCGTGGATCGTGCTGTTTCTTTTTAATCTGTTCTGCTCTTCTCCATGCTTGCCCAGTGATTTATAAAGACCAATAAAATTTAATAATTTTTCATTCCATCAAACTAATTGCTGACATGACGACAACTGCATAATCGGTAGTCTCAGTGGTTTCCACCACTGGTATGGATTGAGGCAATTTATTTCAAATTCTGTTTACTTTGGCTTGGGTATGTTTATTAGTCCTCATAGGGAAGAATCTTCTCTCTCCAAGCAGGAATGAAATACATTCTGTCAGTGACGGCCATTTAGCTATATAGGTGTTGCTTTTTCTATTGAGGAGGTCCATCACGAGAACTGTGCTTTCCTATAATAATTGTGTATTATAGGAATACAGTGCATGTCCTTCTATTGTCAGATTTGGGTATGGTCTGCATCTTGACTCGTATTATCTGGTGCTCGATAACACTATAGCAGCCCAGTAGTAATAGTTAGTGACAAATAAATAAGATGTATAATGATATTTGGCTACAATAATCATTTAAAATTAATGGTAGCCATGCCGTTTTTGATCTGTCAGTAAAATTTAGTAGAAGTAAATATAGGCTGACGACATCTTACTATTAAATCTTTGACTATGTCATTCTTCCTCCTCCACCTACTCTACGAATTTCTCTTTTTCCCTTATACTCATTATATGTACGTTACATACATCAATCTCACAGAAGATTTGAAAGGCAGCCACTAGACTGTCGACTGTAACCTCGATAATTTAGGGTTATCCACTCTGCAAGTTTAGTCGGAGCCATCCATACCCCTCAACTCGTGCATTTATCTTACGTGGAGTCACATATGTACACACATTCATTGGCATGCGTTAGAACATTATAATCATAGCCCTGTAGAGGCTGCTTTCTCTTTTTTCTGTTGTGGCTTGTTAGTTACCACCCCCCCCCCCCCCCCTCTCTGGGACTCAATTTTGTTTATTTAACTTCCACAAGAGCTATTTGCGAACTATGAATATTGTTAGTTATTCATAGTTCCAATCACATGAAACCTAGAATGATTGATGTACATCATTGCCTTAGTTATTACCAGTAAAGAAACAGGTGTACATTATCGACTGACTCCCACCATCCACCTCCCACCCACCCCATCACAAATCCCCCCATATATCACTACCAACCCATGTCAATAGCAAGCCCAACTACATCAAGCCCCTAGCTAACTACTGCAGCTGTGGCTTACTTGATACAGGAAGAGAGTTGTCCCATTGTTAAAGTTAGAAGATAACAGGCATAGCACACACAGCATGCTAAGTAAAGTGGGATTACAATATCTGTGTATGCAGATACTAGCTAGTAGTGTGTGGTCCCCTTGAAAAAATTACACACGAAGTAGAAAAAAAATTAATGTAAAGTAATGTTTGAGACTCTGGGAAAACGTTCACGACAAATTATTGATATGAGCATGCAGAATGGGTCAAAACTAGAAGTTTCTAGGAAGGGTAATTTTGATTCAAACCTTAGAATTAAAGTTATGGCCCTTTAAAGTTTCCCCATATGTTTGTATAGGGAAGCCATGCACTTGCAATGTTTTCCGCCCACGCACTACGTGAAAAATGGGGAATACCCATGGTGTGCGTTATTTAAAAACTTTCTCAAAATTGGAGTATAGGTTGTTTGCTTCCTTTGTATGGCTCTACTGTGTATCCTACATGTAGGTGTATTATGTGGTCTTCTGGACAATTTTCTGTCTGCTTAGTGTGCACGCTAGCTTGAAAAAAACAAAACAGAAACAAGCAACTAGTTGTGGAGTCCCAGAGTTTCAATTTGTAGTTTGAAATTTTATGTTGCTCTATCATACAGTGTAGCTTTTCTGATTTTGTATGTTTATGTTGAAACTATTGTAAGTAGAAGAAAGTGCTAACTCCATGATGGAAGAACAAGAAGACAAATTTTACGAGCCAAGTGTTTGGCCATTCTTTGTAACTCCAGCACTTCTAATCACGTTTCTGTCATCTCTCCTGATCCCCTACCTCATCAGCCCTCAATTTTGGAGTCTTCTATTTCCAGCCAGCAATAATCCTCCAAGATCCAACATGCATTTCCACACTGTGCTTACGTCGACAGTTCATGCTATTGTCTCTACAGTGTTGGCCTTGTACCTCTTGGTCTCTGGTGAGATGAACAGCAACCGTGTCTTCTCAAAGTCACCCCTAGGATTTATAACCATTCAAATATCACTCGGATTTTTTGCTGGTGACTTTATTGTCTGTCTCCTTAATCCAAAGCTGAGAACTGACTGGGGAGGTGTGATTCACCACGCAGCAGCAATAGGTGGTCTTATTTTCTGCCTTTTTTATCAAGGAATATTCATGTTCTTTGTTATTTATCGTCTCATTACTGAGTGTTCTCAGCCATTTGTAAATCTTAGTTACGTCCTCTACAAACTTGATAAACGCGATGGAATCCTGTACAACTGTGCCTCAATCGTCATGTTTGTTTTGTTTGTCCTTTGTCGAATAATTGTCATTCCTTGGCACTGGTATGTAGTACGAACAGTTGTTGTTACTAAAGAGGCTTCACTGTTGGTACCCCTCATCTTTAGAGTGGGTCTAGTATGTAACTATTTTGTTTTTGATATTCTCAATGTCCTTTGGTGCTACTCGATAATGAGAGATACATGTGTACCCTTGCTCTTCAAAGCCTAAGAGAAATTGATTGAACTTGTGTGATTCTTTGTTTGAGAGGCCTGCTGAGCAGGCACTAACCACCGAGCCTTGAGCAAAGCAAGAGGTGAGATCTGCTTGTAGTGAGGATCCTTCCGCCCTGCTTAATGTTCGTGGATGTTGATGACCCACACCCTGTCAATGAATGTTGCTCCCCAAGGGTGGCACACATTGCTGCACTGGGCCGCTGGGCACTTTGAGTAAGAACGAGCCCCACCATGGCTCATGTGACCAGTTTGAGGTGGTCAGATGTCACCTCATGAGTATTATCCCTGAGTGCACTTGTCACTTGATCCACATCCTTCCACAGAGCATCACAGTGCTTTATGACATTGACATCCAGCTCTGGACAGCTTTCAATCGACTCTGCCAATCTGATTAGTCCACTCTTCCCCTTCACCTTCCACCACACCCTTTTCCAGGACGAGATTGTCGATGGTAGCCGTCTTTTTGATATCTGCCTCTAACCTATGATATGAAAATACATCTTCATGCTAGGAAAGTTTCTGACTAGTACACGCCTTTGCTTTTGTGGTAATCGTGTTGCATCATACCAATGGCGATACCAATCTGTTTTGAATTGAATAACAGCATTGTTGATACCAAGTACTGCAGTATCTTGGGCAAAGCTCCCACTCTACTGTGCACTATAATCATAAATTTTGTCGCTCTCCACTTGGTATATTCTTCTGCACTTCCTCTAGCTTCATGGAAGTGGCTTCCATGATTTTCTGCACTAAAGATATCGATCCGTTCGCTGAATCAGATTAATATCTTCTCTTATTAAAAAATAAGTTTTCTTTTCTCTTTGTTTACTTTTCTCTGACCATGTGCAAAATAATTCCTGATTTGATTGAGCGTATAGTACAGTCAGGATTTATCTTATAATCACTCTAATTCTGTTCGGAACCCAGTTGATGTTTCCATCAATGTAGCAACAACTTCTGAATAAGAGATTTCCTCAACTGTCAATTTTGTGGAATACCCGAGAGCCTCTAACACTGTTTCCTCAACTCTTTAGTTCTAATTGCTTTATTCGATGATTGACGAATTACCTACATTTGTATAACTACAATTTTAAACATACTCTTATTATGACATGCGTACATGCGTACACACACAAGAGACATACACAAACAAGGAAAATTACGTACACACACAATGCTACATGAACACAAAACCATATTATACAAGTATAAAAAACAATGAAATTGAAGGATGAAGTAGGGATGGCAGGGTCACAAAGTACACAAACAAGATTTGTAGTGATAATTACATTCACTATACATCCCTACGCTAGCTTTTTTCGATTATCATATGCCTGTTGATGGTGACCCATTGGTGCTATAATATTATCCTTAGTTTGTATTCTATGCACGTCATAGAGGAGTGGGGGGGGGGGGGGGGAGATTAATCAGCTTTGATCGTCGCAGTACTGCCTGCATGGTTAGTTAATTCCTGCACCTACTCAAAAAGCAAGCGTAGGGATGTATAGTGAACGTGATTATCACTACAAATCTTGTTTGTGTACTTTTTGACCCTGCCATCCCTACTTCATCCTTCAATTTCTTTTTTTATACTTGTTTCTGTTCCTTTTTTTATTCCTCTTAGGATAATTCATCTGACACGATTTTTCCATTAACTCATAATATAGCTATGTAGAGACTGAGTAGGGTAGGGTATTTCCTGACAGAGGCTGTTATTAATGACGGACACCTCGCACATAATTGCATTTATATGATCAATAGTATTATAATCTTTTACCGCTTGTCACGATGCAGGGTCCGGGGCCATCTGTATTTCATTTTTGGTGGGGTGCATTTACACAGAAGCCTGCACAGCACCACTCTCAACAGTTGCTACTTTTGTGGGTGTCTTTATTCAGCGGAATGGAACGATGGAATGGAATGGTGGAATGGAATGGAATAGTGGAATGACCACGCCCACTGAGCGCATTTCGTGACGACCGATACCTATTATATTCAGTGCCCAAGACACGTAGGTCTTCTCTTCTCGATTGAATTATGGCTAGCCAGTGGCAGTAATTAAAAGAAAGACGAGCACAAACTGATGCAGGAGAAAAATAGATAATTATGGGCACAAAATGGGTCTTT
The DNA here is from genome assembly GCA_963930775.1 of Cliona cf. orientalis. NCBI lineage: Eukaryota > Metazoa > Porifera > Demospongiae > Clionaida > Clionaidae > Cliona > Cliona cf. orientalis. Next base: position 7,537,838 of record OZ005691.1, read on the forward strand.
CAGCTTCCAACATTGAATGTTAGCCTCATGCTGTATGTACTTCGGTACTTTGTGCAAGAATTATTTGGTGTATTGCCTTTTCCACGGGCCAGATTGTACCTCTCTGGGCTTCATATGTTATGTATATGCAATGGATTTTTAATGTATTTTAGATGAACTTTTATTTCTGATTTGTATACATGTCATATTTCTTTTATTTGTAGGCTGTGACATCGCTGGGATTTGTTAACCCCACTCCAATTCAAGCTCGCTGTGTCCCCATAGCCCTCATGGGGAAGGACCTGTGTGCCTGTGCAGCCACTGGAACTGGTTAGCTAAACTTCTGTATTTTTAATATAATTTTAGCTATATTTTTGGCTGATCAAGTATTAGTATTGGTAAATATACTTAATGTACATGTACATGTATTTGCTTCAGCTCTATGTTTAGAGTTGTATTAATTTACATCTTGACACTGACTACATTCTTATGTGTATTTGGAACTTAAATTGTCTAGGTAAGACGGCTGGGTTCATGCTTCCCATCTTGGAGAGGCTGTTGTATCGTCCTACCCACACTCGAGTGTCCAGGGTTCTCATTCTGACACCAACCAGGGAGCTAGCCATTCAAGTGAGGATCGAGTCTTGTTGGTTGAATAGACGGGTAGATGTTAATGATTACTGGTTTTATTATAGATCCATTCCGTGGGAAAGGCTTTGGCTAAGCATACCAGTGTTGAATTCTGCCTTGCTGCTGGTGAGATCTCAGTTTAATATGATATTGTGTGCTCTCTAACTGTGTACTGCACGTGCATAGGCATATTATATTTGTAAGTATGTACTTTTTGTGTATTTATGTGTCAATTATCTCATCATCTCCCGCTCGCTCCCATTCGCTTTCTCCCTCTCTCCCTTTTCGCTTCCTCTTACCTCCTTAGGTGGTCTTGACAGTAAAGGACAGGAGGCCATGCTTCGTAAGAATCCCGATGTCATAATAGCCACACCTGGTAGGCTGGTTGACCACCTTCATAATGCACCATCCTTCTCTCTCAGCACCATTGAAATTCTAGTTCTGGATGAAGCTGACAGGTCAGCCTGGAATCGTATCTTGTTTTTAATCGTAATGATTGTTGCACATTGAAAGCATGTATCAGGATCTATTGTCCTAGCTTTTAACTTTTTGTATGCCGGTACAGGATGCTAGATGAACATTTTGAGGATCAGATGAATGAGATTATCAAGCTCTGTCCTGTGAACAGACAGACCATGCTCTTCTCAGCTACCATGACTGACCAGGTATGCAGATCAACAGTGAGATGCTGGCTTCTGGATATCACTGCCGGGTTTACACACACATAGTGTCCTGGGTGAATGCTCATTGATGTAATTTTGGCCCGTCTGGGATGAACATGTACATTAATGATGCTACATTGTAATCGATAGAGGTTTACTTTGGAGTTGGTACTTGCCTGGGACATTACGGTGCATGTGCATGTGCTGACATAAACATTTTGGTAGTAGTACGTACCAGACTTGTTATTATAATAGTGCAGTCTTGAGAGGTTTACCCTTAGTGGATTACTGTAGCTATGCATGTGTACATGCCAGAACACCTTCGGCAATCTCATGAACTTGGCTTGTGGATGATTCTGTGGCATTGCTGTTACACTGTTCTTATTGTGTGTTACGTGCAGGTGGAGGAGCTAGTGAGACTGAGCCTAAATCATCCAGTGAGACTTTTTGTGGACAGCAATACTGATGTGGCTGACAATCTGCGCCAGGAGTTTGTTAGGATTAAGTCTAAGAAGGAGGGAGATAGAGAGGCTATCGTTACAGGTATACTATGTACATTTGATGTTATTGTTTGAGCACTAGAATCCGTTTGAGAATAAAAGTTTGTAGCTTAACATACAATTTTTATGAATATATATGTAGCTTTTAGTTACAGCTTCCTAAACATAATATATGTAAATAGTTTGTGTCAATAATTATACCAACCTTCTTTTCTGTATGTATAGCTCTATGTTGTCGAACTTTCAAGGAGCACTGTTTAGTTTTTCTTCAGACCAAGAAGGCCGTGCATCGACTTCGGATTGTCTTTGGTTTACTGGGATTGAATTCCACTGAGCTACACGGCAATCTGTCACAACTGCAAGTACGTATTCGCACTAAGGACATTTTGCTACTTGGCAGGCACTATGATTGCCAAAACTATTTGGCCACTAAGACTTTTTCTTGTGCTAGTAATTGCATATGTACACATTGTATTGATCTTCGTTGGAATGGGCATAAACGAAATGTTTATGCAATACAAAGATTGCTGGACAACGTTTGTGTGTGCTAAACTGTTGTATATTTATTGTACATGGTCCCTTTCATCATTGGGCTACCATAGTTATTATTATCATGCCATAGGCAATACAAATCGTGATGTATTTTGTTATCACAAAACAACGGATCATGCTGCCTTCTTTACAAACACACTCACCTGTTAGAGAATAGAGGCACTGAAACGGTTTAAGGATGGAGAGGTGGACTTCCTACTGGCCACTGACTTGGCTGCAAGAGGACTTGACATTGAACGAGTCAAAACCGTAAGCCCTGTGATCATTATGGAAGTACTGTAGGTGTTTTAGATTACCATAGTTACTTGAATATAACGTATGATCCAGTGAAATTAGCATTCTACGAATTCTCATGGAGAGATTGACAACCGTTACCAGAAAAGTGCGGTTTTTTTGGATATTGTATTTGATTAAGTGTGGTCTCATGATTATTGTGTCAATTGCAGGTCATTAACTTCAGTATGCCTTCCACTGTTAAGAGTTACATCCACCGAGTGGGCCGAACAGCCAGAGCAGGGAGGAGTGGAAGGTATTCATGTATATGTGTATCCTGTTGTGATGCATTGCATTACATGTGACGCCAGTGAGTTAGAAGCATATTCATGTATCTGTATTATACTGGTACGTACATTCTCACATGTTTTGAAAATTACTTCAAGGTTACACTCTTTCATACTAGATCCATCACTTTGGTTGGTGAGAAGGAGAGAAAGGTACTAAAAGAGATCATAAAGCAAGCGAAGACCCCGGTCAAGAGTAGAATTATACCACCAGGTGAAGAGTGATATGATGGTGAATGTCAGTCTCACTAGTGGAGAGAGATAGGAATAGAGTGGAAATTCTCTTCATAACTTGATTGTTATGTAATTTAATACATAATTCTCTGCTCATTTATAGAGGTAATAGTGAAGTATAGAGGAAAGATCCGATCGTTAGAGGCAGAAGTAAAACAAATACTGAAGCAAGAAGAGGAAGAGAGGCAGCTGCGACTGACGGAGATGGAGATTAACAAAGCTACCAACCTGATCGAACACCGAGATGAGATCATGAGTCGTCCTGCACGGACATGGATCAAGACGACCAGCCAGAAAAGGACTGCTCCTGGTGATATTGGAGACCGTGGGGAGGAGGCAGGTGTCTTGTCTGCTGGTGTGCCAAGCAAGAAAGCCAAGAGGGAAGAAATCAAGAAGGGACTGGCAAAGAGGAAAAACACTGATTCTGTGAGTTAGTGGATTTGGTGTAGAAGTGGATATGTTTGCTCTGCTATTTCTAATATCTTATAGGTGATTGTTTGTGGGTACATTTTCTGCGATTTTGGCTAATAGCACGTTTTGGTTTTTATATGCACAAAATAGTACGGGATTGATAGAGCCTACTACTGTATACTTGACAATTTTGACTGGATAAAAATCACGCCAAACCCAGCTATCTTTGTACTGCATGCAGAATGAAGGTGCGTACATGTAGTAGTGAAATCACTAGATCAATCTGTGTGGTAATAATTATAATTCCGTGAAACGCTCATAAGCTGTAGTCAGGTATAATGAATTTGTAGTCCTGTTCAGCTTTCTTTCTTGTAGCTATTTCTCCCATTGGAACTCAAGTATCCTTGAACAGTTGAACTATCATGCATATTGATGCATAGTTTGTACAAAGGCTGACCACTAAAAGTATGTTCTGATCTAGAAAGAGGACAAGACATCCCAAAGAGAGCAAGAGTATGCCGTGCGAGCTGCCAAAAGGGCTAGAAAGAAAAAGAAGCTGTATGTTGTTAATCCTGGGGATGACAAGCCTCATAGAACAGGTATGATAGCTAATGATGGCATATTTTTCGTCCACCTGCTGCCGCTACTGCTCTCTTCTCACATATCTACACATTCATGATACATTGATAGCCAAAGCGAAATCTCGGCCAGTTGTTAATGCATTTGACCTTGAATTAACAAGTACATCAAAGAAGAAGCTTCTGAAACAGTAAGGTTCATGTTAATGTGGATAAAACTTCACTGTCAGTAAGCCAGCTAAGCAAACAACGTATTTGCCATAATTCACAAACTTGTTAAGAATTTTCATGTAGCAATATTATACACATGCATACTAACCCCACCACCAATCATGTGCTTGTAATAGAGACTAGTTATTATCATGCTGTCCTATATACCCAAGGTCCTCTCGAATGCCATCAAGAGTGTCAAAGGGAGCTGGTTTTAAATCAAAGAAAAGGTAAGTGCACTGCATGTGCACTTACATACCCTTACACAATAACCTTCCCTTAATCGGGTACAAGTCCAAAAGGTCATTAATGTTTTGATTACAATGCACAGCCAAGAGCTTAAAAGGGTCCATAAGCCCTTGACCCAGCTCATTTACTCGAAGAGCCATCTTCAGTTATTTGAGAATTACTTGCTATATTTGTGTGTATTTGTATGTATCAACCTTTTTGCCCGACACAATGCTGTAATATGTTGGTCATCGTAAGGTTAGGCTATTGGAATATTATGAGTCAATCTCATAATCTTCATCTACATGACAGTGAATATCTCTTACTCCTTAATTATCTATTTGAAACTTGTAAATTGTGATCATTGCCGGTACACACTTATCACGGACTCGTTACTATCTTCGTGCATGTCAATCTCTTTGTCTAGACCTTCATATACAGTTTCATAATGTAGTCTTATAGTTAAACATTGGATTCTGATGTACAATGAGAGATGCGCCTATATATACTCTCGTATGACATCTGATTGATTGTCATTGCTGTTAATTTTCTGAATTGCAACATTAAAAGTATCGGCATCCAGCACTTGCAATATATTATATAATATTAATGACTCGCACATGCAATGAGTATTTTATGGTTACGTAAACAAATTTAATAACTATAACCTCACTTAAAATAAAGAGTATTAAATTATTGCTGCATTTTTCTTGAACAAACAATAGTAAAGCAGTTATTTGAAAAATAATACTGTTTATTTAATGATATTATGTTGATATCATAGATATAAATTTTACCTATTCATCATCAATTTCCAACCATGCATCACTCTTTTGTGCTGCCTAATCAATGGCATGTCTTTACAAGCATAATTATTATATTATAATTGGCACGCTGCAACACTTTTACAATGGCCACCATATGGTGTTCCACCATGATGGACCTGAAATTACTTAAAATACATATTACATTGTTTGTGTTCAGCTTATAATGATAGCTGGTGCTTTATACTCGCGTGTACCAATCTTCGTTGTGCTGCGTTGATGGATAAAACTTAACTGTTGGTGTCCTAAGCACATTAATAGTGACTTGCTCTGGTATCTTGAGTAGAAATGGAACCTTAGGTATACATGGTCAAAAATGAGTTTTTTGCATGGATATGTACCTTACTCGTGAAAATATTTTAGCAAAAGTTTGGGTAAAAATATTGTACTTTAATCCATGAACAAGTCAATTATATACCACACATTATAGACGTTTTACAGCATGACAGTATTGTATGAGTACTTAACAGTGAAATTAGTCTGAGCTCAAGAAACTAAACCATCTGTCAACTGGGATAAGCTTTTCGTACATTTGTTTTAGATCCTCCATCTTCTTATCTGTAAGTGAGCGGACCAACGACTTGGATCGGTATGTTTCAGTCACCCTGGAAATACATGAGTCAGTAGCCTCGAACCCACTTTGGTTGGGGGGTGTCTTAAGAGCACCTGCATAGCATTTCTCACGCACTTTCATCAATACTCCACTAGGTGACTTGGAGGCACACAGAAAGTCATGTAAAGCTCGAATTCCAGGTAAGTTAGTGTACCGTATTTATTCGAATAGTAGCCGCGGCTACTATTAATTTCAGCCTTGCTGGAGTGCGGCTACTAATCGAGGGCGGCTCTTATTCGAGGACGGCTTCTATTTATTTCGGAGGAATACCTTTGCGCCGATCCGGTGGTATCTTGTTGTGATGGACTGATTTTCAGGACTGCTTTTCGAATAGACGAGTTATTGTGATCGAAAAACAGCAGCAGAACCAAGCTAGGGACGTCTTCTGTCATGCTTTGGCCTCGAACTGACGATCGTTTTATGGCGTGCGAACGTGGCCACACCCACTTCATTGTGTTCACGCATGCGTGCGGCTACTATTCGAGGGCGGCTATAATTATACTATATCTTTGGTGGACCTCCAGGTGCGGCTACTATTCGAGGGCGGCTACTATTCGGGGTGCGGCTTCTATTCGAATAAATACAGTATTTTTCACCTACTCTTTCCCGCCAAGTGCGAACAATCATTCCATGGTCAACGACAACAACACCATATGGCTTGACTGTAAGCTGCAAGTCATTTTCGTTGAATACGTCTGACTTGTGATGGGTACTCGCAAGCTTAGAAAATAACAAATCTGGGGCAAATTTTGTGTGACCAGGAATCATAAACAGATAGAATTCTGTGCTGCACAAGTTTCATGCATGAAGACACGAGATACTGATTTTTATTAGTTGAACCAGCATTGTCGAGAAATACGTGCAGTCGAGATGTCCATCCAGGAACTCTGCCAGAAGACTTCATGTAATGAAGGATGTATGATATTGTATGATCTGCGGTCTTATGGCCAACTCTTTCGTCGAATACGTACACAGCTGCTGAGTCGTCTCTGTGATTAAAAGTTCCAAATAAATCAAATGAAAGTTTCTGTAGATAGTAGGTAGATCCCGGCTGAGGACTACAACTCCAGTGTGGTACCAACTTCTGCATCTGATAGTAGCTAATTAGGAGTGTATATCAGTGTTTTAATTCTTGTAGCGTCTCATCTTCAGCCATGGTTCTGGGGGACTTCTTTTCAAGCTGTATTATCTCCTGCTACGGTTTAGAACAGCACTGTTTCATATTCTTATAGTGTTGAAGGGCCTGACGAGCTGACTCTTTATGATCGTAGTCACGTACACCTTCTTTAGGAGCGGTTATGGTTGTAAACTTCGGTGACAAATAGTGAGTTGGATTGTGTGAGTTGACATGATGACCGTTTTGTTGGGAATTATTATCAATAAATTCCAAGAATTTTTGCTTAGTTTCCACCTTTGCATGATTATAAGTCTTGCCTGCTTAACCACATTGTTCAAATGGATATTGTACATCCACCTCATGGTGTTCTGGTACAGTGCTCCACCAACGCTTGAAGGATACCGTATTTTCTCGTTATTAGGCGCATTTCGCTTATAAGCGCATATTCGTTATTAAGCGCATGCTATTTTGTTGGTCTAAGCACTCGTTATTAGGCGCATTTCGCATATAAGCGCACACTGATATGTGACCATTGACCTCGATATCTGCACGCTTGCTAGCTTGCCCAGGGCTCCAACCTTTTCAAGTTAGTAGAAATTACGATGGCTACTGTTGATTCTCAGGTTCTTCCAGCAACGAACGCCATTTCGAACTGGGCAACGTGAACGATCGTGCGATCGATCGATTGGCCACGCCCCTTAAATGATACCGCGAACGCGCATGCGTTCTTGATGTAGCTATTTTTTGTTAGGCGCATCTCGCTGTTAGGCGCACTTCGTTATTAAGCGCAGGTTTTCTTCCTGTGGAGATATAAGCGCATGCGCTTAATAGCGAGAAAATACGGTATTTCTATTTCGGAAGGCATGACTATGAATGGGCCATGCCAAGTTTCTCACTTTCAACTTCCTTCTTGTACATTTTCATTTCTGGATATTGGAATTGTTTTTACTTAACTGCTTGTTGCCTTGACAAACGTTTGCTAATATGAAGTGCTTTGTGTAAACAGCGATGGCAAAAAAGGTAGTTACCCTATGTATCATACCTTCAAATTGTTCTATGCCATCGAGAGTTTATCTACTCTTGATGCCAGTGTATACACTACTGCCTTACAAAAGGTACATGCTCGTGCTTGCATTTTATTGCAGGAGTTCCATGCTTGAATGAGCATGAATCTCATAAATATATTTTCCACTTTGACTGTTCATGCTGGGCGGTATCGCTTCAGTTGAACTGCACATCGTCGTGAGCTATGACTTTTTGTCAAATTATCCAGAACTCGCGATCCTTTAGATAAGTTGTGCTAATTTTGTGGTACATATACCTTTTAAGCGAGTATTTGACTACAAATAAGTATTGGATACTTGCTTCACTTATCCAGTTATATAGATCAATTCACCTCAGAGTCTATTTACACTCCCAGTCCATTTTTCTAATTATGTCGACAGTTGTGTGCTCTTACCTTTAAGATCATCATTGCTTCTTGTAAGGTGTCCTTTTCCTTTAGTTATGTAGCCACCTATGTATCTGACTGTATTTTTTCCTCATAGTAGTCAGTGGTGTCTCCTCTCAATCTCTACTTCACATTGCTGCTTCAATGATAGAATACCTGTGGATGTACAATTCACATAATATACACAAAAACGTGAGATTGCAGCACTTCCCAATGGCATTTCAAAATGTAGCGGATGAAAATATTGGTGATACACCAAAATTTATTAATGTGATTGGAGTGTTCACGCAAATAAAAAAAAAAATGATTTCAGTGCTTGGACTTGTACATGTGTATGCTCTTGTTCTGTATGTACATGTACGTCTGTCCAATTCCTAACGGGGTGAGGCCACCTGTCAGTTCCCATATGGTCATACGGTGGTACAACTCTCCAGTCCAGTGGTGTCACTTTCGAGGCCACTCGTCTGCTCTTGTTGGTCGGTATCACTCTCAAGTCCACCTGCCTGTTCACACTGGGCGGTATCACTCCATTTATACTGCATATTGTCGTTGGCCATGACTTTTTGTCAAATTATCCGGAATTCATGATCCTTCAGATAAATTGTGCTTATTTTGAGATACTTGTACCTTCTAAGCGAGTATTTGACTACAAATAAGAATTGGAAACTTGCCTCACTTATCAAGTTAATATGTAGATCAATCCACCTCTATTCACAGTCTCAGTCCATTTTTCTGATTATGTCAATAGTTGTGTGCTATTACCTTTAAGATCATTAATTGCTTCTTGTAAGGTGTCCTTTTCCTTTTTTGCGTTAGTATGTACCCACCTATGTATCTGACTGTATTTTCTTCCTCATAGTAGTCAGTGGTGTCTCCTCTCAATTTCTACTTCACATTAATTGCTGCTTCAATGATAGAATAGTGACTCTGAGGCATGCTATGTTTTGAAGCAGGTATCAGACCTCATTTGGTAAAATAGTGACCACATTTTCTCTCTATTAACTTTTAAACGAATTTTCAAACTCTGCCAAATCCTGTGTAGGGTGCTGTGTATACTCAGAAAGTCATGTATAATCTTGTTTGTTCCCTTCAGAATTGTATGTGGAAACTGTCATCACCGAGACTGTCACTATGAACTAGTTTTAGGATATTTGAGGAATTGATATTGGATTACATAGTAAAGTACGACTACTGTGGGTTTTGGGCCAACCATGGAAGCTAGAATGTTGTGCAGCAGATGCCACAGTCTACATTGTATATACTGTGCATTATCACTGTAAGTATAAAACAAATGGTAGTGTACTATAATTCCCTGTATAACACAACTTGGGATATCATAATTGAATCCGCTAGTACATGTATGTGACCAGACTGGAGTGTTTGTGGAAGCCTCTAAGCAGTGACCCTCCTTGTACAACTATGGATAACCTGCACTACAAAGCAGCCTTAGTTATCCATAGATTCTATGTCATGATGTTCACACATTTTTTTTATTCTTAGCAGTATAAAGAAATTATCAATGAGATCCTACTTGCAACAAATACAGTGGTTGAACTGCAGTATCTATCCTGAGCTAGTCGTGGCATAATCAACTGTTGTAGGAGGAGAAGGGTCTGGTTAAAATGCCTGTACCACAGGATAGTCCCTACAAGAATGCAAATGGGGATGATAAAGTAGACTTCCTACTAGTATGATGTAAGTAGCACCCAATTCAAGGACATACTTGTATACGTGCCAAGACAATGTGCACTAGGGAGTATGTTTGTATGGTGAAAGAGCATCATGCATTTTTGTGAAGGTAAAGGTGTGCTGCTGTATTCTTGTCTGGTGTGTGTGTAGCATTTATAAATTAGTCACCTGTATTGTTGAAAGTATTGTCCCTGTAGTAATTAAGGAAGGTAAACTCTTATGTCGCTTGGGATTTTGTATACATTGTACATTAAGCCCATCGGTCTTCTTACGCCCCGTTTACACACAATCCAGGTTGTGGTTGCTGATTGTGGTGGCATTGTTCTCTCAGTAGATGAATTTCCTAAGTATAGTTTCATCTTTTTTCTTTCTTACATTACTAATTTCCTCATGTTGAATAAGTATAGTTTCATCTTTTTGTCTGATAAGTTCTCTTAACTCACCTATGCAAGTAGGTGTGGTTCCAGACCAGTGAGCATCTGCCTGGCAGGTTCGATTGGTTGACCCATTCACAAGATCATGACCTCTGCACATGTAGGAAGCAATGCTTCCAAAGGTTGTTGCAGTAGCAATCACTTGTCCGTCCACAGGGTGTTTAAGTTGCTCACAATCAACAGTAACTGTTGTGCTGGTAGATGAGATAAGGTTTAGTGGAGCATTTGTAGCGCTTCTCCAAAAAATTTTTCTTATCTAAAGGTTGCAAAGATGGGTAAAAGGTACTCGGCAAATGTGCACTCTCTTTCCTTGATAATTTTAGTTGCATACTTGCTATTTTGGTAGTGGTCCATAGGAAAATTTACAAACTTGCCAACAAAGTTAATGCTTGATAAAAGGCATAAATTTCTCCTTTCTGCATAACATCTGATTTTATTCATGAATCAACATTGAATCCAAATTCATCTACAGTTGACACATTATTTTTAAGAGTATCTCTTTCAAATATTTGCATGTGTGCAAGAAGTATGTGTGTGTACATAGCATGTAAAAAAAAACTGTCAAATTTATCACGTGCATTGACATATCTGAGATGTGACCTACCTTGAAAATTAATCATTTGAAAAGTTATCCTCTCTTATTTCGTTTCACTGTAGATAGTCACATGACTTGTTCACTGTTGTATCAATACAGCACACTGACAATCACTCCTCATAGTATGGGAAATCTTAGCCACCATTGAAGACTCCAATGAAACAAACTTTGCAACTGTTTGTAGTGGTGCTGTGCAGCTTCTGTGTGGATGAACCCTGGGCCCACCAAAATGAGATGCAGATAGGTCTTACATTGCCCCTGCCTCATAGCAAGTGGTGAAGGATTACACAATACTATTATCAATGAGCAACTGTATAAACACAATTGTGTGCAATGCTTCCGTTAACTGCAGCTCCCTCTATCTGGAAATGCCCTACACTACTCAGTCTCTACATAATACTATACGAGTTAATGGGAAAATCATGTCAGATGGCATGCGCTGATGAGTTACCCTAAAGAGGAATGAAAAAGAACAGAAATAAGTATAAAAAACAATGTAATTGAAGGATGAAGCAGGGATGGCCAGGGTCAAAAAGTGCACAAACAAGATTTATAGGAATAATCACATCCACCATATATCCCCATGCTTGCTTCTCTTGATTATCATGCACCTGCATGTTGATGGTCCATTGGTGCTATCCTTAATTCGAATCTTCTATGTACATGTATATGTGAGAAATTCGTCATTCTTATCTACTGTCTACTCATAGCGGATGGGGGGATGATTAGCTTCAATCATTGCACTACTGCCTGGTTAATTGATTTCTACACCTACTCAAAAAGCAAGATAATCGAGAGAAGCAAGCGTAGGGATGTATAGTGGATGTGATTATCGCTATAAATCCTGTTTGTGTACTTTTTGACCCTGCCAATCCCTAAGCTACTTCATCCTTCAATTACATTGTTTTTTTATAATATTATGGGTGTAGCAATTATTTTGGTGGCTAGATTACGATATCGTTAATGCTTGGCATTTACTACTTTAATCCAGACACTGATGGCCAGATACTGCATGCCTTGTGTTGACCACATGTCACCTTACATTCACCCAGCCAGTGAGAGCTGCTAACTAAATTAATGACGTTCGTCATATTCAAGCGCATGCGGATATGTACACAATGCTACCACTTTGCCATAATGTCAAGGGGCATACACATGTGCGATCCCCATGCAGCTGTCTTTGTACCATGCTTGGTAGGCGCTGACCTACCTAGGCTTTGCATGTTTTGAAGAACAGCCCGGATAGGGATGACACCAAGTATACCAATCGAGTACACATAACGTTACAATAATTGTGATAAAAAATATAATGTATAATATAATGTATGTAGGGTTAGTGAACTGGGAGGGTTAGACAGCTGCTAGTCCCTAAGAAAATGGCCGAATTGCACGAGTTGCAGCCAGTACCACGCATGCGCATGATACTCAAGGCCACGCCCCTTCGATTGCATTCTACGTATACAATGCCAACATTAACCCCCATTTACCAAGTAAATAACATAAAAATTAGATCCAGACTGAGTGGGACAACCTTGAGTATGTTAGGGCAACGCTTTATGGCTACGTATGTTATTGAAAACATAAACAATGAGGAATTAGTTTGTCTTGCCCCTTCAGTGTTGAGATGACGACGAGTACAGGTCACACCAATACATCTCAGAATTTTCATCTCTCGTTTAACACCCAGCATGCATGCATAGCCAACATTCACCCTAACACATTTCACTCAATATTTTCATTGGGTATTGGCAGCAATAGAGGCAAGTGAGACAGAAAAAATACAATGTCCAAACACTAACCAACGCACACACAAAGTACACTCAAACTTAAGATCAATAGAACAGTACATTGTAGTACCAGTGAATAAAATTAATAAAATTTAATAAATAAATGAATTTTCACAGTTTATGAATATAGGTAGGGGTGGGCCATACATAAGCTTTGACTTGTAGAAGCAATACTGTGCAAGTGATTGCCTGTTGTTTCAGGGCAGGTGGCCAGCCTAACCCAAGGTAAAAAACCTCACCACACAAAACCCTTTTTTAGGGACAAAATTGTGGTGAGGAAAAACCCTGACTGTGCTCAAAATAACACCCCGAGTTTGTGATTAATTTCAGTTCCAGTGTATGGGCTTCTGCTTGTTATACTCCAGTTGTCAGTCTAGCTCCAGCCAGTCCAGGTTCTCATTGCGCATGCACCCCTCACATACCAGCCAGATATCATTGGTTCACGGTGCCCATCAGACTGAGATACCTTTTGCTCACAAATAATCGGGAATATTACATTTGCACAAAACAGGAATTGACATACCTGGCAGCATCCATCCATATTATGGTAGTTAAGATTAACTGTACTTGCCAGTTGTTGTCGAGAGTGCCCACTGTCAGCGCCAATCGCTTTAAATCCTGCACAGCCTACAGCATTCTATCCAATCAGAACCATCCGCATGCAAGGCATGCGCAATGTGACAACAATTAACATTCCACAATCAACAGTCTGCAACCAATGCATATTAGCTCATGCAACCTATGAGAGAGTATTTTCCGTCTAATATTGTTCAAACGACATAAAATATATCTCTCATTTAACACCCCGCATGCATGCATAGCCAACATTCACCCTAACTCAATATTTTCATTGGGTATTGGCAGCAATAGAGGAATTCAAAGAAGTGGCAGGTATTAATAATTATTCATGTGTATTATGCAGCTGTTTCTGACAACCCTAGGTTACGTGATACCTTGAGTCTCTCATCCAAAGAGTCTTTCACGTATCCATCTTTTGCATTCTCACTCTTCCATCTTCCATGGCGTTTAAAAAATCGATCGGGTACGCCAGAATTGGCGGCTGCTGATGCACCTCCAGCTCTTAGGCTATGCAGCCCAAATTGCTTCCTATCCAAGCCAATAGCCGTCAACATATCTAGTACCACCTCTCTAGCTCTAGTGTAGCTAAGACCCCCAGAATTCCTTAGCTTGGAGTAGTTTTTGGTGTTACATAAACCTCTGAATAGGAATTTAGTATCCTCACCAGTAATGGCTCCTAGCATGAAATAGCACTCGAGCATAGCAACGGGGCAAAGCTTGTTCTTGGTTCGTGCTATCACAACCCAGGCACCTTCTCTCAGTTGATCGGTCTTGCTTGATTCGACAAAGATTTCCATATGTTCCTCATAGAAACTCACGTCTGCTTCCTTCAGCTTCGCTAATTCATCAAAACGAAAAAAGCCTGTATAGCCAACCAAACACATCGACACCGTGCGAATATCAGAAAGCGATGCTTGCTCCGTTCCAAATTTATCAACCAGCGCAGACAAAATTTCCGGAGTAATAGGCTCCTTTTTTACTGTTTTATGCGCCAATTTTCGCTTAGCGCCTGATAAAATCTGCTGAACAAGGGGATGGGACGTGGTGTCTTCTACTGTGGCCATATTGTTCACCCATGACAATGCACATACAGCCTCCATTAAAGGGGCACTAGTTTTGCTGTGTTGTGTCAAAAAAGCCAAATACAAGGCTATATGAATAGGCTTGTGAGGGAGGCTGCTTCCTATTTCCCGCTTTGTAGCTGCCCATTTCTTCCAGCAGCAGAAAGCACCCGAGTATTTCTTGACAGTAGCAGGAGCTCTACTTTGCAGGGCCAAATTAGGGAGGACTTTTGCCAGGTCTCTAAGCTCCGGGTCCTCAATTTCCTGCACCTGCTTCCATGACCCTTGGCTAAAAACATCTAAAAAGGTAGATATGAGTTTGACTACTCTCAAGTAGCTACCACAGCATGCATACTCATCATTATAGTTGCATATGATACACTATCATGTATAACCAGCATGTGCACGCTGCAACACACTACTGCCACGTAGTATGCTTATGGGCTGCCGCGCAGCCCATTCAGCACTAACTCCACTGCACACTGCAGCTACGAACATGACCATCACACAATCCCCACCACAGTTGAGCAAACATACTCATTATTAATGAAACGATACATCTCAATGGCTATACACAGCGCCTGGGGATTAGCACAACATATTAAAACTTGACAGCTAAAGTGCTTTGGAATGCAATGTGGGATGGAGGACTAAAAGTCAAACCCTTACAGCTGGAGAGAGATTGACATTTCTCCAGTTGATAGCAGGGCTAATGAACGTAATTGGTAAAATGCGCCTCTCCTGGTTGAACAGTGGGCAAAAAAGGCAATGCGGTATTGATGATGGTCAATAATCACTCCGATTATTGTCCTACCTTTCAGTTCAGGATTAGTCGAAATTTTCCCTAAGTAAACAGATTTTGTGGCGAAATGAGTCTATCTCAAACTATTAGTGTCAATACCTAGCATAGGGGTAGGCGGGAGGTATGCCGCCCATGCCGCCGGATCTGGAAACCAACCCAAGTATGGGTAGTTTGGACTTTGGGGATGGAGTGTGCTCACCCTATGAGTGTTTTGTTATTAAGATGAGGGTTGGTAACCAACCAATTCAGGCCTTTCCTTGCCAAGGCTTGTCTCCTATATTGTCTATCATAAGTCACCCACCACTTCCCCTCATAGTTACGCTTGGCATGAATGATCATCGATCTAAAATTTGAACTTGGGTTATGTCTATGATAGAGCATATCATAGATATATCAAATTTGGCTTGCATAAAAGAATTTCATATGGTGGGTTTTTCCATACGTCGTCACAAATAGCTGATTCCATCCCTTTCAGTTGAGTCTCTCTCTCTCTTTCTCTCTCTGTCTCTCTTTTGCCGCATATTCATGCTCGTTAGATCTGCTTGTGTGTATGTATGTAGGAATAATTATAGCATGAGACTAGGACGTGTAGATCTTGCTTTTACATTCTGAACCCAACTCTAACCCGAACCCAATGTTTAGAAAATATTTTTGTATGGTATGATCTGTAATACTTCTGTTTACTTTCGGTATTAAATCCACTGAGGAATGTGAAGCCCAAACATACTTTAATAGCTCATTAGTCTGCTGTTACTATTCCACTGAAATCTGCATCTTTAGCTTAATATTCAATTAGCTGCTTGCATTTCTAAACTGATACGTTAGTGTACAAATTTTGGAAGCTTATCTAGTGATAGATTATCATGTTTTTTCCCAACGAAGTGCAAATTTCTGAAGCCCTGGTTTCTTATTTATATATGTAGCTGTGCTGGGCTGATGTATTTTTACATTTTTTAAACATGTCAGCAGTGAGGAATACTTTGGCCATACTATGGTTAATGGTATTGTTGAGCCAATTGAGTCAAAGTGCAAATGGCTTGGTTTATGCTGATAAACACCAAGAGGAGTATCTTTTGTGTAGCACCAGCAAGGCTTGTCCGACATGGTTTATTTGTAATTCGGAGAACAACTGTCAGTGTGGAGATACACATGACAATGCAGTTATATGCGACAATATACTGAAAGAATCAGCTGTATTGGATTGCAACTGTGTGACCTATGACAAACAGAGTCAGTCAACTTATGCCGGACTATGTTTCTACAATTGTCAGAACAGCAACCCAGAAAAAATAATGGACTATGTTTATACAAGATTACCACAAAAACCAGAAGAACTTCTTAACAAGTCTGTCTGTACTCACTTTCACAGAACTGGCCTATTGTGTGGTGACTGCGAAGAGGAGCACAGTCCCTTTGTACTCTCATACAGCCTCAGCTGTGTAAGATGTCCAGATGGTCACAAAAACTGGTGGAAAGTCATCATAGCTGGATTTGTACCTCTTACATTCTTTTATGTCTTCATTGTTATGTTTAATATCAATGTGACATCTTCTCGTCTTCATGGCGTTGTTTGGTTTAGTCAAGCCCTCTCCTCACCTGCATTTGTTCGAATAATTATGTCTGCTTTGAGCCATGGTGATAGTCCACATCTATTAATCGCAACAAAGACATTTTTGGTATTTTACAGTTTCTGGAACCTTGATATACTTCGTTCTGTCATTCCTGACATATGTCTCAATGTAACAACCCTTCAGGCTTTGGCCCTGGACTATCTTCTTGCTGTTTATCCGTTTATGCTTATTCTGCTTTCATATATTCTTATTGAGCTTCACGATCGACGGTATACTGTAGTAGTAGCCATGTGGAAGCCTTTTAAAAAGGTCTTATCGATTTTTCGTAAGTCATGGAATATTCGTACATCAGTTATTGATTCTTTTGCTACTTTCTTTTTGCTTTCTTATGTCAAAGTATTGAGTGTTACAACAGATGTTTTGATTCCTACTAAGGTCTACAAACTTGGAGCAACCAAGTCACAACCATTGAGACTTTTCTACTCACCCACTGTCCAATACTTCGGATACCATCACCTTCCATATGCCATCATAGCAATTACTATTCTCACACTGTTTGTGGTTATTCCTACAATGATCTTCATTCTTTATCCTTTCCGATTCTTTCAGCGATTCCTCTCCTTTTTCCCTATTAACTGGCACTTTCTTCATGCTTTTGTCGATTCATTTCAAGGTTGCTATAAGGATGGTACTGAACCTGGAACATTTGACTGCCGGTGGTTTTCATCGCTAGTCCTACTGATTCGACTAATCTTTTTCGTGTTATACAGTGTGACGTTGTCGATGATATTCTTTGTATTTGGTCTCATTGTTGTTCTTATCTTTTCGATAGCTGCGATAAACATTCAACCATTCAAAAAGGTTTCTTCCAATTATTCTATAACAGATGTGACATTCTACATTTTGCTTAGTTTCACATACATTGCAATTATTGCCAGAGATATTGCAACAACAGAGAAGTTTGTGTATAACTTGATCACTTTAATTTTTCTGTTTTTAACAGTCTTTGTTCCAATCGTTTACATAGCATTTCTTATAGGTATCTGGATTGTCTCCAGATTGAGGCAAATTAAGTCATTGATTGCAAACTGAGGTTAAGAGTTCCCTTTATATTATGTTAAATATATATTTTTGTCTATACTTATATCGTGGATCACTTACTGTTAGTCAATGCTGTAATTAATAATAATAATAATAATAATTATTATTATTATTATTTTGTAGAACAATATGTGCTATGGATGAAGTACTAAACTGTTAAATGGTTTATTACACTTACTATTTTGCTATAAGGCTGATATGTTAAAAACCACACGCCTACTAGTGCTTCACCTTCGTACTGTGTATGGTTACTGCACTTATGTAATACTGGTGTATGAAGTCGTTTCAGCGTATTTGTGTATCATTGCACTAAGGAGAAGAGGAGTACTACTACTATTGTGTAATTAGAGTGCACATTAAAACTTTACCTTTACCGTTCCATGCTTCTGCTTTTGGGTATCCTTTTTCAGTGCAGGTTTCTATACATGTACCACATGAATATATTGTGTATTAATTACACCATGAGAAATGGTAGTATTGTGTTCAATTGATTGGTTATTTCCCATCACAACCAGCTCCAGTCTGTCCTGTTACCCTGAGTGACCTTCAGCAACTCAAACTTTATCCTCTCGCTGTGGACCTCCTGCATCTCCCTGAATTTGGGCTGGTTCAGATATAGTGCTCCCCAAGCATGTATGTGAGGAGGTTGGGGCCTGGACACTAGTTGTAATCTGTTCTCGAGGGCCTTAACAAAGTGTGAGTAGGCCTGCAAGTGTCTATCCTGCCAGACCTACAGCTTCCTGCTCCACCTTCACTTGTCTTGGCCTCATCACGATTATGTTGCCCATCTCCCATAGGCTGAAGAGTGGATTAGTATTCTTCCTCGTTCCCATATCCCTCACATTGAGTCTCGGACAATCCCAGAAGACATCATAATACTTCAAGGAGGAAAAATCGACAGCTAGATGCAGCGATACTGCTAAACCGTTATTTCTGGTCTGATCGAAAACAAAATAATTATAAATATATATATAAATTTGACCTGTTCATCATCGATTTCTAACCTCTCATTACTCTTTTGTGCTGCCTAATCAACCGCGTGTCTTTGCAAACATAATTATTACATTTAATCGGAACGCTGCAACACTCTTATAATGGCCACTATAATACAGTGTTCCACCATGATGGACCTGAAATTACTTAAAATACGTAAGTTAAATTGTTAGTATTCAGCTTATAATGATAGCTTGTGCTTCATACTCACATGTACCCATCTTCGTAGTGCTGCATTGATAGATAAAACTTACTGTTGGTGTCCTAGCCATATTAATAGTGACTTGCTCTGGTATCTTCACTTCTGTAAGTTGATTGTGTAGCTGTCCATGTATAAGATGCACCCTCGAAATTAAGGAGCATTATTCATACCAGTAGTCCACTTGAATGGTTGATCCACATACAACACAGGAACTGAAACAGACAATTTCATGTAAAATAATATCACTGTAACTGTTATGATCTTATGGGTCCTGCTGTTTGAGTTGCTTCCAATTGAATTTGTTTGCATGATATCTTGTAAATTAACCACTTTTTTTGTTCACTTGGAATGTAAGGGTATACTGTACATCCCAAGTACTCACTTGGTACTTTTTCCTGTCCATGCTAACATTTACAGTGATCATTGACAAAAAAAATTAACACTTACTATAATATTGCATGCTGTACAACTAGTCTTCATATGTATCATACCTTCAATGCCATTGAGAGTTTATCTACTCTTGATGCCAGTGTATACACTACTGCCTTAGAAAGGTACATGCTCATGCTTGCATTTTTTTGCAGGGGATTCATGCTTTAACAAGCATGAATCTCATAAAGTAGTTTAAATTATGTGACATTTTCCGCTTTGCCTGTTTATGCTGGGCGGTATTGCTCCAGTTAAGCTACACATCGTTGTCTGCTATGACATTTTATCAAGTTATCTGGAATTCGTGATCCTTTAGATAAGTTATGCTTATTTTGAGGTACGTAATGTTATACCCTCTAAGTGAGTATTTGACTACAAATAAGAATTGAAAACTTGCCTTGCTTATCAAGTTACGTAGATCAATCCACCTCTGTTCACACTCCCAATCCATTTTTCTGATTATGTTGACAGTTGTGTGCTATCACCTTTAAGATCATCAATTGCTTCTTTTAAGGTGTCCTTTCCTTTTTTGCTTTAGTATGTAGCCACCTACCGTATTGCCTCTAATTTAACAGACATCTCTAATTATCCGGACACCATTTTAATTATTTTTTACCTCTAATTACACCGGATAGCCAATGAAGTTTGAATTTTTGTTGTTCTAATTATCCGGACATCATTGTTCTAATGCAGACAGCTCATGTGGTACTGCTCGAGCAAAATTTGCAATGGACAGCTGCTTCTTTGGTGAGTTGTTCTCTTCCCACCGTGAACAGGGAGCTCCAGGTACCGTCTCATTTTCTTAATCTCTGTAGCTGCTCGATCACATATCCATTTGACCGGATGCGCATATGTGAAAGCGTATTCTAATTCATCGGACACTTCAAACGCCGACTATTCTCGTGTGCTCTAATTATAGCGGACATTGGCCAAAATAATTATTTTTCTGGTGTTCGTTAAATTAGAGGTAATACGGTATGTATCTGACTGTATTTTCTTCCTCATAGTAGTGGCGTCTCCTCTCAATATCTACTTCACATTGCTGCTTCAACGATAGAATAGTGGCTCTCAGGCACGTTACGTTTTGAAGCGGGTGTCAGACCTCATTTGGTATATAGTGCCCACTTTTCTTCTCTATTAACTTTTAAATGAATTTTCAAACTCTGCCAAGTCCTGTGCAGGGTGCTGTGTATACTCAGAAAGTCATGTATCATTATGTTTGTCCCCTTCAGAATTGTATGTGGAAACTGGCATCACCGAGACTGTCACTATGAACTAGTTTTAGGGTATCTGAGGAATAGATATTGGGTTACATAGTAAAGTGCGACGACTATTGTGGGTTCTGCACTTGCACGGTATAATGTGTGCCCCTCTGTAGGGTGAGGACACAGTTGTTCCCTCTGCTTGAATGTTCACTTGCCACTGTTAAGTCTCGTAACTGACACAGAATGTGATAGGTCTCGGTTGAACTTGATCGCTACAGTGTACGTAGGTGTTACAGATCATTTTTATGCAACAAGGGCTTGATTTTCTTAAAACAGTCGTAAAAAAGGCTGCCCAGCCGGAGGTGCTGATGTTGGATAACTGGGGGAGTGAAGGGACATGGGAAACTGAATTGTGCATATATGCACTGTTCCTTAGAATATTTAAGCCCGAGCTTGAGATCCATAATTATTGTCTTTAAATACCATCCTGCCTTTTGTTAGTTATGTTAATTAATTAAACCTTTTGCATCCTGCATGGGTCTTCTCTCTCTTCACTGGAGCCAATGCTTGCTTCTCTATTTAAGGAAATTGTTCATCTTTTATTCTATATTATGTACATGCTTGTACATATCTGGCCGATAACGAAGCTCGTCTACTTCTAGTGCTTCTAAGTAATGTGATTGGGATGAGAACTGGCTTGAGTATTGGACTTGGAATGACTCTCATGTGAAGATGAAGGTCTGTCCTCTCATGTATCTGTATGTGCGTATGCTAGTTCCTAACGAGGTGAGTGACTGTGACACTATATGTATCAGTTATAATAATAATATAGTATTAATAGATCAGTTTTGTTTCAATATGAGAAAAGTATGAAGGGCAAAATTACGACAAAATTTTGGATTTGACCGCCGCTGCTCAAGTTTGTTGGGGGAGGAAGTTCCTGGGTCTCTTGTCCATCAGCAGAAACGTTCACTAATAGCACCGCGGTCCCTTGAAATGGCGAAGAAAGTGATGGATAAAGGGTGGAAGAAACTCTGCACAAGTAGATTTATGGAATTGACCACAACACAAGCCATTTAGATGCTATGCGGTGATCAGTTGGATTCTAGATCAGAATAACATTGTAATTTTGGTGGTTAGAAGACTTATATCTAAGTACATGGAGGTTGGAGAGTATGAGAAAGCTCTCAAATAGTCTGAATTTGTCATTAAAAAGAATATTGATGTTTGATTCATAGTGCTAACGAGTCGCTCAGATACAATGACCTTTTCGTCCATAATTTTTTGAGTGGGAGGACTCATCAGCTGGTCCCACTTATGTGTATTGATGGCTGTTTAAACGGTGCAATAAAGCCATATTGCTGTATGATACTTTTAGTGCTTCTAATAAACTTCCAGTGTACTTCTAGTGCTTCTAGTCAACTTCTAATAAACATCGAAAGGTACTCTAATGACTTCTAATTAACTTCTAGTCTACATTTAGTACTTCTAATAAACTTCTAGTTCAAAACAAAACAAAAAAAACTGTGGCCAGGTGGTGTACGTACTATGTGCTAATACAGTAGAGTAATATAGAATGTCTTGGTGTTTGAACTCTTGCTTGTGTTGATCTAATAATTTCCCACACCAATGTGACCGCAAGCAGAGCATGCCTTTTCATCTGCAGAGTCAGTGACGCTAGCAACTACTTACAAGTAGATCACCTTAAGGTTACGGGATAGTATTCGATATGCAATTTATAAATGATTGCACATGGACACAATTCACGCATGTTTTAATGCAGTTTAGTCGGAAATGCGAACGAACGTGACCATTTCCAGATGTAAACTAAGTTCAAATTTCTGCATCAACTTTTGAAGACCACAGACTCGAACAAACTGACTTTGCTGTCATTCACAATAGTCCATCGATCTGAGCAGGGCCAAGTATAGCGCTTTTCGAAACTCTAAGATGGTGCATCGTCAGACAAGGTTTTGTCCTGGAGGGCTGCCATTAAGCGAGTCACATGGCAGCTGAGCAGTAAGTTTTTGTTCACTCTCTGTTCGTGTAACTCGACAGAGCTCAAACACTCTACTTGGCCGTGTAGTGACTCGTAAGCTATTGTTTCATTTGTACGTCATTACATTGAGGCTGTTTACCTTGGCAAACTGATACAGAAAATTGCAATACTTACCCACGCTTGCAGACTGATAGTGGCAGGTTTGCTTTTCATTTTTGTGGGCCATGGGGCAGGCATCAGGAGAGGTAGACTTACCTATGCCTTGCCTATGCAAAGAACGTGGACAAAAACTGGAATATAACTGTTACATTGATTATTTATGTGAACTTTGACCATGCATGGGCGGAACACTGTCCCGTAACCTTAAGAGAGACAACTGACACCAGAGCAGGGACATAAAAATTCTCAATGTCTTCTGTTTCTTCCACGATGAGCTGCCAGAGAGTGGGATAGTCCACATCTCAAAATTCAACACAGAATGATATAGCATGTTTGGTGAGTTGGCAAGCTTCGCATGCTGGTGTTCCGTTGGAGGCAAAAGTCCCCTGTAACCAGGCTAACTGTGCGGGGATGAATGGGTGTGTGTCTGCTGGGGTGCCGGTCGGTTCTGTCATAGTAAACTGGTACTGACAGTTAGATAAAGATGAAATAAACCATGAGGGCTAACAGTCACTTTGCTCTGACGCTAGACCTGCTCGATATTCGGGAGGGTTTTTTGGTTGCTCAACTTTGTGGAGTGACAAGATAATGGCTCAACAGTCCTTTCATAATGTGTTGCCATGAAGAAGTCATGTGACTGTAGTCAGCGGCACGCACCACCGCGCTAGCACCTCAAGCCAAGCCATAGCTAGCTAAGCACCAGGCTCTTCTGTGTGAGTGTGATATAGCGAACCTAGCTAGAGGTTAGCGCGTGCAGCGCTAGTGCTGTGCTGGGATATGGAGACTCGAGACCTCAACGCATGGGCAGCACGGCCCTCAGCAGTCGGCATAACAGCGAGCTCAGTAGTCACAAAGATAGTCGATAAAATCAATGATAGCTACTTGGCTGCCTGAAACAGCCTTCTTTGGCATCTATGCTTGATCGCCGAGGCGAGTTAATGATGGGCGTGGCTACTACTTTTGCATGCATGCGCGAACTATGGCACCTCCCGTCTGATATAATTATACTTAGCGTACTTAATCTAATACTACGTATGGAAAAAAATAATTTCAATTTTAGAGAAAATCACGAACACTATATATCCCAACACATGCTTTTTGAGTAGCATAGGGATCATAATAATAATAATAAAACTGACTGACAGGGACAATTTCTCCCACATGCAAGTCAAAAACACTCCAAGGATAGCATGTCTTGAACAAGTTAACATCAATAGGTCTAATATTATTTGAGAAAAGCAAGCGTGTATAGTGGTTGTGATTACCTCTTATCCCTACAAATCTTGTTTGTGTAATTTGGCATTGTCAGCCCTACTTTATCAATTTTATTATACTTGTATTAATCCAAACTCAATGTATAGAAAACAATCTTGTATTGCATGATCTGTAATGCTTCTGTTTTATTTTCGGTATTAAATCTATTGAAGAGTAGAAGCCCAAACATGTTTTTATAGTTCATTGGTATGCTGTTACCGTTTCACTAAAACATGGATCTTGAGCTTGGTGTCCGATAAGCTGCTTGCATTATCTAAACTGATGGGTTAGTGTACAAAGTATTGGAAGCTTATCTAGTGATAGATCGTCAATGTTTTTTTTTCCCAACGACAAATTCTGAAGCCCTAGTATCAATTATAAAGCTGTGCTTGGCTGATCATTCTTTGAAGTTTGTAGCTCTGGTGAATATGTCAGCGTTGAGGAATACCTTGGCCATACTATGGTTAATGATATTGTTGAGCCAATTGAGTCAAAATGCAAATAGCTCGTTTCATTCTGATCAACACCAAGAGGAACATCTTTTGTGCAGCACCAACAAGGCTTGTCCGACATGGTTTGTTTGTAACTCAGAGCACAACTGTCAGTGTGGAGCTACACATGATAATGCAGTTGTATGTGATGATAAACTGAAACAATCAGCTGTATTGGATTGCAACTGTGTGACCTATGACAAACAGAGTCAGGCCACTTATGCCGGACTATGTTTCTACAATTGTCAGAACAGCAACCCTGAAAGAGTGATGGACTATGTTTATACAAGATTACCACAAGAGCCAGAAGAACTCCTTAATAAGTCCGCCTGTGCTCACTTTCATAGAACTGGCCTATTGTGTGGTGACTGTGAAGAAGGGCACAGTCCCATTGTACTCTCATACAGCCTCAGCTGTGTAAGATGTCCAAATGGTCACAAAAACTGGTGGAAATTTGTTTTAGCTGGATTTGGACCTCTTACATTCTTCTATGTCTTCATTGTTATCTTTAACATCAATGTGACATCTTCTCGTCTTCATGGTGTAGTGTGGTTTAGTCAAGCTCTCTCAACACCTGCATTTGTTCGAATAGTGATGTCTGCTTTAAGCTATAGTGATAGTGCACACCTATTAATGGCAACAAAGACATTTTTGGTATTTTACAGTTTCTGGAACCTTGATATACTCCGTTCTGTCATTCCGGATATATGTCTCCACGTAACGACCCTTCAGGCTTTGGCCCTGGACTATCTTCTTGCCATTTATCCATTTGTGCTTATTCTGCTTTCATATATTCTTATTGAGCTTTACGATCAACGGTATTTTGTAATAGTAGTCATGTGGAAGCCTTTTCGAAAGGTCTTATCGATCTTTCGCAAGTCATGGAACATTCGTACATCAGTTATTGATTCTTTTGCTACTTTCTTTTTGCTTTCTTATGTCAAAGTATTGAATGTTACAATGGATATTTTGATTCCTACTAAGGTCTACAAACTTGGAGCAACCAACTCTCAACCGTTGAGACTCTTCTACTCCCCCACTGTCCAATACTTTGGATATGATCACCTCCCATATGCCATCATAGCAATTACTATCCTCACACTGTTTGTTGGTATCCCTACAATGATCTTCATTCTTTATCCTTTCCGATTCTTTCAGCGATTCCTCTCATTCTTCCCTGTTAACTGGCATTTTCTTCATGCCTTTGTCGACTCATTTCAAGGTTGCTATAAGGATGGCACTGAACCCGGAACATTTGATTGCCGGTGGTTTTCGTCACTAGTCTTATTGATTCAGTTCATCCTTTTCTTGTTATACGGTATGACATTATCGATGATATACTTTATATTTGGTCTCATTGCTATTCTTATCTTTTTGATAGCTGCAATAAACATTCAACCATTTAAGAAGGATGCTTCTTATTATCTAATAACAGATATGACATTCTACATTTTACTTAGTTTTACATATATTGGAGTTATTGCCAGAGATATTGCAACCACAGAAAAGTTCTTGTATAACTTGATCACTGTGATTTTTTTGTTTTTGACAGTATTTGTTCCAATTGTTTACATAGCATTTCTTATAGGTATCTGGATGATCTCCAGATTAAGGCAGATTAAGTCACTGATTGCTAATCGAGGTTAAGATTTCTTATTCTCTACTTGTATGTTGATAACTTACTCTTTGTCAATCAATGATGAGTGTCTACTTCAACTAATACTTGTAATTTGTAAAACAACATGTGCTATGGATGCAAAGTTTCAAGCACTAAACTTAAATATTTTGTTACACTTACTACTTTTTGCTACAAGGCTGCTATGTTATAATTATAGTTACCACACTCCTAGTAGTGTTCTGCCCTCATGCTGTATACGTTTGCTGCACTCATGCAGCACTGGTGTATGAAGTCGTTTCAGAGTATTTGTATTTTTCATACTACTAAGAAGAGAAGTGTTACTATTATCATATATTTAGACTGCACATAAAAACTTGAGCCTTACCATGCTTCTATTTGCGGGTATCCATTTCTCAAGTTTTTGTTCTGTTTTTCAGTGCAGATTTCTATGCACATACCACATGAATGTGTTGATATCAAGAGATATAGTATTGTGTTCAATTGAGATAGGTTGTTTCCCATCACAATTAGCTCCTGTCTGGCCTGGTACCCTGTGCCAGGGTGAGCGACCTCCAGCAACTCTTACTTCGTCCCGTCGCTGTGGACCTATACTTCAACACCTCCCTGAATTTAGGGCTGGCTCAAACATAGTGCTCCCCAAACATGTGTGTTAGGAGGTTGGGCCTGGATGCGAGTGGTAGTCTGTCCTCGAGGGCCTTAACAAAGGGTGTGTAGGTCTGTAAATAGTCGATCTTGCCAGACCTACAGGATCCTGCTCCATCTCCAATTGTCTTGGACTCATCATTGTTGCCATAGGTTCTGGCGTGGAGGTTGCTTCATCCTACAGCAAGTAACAATATATCTCAGATACCACACAGCTTACAAAGCAGCACATATCATATGGCACAAAAATCAGTTATACAGTGATGATGTTTCCCATCTCCCATATGCCGAAGAGTGGGCAAGTATTCTTCCTCGTTCCCGTAACCCCCATATTGAGTCTCGGATGATCTCAGAAGAGGTCATAATCCTTCAAGGAGGAAAAATTGACTGCTAGATGAAGCGATACTGCATTTAACCTCTCTTGATGGAAGATCATTGGGAAACCATGTACCTCAGTACCATATATTTCATCATTGTTAAACCTGTTTTGCTGGCCCAGCTCACAGTACATGTACCACCATGACGGGTGTGTTTAAATTGGATGTGTTGAACATGTACATTAGATAGAGAAACATTGCAAGGGGTTACTTCCCAATTTTTATCTTCCTCTTTGGATCCTTCACAGCGTTCATATACTTTATGAGAGAAAGAAAATTATTTTGACCAAAATTAATGTTAATTTATCATTTTATGAGGATATCATATCTTGCTAGCCTTAGCTGAGCGCTATTTTTACCCATGCTAAGAATTGTGTGCATAAGTATAATTATTTATCAAAGTAGAAAGCTTAAGTATGAGAAGAATTTAGGATGGCAGTTGTTGATTCTAGCCTACGTTACTCACATAACTATATTTGCTGGGTTTTTATAGTATGTCAGTATGACGTACTATAAAAAAGGGACCATCTGGAGAGGATGGTAGCAATAACACTGTCCAGTTTGCTTACTACAGATGTGCTAGTGAGTATAGTGTATAGAAAGCATAGAGCAGTTGCACAGATGTACGTTACTCCATACATTTAACATGCTACATACTACAAATAAAGAGTCCCTTTTCTGATTGCATGTTATGTATTGAGTCCGTATACAAGTTTTTGAAAGCGTAATATTACTATGAAGTCCTTTGATCATCATGTTTGTTCCCTACCCCATGCAAAATCAGAAGCCCTGCTATCTGTGATGGGATAATCCATCTTCATAGTTTGTAACTCTGGCAAACATGTTGGTATTTAATGAAGCCTTAGCCATACTGTATTACTGAGTTGATTGAGTCGAAGTGCAAATAGCTTGTTTTATGCTGATAAACACCAAGAGGAATATCTTTCGTGCAGCACTGACGGGGCTTACCCAACATGGTTTGTTTGTAACTCAGAGAACAATTATCAGTGTGGAGCCTACGTATGACAATGCAGCTATATGCAACGATGAATGAATCAGCTGTATTGGATTGCAATTGTGTGACCTATGACAGAGTCAGTCAACTTATGCCAGACTATGTCCTATAGTTGTCAGAACAGCAACCCAGATAAAAAATTGACTATGTTTATACAAGATTACCACAAAAACCAGAAGAACTCCTTAATAAGTCCGCCTGTGCTCACTTGCACAGAACTGGCCTATTGTGTGGTGACTGCGAAGAGGAGCATAGTACCTTTGTACTCTTGTATAGCCTCATCTGTGTGAGATGTCCAGATGGTCACAAAACCTGGTAGAAAGTCATGGAACATTCGTACATTAGTTATTGATTCTTTTGCTACTTTTTTGCTTTCTTATGTCAAAGTATTGAGCATTACAACAGATGTTTTGATATTTTTTAGCTCATTTTCATTACAATACAGCTTATGATAAACAATAGATGAATTATGAATTTTCTTTCACACATAATTCAGCAAACAGATGCTTCAGATACAGAGCATTGATTCCTACCCCACTGTCCAATACTTTGGATGCCATCACCTTACCTGTACTATGTTCGTATCTGGTATGTGGCTATACTGGGGGTCTGATTGTGGTCTGGCTACAGGTACTTGGAATCATGGTCATGGCATGTAGACTACTAGATATTATAGTATAGGTGATCAACATTATTGGACGATATAGCAATCTGTGATGCTTTCACTGTCGTGGTAGCTTCTCAGGCCTAGCTATTGGGGTACCAACCCCATGTGCGCATGCGTGCCTGTGTGCAATCTTCTGACTTTTGCGAAGGCTCGCCCCGCACAGATGATTTCATCACCACTAGTATTATGTATATATATATTCTTGTATGTTTGTGGGGTGATCATTTCAGTGAGGAGAGAGTTAAATTTTGAACGCGTTAGGTAATGATCATCACATGCATGCATGCACATTCCATACTGCAACTTGATCTAGATCGGTACTGTGGCCAGTGTAGGCAAAGGCATGAAGCTGAAAAGGTGAGTGCTGGACTACACTGGGAAGGCAATTAACATCACTGGCTACTTCTCAGGCTGAGCATGACGACGACTGCATGGAGTGCATGTAGTCTACAGGGCCTGGCTACAGGACTCATAATTGTTTTGGCTTGCACGTAGACTCTACATTATTGGACTACTAGCAATCTATTCTCAATAATGGTCTTGGCATGCACGTAGACAGCATTATTGGACTATATACTAGCAATCTATTCTCAAGGTATATTATTACTTGTGTTAACTGACTGACCATGATACTACACCTTTCAAAGAGATCTTAACTTACGCGAAGGCTCACCCCGCACAGATGATTTTCATCACCACTAGTAATAATATTGCTATGATTGCACATTCGACTGCCGGCAGTTTTCATCACTAGTCCTACTGATTTGACTAATCTTGCAGTGTAATGTTGTCAATGATATTCTTTGTATTAATTTGGTCTCATTGCTATTCTTATGTTTTCTATAGCTGCAATAAACATTCAACCGTTCAAAAAGGTTGCTTCTAATTATCCTATTAACAGATATGACATTCTACATTTTGCTTAGTTTCACATGCATTGCAATTATTGCCAGAGATATTGCACCCACAGAAAAGTTTGTATATAACTTGATCACTTTAATTTTTTTGTTCCAATTGTTTACATAGCATTTCTTATAGGTATCTGGATTGTCTCCAGATTGAGGCAAATTAAGTCATTGATTGCAAATTGAGTTTAAGAATTCCCTTTATGGCTAAAAGTGTTAAATATATTATAATATTTTTGTCAACTTGTATATCGTGGATCACTTACTGTTAGTCAATGCTCAGTGTCTTCAAATATACTTGTAAATTATCTTGTAGAACAATATGTGCTATGGATGTAATGTTTCAAGTACTAAACTGTCAAATGGTTTATTATACTTACTATTTCGCTATAAGGCTGATATATTATCAACCACACGCCTACTAGTGCTTCATCTTTGTACTGTGTATGGTTACTGCACTGATACAATAATTGCAACACTGGTGTATGAAGTCGTTTCAGCATATTTATCTGTTGCACTAATGAGAAGAGTAGTACTACTAATATTGAGTATTTAGAGTACGCATTAAAACTTTACCCTTACCTTTCCATGCTTCTGCTTTTGGGTATCCATTTTCAGTGCAGGTTTCTATATAATATTATGTACAACATGAATATTATGTTGTGTGTTAATGACATGAGAAATGGTAGTATTGTGTTCAATTGACAGATTATTTCCCATCACAACCAGCTCCAGTCTGTCTTGTTACTCTGTTCCAGGGTGAGTGACCTCCAGCAAGTCGTACTTTATTCTCTCGCTGTGGACCTCCTTCCGCACCTTCCTGAATTTGGGACTGGTTCAGTGCTCCTCAGTATACTTAAGGACTGTCTCGAAGTTAAAATTTTCAGTCACAGTCAAGGACTATTCTAGTAAAAGTATCAGAGGCTTTATGAAAGACCAGTCCAAGCATCTTTCGAATATATAATTATGAACCGCAATTAATTAACTAATTAGGCGTGGCAGCGCCATTCAGCCACACCCTCTAAGCCGCTAAATCGAGCTATCCGGAATTTAAGCAGCCACTTCTACTGAACCTTAGCTACACAAATGGAGGCTTACTATGATGATCTAACATATCATCGGACGGATTATCGAAAAACCCCTCTGCTACATTTTTAATTGCAAAAAAACCGATTTTGGGGGGATCCACGACACGATATTCCGCATGTAGCTCTGAACTGAAAGCAGTCATCGACAATCCGTCCGATAGATCGTCAACAATGATCGTAAGCTTTGATTTTCAATCATTAGTGCTGCAAAACCATGAGCGCTACAATTCCGGATGGCATTTGCTCGATGAAGTGAGCTCCGTGACTTATTCAGGTCTTGTATGATAGTGACGTCACAATACAAGCCACTAATTGGTTCGCAGTCTAGCGCAAGCCAGTGATAATCAGACATGCCTTAACTGCACTGAGTCCCCAAGCATGTATGTGAGGAGGTTGGGGCCTGGACACTAGTGGTAATCTGTTCTCGAGGGCCTTAACAAAGGGTGAGTAGGCCTGTAAATGTGGCCTTCCATGACAAAACCAACCATATTGCGCTGATAACTGATTTTTGGTTAAGGTCACCATTACCAAGTACAACCTTTGAACTATTGCTCCTGCAAATTTGAAGTCTCTAGCCCATGTAGTCATGGAGATATGAGCCAAAATGTACCCGGATCACCCGTAAGAAAAATGTGCAGCAAGCACAATGAAACATTGCTACGTACGTTGCACGCAGAAGTCCGTATACTTGTCATGTATGCAAAACACGTGGCCATGCCCACTAAGTCAAAGAGCCAGATGGCGGCCAAAACGTTGGAAAGAAAGCAGCAGTCGGCGTTTCGATGGAAAAGAACGAGAAGATAAGCATGTCAATGATCGTTAGTACACAAAATCGAAGAAAGAAGTGACTGGAGAGTTTTTTTTCTGTGCAGCTGCCGTGCTTGCCTACCTGCAACTATGGCAACGGCTCTGTATCAAGTACGATCAATGTTAGCTACACGGCTGACTTTATCGACCCATAACTCAGTAAGTATAGCGTTCTAGAAGCCACGAAGCAGATTTTTGTGTAGAGGAATGACTCCTCTATCGATCTATGCCAAAAAGTGAAAAACGATAATTATCACCTTGGGCAACTAAATAGGCCTGTATCTCAGATTGATATCCAGTGCAATATGGTTGGTTTTGTCGTGGACGGTCACAAATAGTCTATCCTGCCAGACCTACAGTATCCTGCTCCACCTCCACTTGTCTTGGCCTCATCACGGTTATGTTGCCCATCTCCCATATGCTGAAGAGTGGATAAGTATTCTTCCTCGTTCCCATATCCCTCACATTGTGTCTCGGACGATCCCAGAAGAGGTCATTAATACTTCAAGGAGGAAAAATCAACTGCTAGATGCAGCGATACTGCTAAACTGTTTATTTCTGGTGCAATCGAAAACAAAATATATATATATATATATATAGTACAAATTTGACCTGTTTATCATCGATTTCCAACCGCTCATTACTCATTTGTGCTGCCTAATCAACAGCGTGTCTTTACAAGCCTAGTGAAGCATAATCATTACATTATAATCGGAACGCTGCAACACTCTTATAATTATTGGCCACCATACGGTGTTCCACCATGATGGACCTGAAAATATATATAAATTAATTGACATTGTTTGTGTTCAACTTACAATGGTAGTGTGTGCTTCGTACTCATGTGTACCTAGATGAAACTTATTGTTGGTGTCCTAACCATATTAGTAGTGACTTACTCTGGTATCTTCATTTCTGTAAGTAATTTGTGTAGCTGTCCATGTATAACAAGGGGTGGTCTCTCCTATACCCACTGTGGTTAGATCTGCGACCGGGGTCACGGGGTGGTCACTGGGTCACCGAGGTTTTTCATAAGTGGTCACCAGGTCACGGAGCAAAAATTGCTATTCCACGGTCACAGAGCACGAACATGGACGAGGTTGTCAGACATGTCAGAGAAGTAAAATACTAGCTAAATAATACGTAGGTACATATTCAGAGATGATATACTCGCCCTTTAAATGTTCCATATCCACATGACATGTTCTGGTTCGATGTTCTACAGCTAGCTAGCTACTAATATCATTTAATAATCATTAATTATTATGTTCAGTGAGCACACGTGGCCCGCGGCTACTACTAATGGTCAGTAGGTGACAGCCAAATTTAAGCACGGTCACGAGGTCACAGCTGAATTTTGGCGGTCACAAACTGTGACCCCGGTCGCAGATGTAACCACAGTGGGTATAGGAGAGACCACCCCTTGTATAAGATGCACCCTCGGAATTAAGGAGCATTGTTCATATCACCAGTCCACTTGAATGGTTGATCCACATACAACACAGGAACTGAAACAGACAATTTCATGTAAATTAATATCACTGTAACTGTTATGTTCTTACATGTACTGCTGTTTGACATGCTTTCCAATCAAATTTGCTTGCATGATATCTTGTAAATTAACCACTTTTTGTTCACTTGGAATGCAGAGGTATACCATACTTCCTAAGTACTCACTCAGTACTTTTTCCTGTCCACACTAACATTTATAGTGATGGACAAAATTTAGCACTTACCATATTGCTTGCAGTACAACTAATATTTTTTGTGTGCCTCTGCCTTATCTCTCAGTGTCCAAAATAAGAGGAAGATCAACTGGCAGTAGGGAGAGTTGTTCAGTTGCTTGACTAATTAGGGTGACAAGATAATGGCTCAGCAGTCCTTTCCTACATGAGTTAATGATGAGCATTTCTGGTGAATACATTGGTTATGGCTTTAATTAATGATGCTACAGCTGATTTGTCACTGGAAACAGTGACAATCACAAAACAGTTGCGGAACTCCAATGGAGACTTCAAAGCCACTAGTAAGAGGGTTAATGTTCTGCAGGTGGGGTAGCAGTGTTGACATGTTAATAGCGTGGAGCCAGTTGGCTTGTCGTGTCTCTAGCCGGCTCTTAGTGATGAGCGGCTTCTTCCTGTCCCTTGGCCCAGAGTATGGGAAGGGCAATCTGTAGCTGTATGCGCTCCTTGGCATGTGCTGCATACGTGGTGATATTTGCATTTTTGGTGCTTGCATCTGCCCTCGTTAAAGCGGCGGCAGATCTCCTGGATCTGGGCAGTCACACTGGTCTGCTGCAGAGGGGTGGGTGGGACATACACGGCCATGTTGCCGGGTCTGGATACTAACCATAGTATGGGTGGTTTGGATTGTGGGGACAGTGAGCTGCTGCATTATCATCTTGCAAGCAAAACTAGCGCCGATCGATGGAGTATGCTCACCAGGTGGATGCTTTGTTATAAAGACGAGGATCGGTAATGGACCAATTTAGGTCTTTTCTTGCTAAGCCTTGTCTCCTATATTGTCTATCATGAGGAAGTTCATCGGAGATGGAAATCTCGGATATCTCAACGAAGTCGATATCTAGGATCTCCTTGACCACCTTGGGTGGCAGGAAGGCAACGGGGTTGTAAAGGTCTGAAGCCGAGATAGGTGGGTTTGGTTGTTGTGGCAGCTGTGAGAAGGTCGAGCCCTGATATCGAGGGTGTAAAGATTGGGAGCTGAGCGTGTACAGAGGCTAAGGTGGTGATGGTCTCTGATTGTGGATTGAGTGCATGAGTTGTGCTTTGTGGAGGCTGATACGCTAGGATCTTGCAGTGGAGGTGATCCAACCCATATGTGATATAGCCGCTAGGTTGTGCAAAGAAGAAATGGATTTTATTGTCCTCGTAAGGAAGATCGACAAAAGAACTGAATTATTATACTATATACAACGAAAAATATTTTTCAGATGATCATTTTTCTTATATAGTCCGTATCATTACATGAGGGCATGGATACACGTCCCGGTTGCTATGAACGCGCGGCGCAGGCGGAGAGAAAGTCCGCACTACAAGGCTCTGGATTGGTCAGAACTGTAGGGCTCTGTGCACAAAGAAGAGTGGCCTTAATGCCTCTGGCCATAGCTAGCTACAGCTAGAGATGCGTTGTCGAAAGATCAGCACGAAAGTGCCGCGCGCCAAGCCTGCTAAGCAGGCGCTGATGCTAGCCACCAAGCCTCAAGCGAAGCGAGAGGCGAGGTTTATTCTGTCAGTAGTCTGGTAGCAACATTCGAGCGGAGTGAGAACGTCGCCATTGCACACGTAGTTGGAACTGCTTGCTATGAGGGGTGTGGCCTGTGCAACCGCTTCCATCTGTGCATGCACACGGTACTAATGGGCAATCCTACCCAGGCAGGATACTGTGTGTGCATGAACTACGTCCTGTATCCTGTTAATAGATGATCATGCATGCTAGCCACATTATCCCATGATTGTGACATTAAACATACTTGTTCAATTTATAATAATATTGTGCCTAACATTTAGTCAATAAATTTAAGTCTAATAATTGGATTATCGGAGCCGAAGAATCCGTAACTTGTAAGTTTGATGTTCTCCGGTATTTGTCGATAGAAGTCTCAGCCACTCTTCATTTTTTTCTCAGAGTTTCCTCTATGGGAGCACCAAATGTTTCCACTTATAGTAAGTGCACTTGGTGCAAGCAACAATTAACCTTTAAATTCCCTGGGACATACAATAATATTGTTATGTCCCAATGTCTGGGGCCTAGCATATCTGTCACATTTCCTGGGATAGGTATGTCCCACCTGTAAAACTGCAATCTTTTCCTCCCTATCTACCTTGGGGTGTGACAGCTGTGGGGACATTGCACCTGCTCCTCCATCCTTTTTCTCATGGTTTTCTTCTGTAGTTATAATAATGTTTTAAGCGGGATAGGTCTTTGACATAATTATGCTCTTCATGTAACGTCAACTGAAGTGCCATTGTTTTGCTAACCTTTCACTGAGATGACTGCTTAGCTATCACACATCCTGTTTAGGAAATGGACATTTTTATCAGTTGTATCATTTCTAAAGCAAGTATAGCTCCTTTAATTAGGCTTAATTCCGTCATTGTGTCCGAGACTATTAAATTTTGTCCAGTAAAGCTAAACTTCTCCACTAGAGTTTGATATAGATCACTTGTTGGTTTGGTGGAGCTCTTCCCAGTGCTTTTCATCCTGTTGTCCCATTTCCAGGATAAAATTAATGTTTACATCTGTCAATTCAACTCACAAGGAGAACAAACATTGAGGTAAGGATACCAATCAGTGGAGGGGTGTATAATAGTGTGTGCTGCAGTCCATCGCATCCAGGAACTGAATCTGAAGCCAGGAAGACAAACAGTTCTATTGGTTCTGATGTCATAATTAATTATAGAAAAGTTCCATATTTGCTGGGACAGCCATCCCTTATGCAGCTTTGATTTCAGAATTTCCCACTACATTTCTGTCCTTTTAGCTCGTTGCACTTCCATAGAGATGGGACTGAGTAGTGCTATCAGACTACATCGGAGTCTCCAACAATCTGTCAAGGTTGTCCACATCAATATGCTGGTAGCCTGTGGCAGCATCTTAGTCCAACCTAATTTGGGATGGGGTGGCTCCTTGATCGCCATATGATGTAGTTGCAAACTATCTTAGACTAGTGATACTAAGGCTCTAAATAGTGACATCCAGGAGGAGGTGGGGACAGGGGGAAGCTTCCCCCTAATAATTTGACTTTAATCGAATTAAGTATCATAAAATCGAAATCCAGTACCGTTTGTTTTTGATCAAAAAATTACCTGAGAAAATCTGGAGAAATTATAGAAATTCTCCAAAAAATACGTCCCAAGGAACTTGGCATGCTAGATAAGCCCACTCATTTATCACGCTTCCACCCCAAATTGTTGTTGCTAGATGAATCTCTGCCAGTACAAACAGGGAAGATTAATGGAAGGACAGAAACGGTGGGTGTGTCAAAGGCTGCCTGATGTTTGTGCAATAAAAATTCCTCCAAAAACAAGACTGAATGACTTGTGCTTACATATCCTAAATCCATGTACGTATGCATTAATTAGTTCACCACAGTGGTACTGATTATGTTTGCTTAACACATTCAGTGGTTATAGTATTCATCCTTGACAGTTCAATGGCTTATTGACGTGGAGCTTCGTAAGATGACCTTGTGTGTATGTATGTATGAATTACCATAGCAACTAGTAATAGATTGTGTTACTTTTACATTGTGGATCCAAACCCTATCATGAACTCAATGTATAGAAAATAATTTTGTATGATATGATCTACGAAGCTTCTGTTTACTTTCAGTATTAAATCCATTGAGGAATGGGAAGCCCAAACATGCTTTAATAGTTTATTAGCATTTCACTAAAACGTGGATCTTGAGCTAAGTGTCCAATAATCTGCTTGCATTTCTAAACTGATGGTTTAGTGTACTAATATTTGGAAGCTTATCTAGTGATAGATCGTCATGTTTTTTTCCCAACCACCAATTCTGAAGTCCTGGTATCATAATAATTATTATATATAGCTGTGCTGGGCTGATCTATCTTTACCGTTTGTAGCTCTGGCAAACATGTCGGTATTGAGTGATGCTTTAGCCATACTATGGATAATTGTATTGTTGAGCCAATTGAGTCACAGTGCAAGTAGCTCTGATAAATACCAAGAGGAATTTGTATCTTGCGGCACCGACAAGGCTTGTCCGACATGGTTTGTTTGTAATTCGGAGAACAACTGTCAGTGTGGAGCTACTCATGATAATGCAGTTGTATGCGACAATAAATTGAAAGAATCAGCTGTATTGGATTGCAATTGTGTGACCTATGACAAACGGAATCAGTCCACTTATGCTGGACTATGTTTCTACAATTGTCAGAACAGCAACCCAGAAAAAATGATGGACTATGTTTATACAAGCTTACCACGAAAACCAGAAGAACTCCTTAACAAGTCTGCCTGTGCTCACTTTCACAGAACTGGCCTATTGTGTGGTGACTGCGAAGAGGAGCACAGTCCCTTTGTACTCTCATACAGCCTCAGCTGTGTAAGATGTCCAAACGGTCACAAAAACTGGTGGAAATTTGTCTTAGCTGGATTTGGACCTCTTACATTCTTTTATGTCCTCATTGTTATCTTTAATATCAATGTGACATCTTCTCGTCTTCATGGCGTAGTGTGGTTTAGTCAAACCCTCTCAACACCTGCATTAATTCGACTAATCATGTCCGCTTTGAGCCATAGTGATAGTCCACAACTATTAATGGCAACAAAGACATTTTTGGTATTTTACAGTTTCTGGAACCTTGATATACTCCGTTCTGTCATTCCTGATATATGTCTCCATGTAACGACCCTTCAGGCTTTGGCCCTGGACTATCTAATTCCTGTTTATCCATTTATGCTTTTTCTGCTTTCATATATTCTTATTGAGCTGCACGATCGACAGTATGTTGTAATAGTAGTCATGTGGAAGCCTTTTAGAAAGGTCTTATCGATCTTTCGCAAGTCATGGAACATTCGTACATCAGTTATTGATTCTTTTGCTACTTTCTTTTTGCTTTCTTATGTCAAAGTATTGAATGTTACAACAGATGTTTTGATTCCTACTAAGGTCTACAAACTTGGAGCAACCAAGTCGCAACATTTATTAAGACTCTACTATTCCCCCACTGTTCAATATTTTGGATACGATCACCTCCCATATGCCATTGTAGCAATTGCTATCTTCTCACTTTTTGTGGTTATTCCTACAATGATCTTCATTCTTTATCCTTTCCGATTCTTTCAGCGATTCCTCTCATTCTTCCCTATTAACTGGCATTTTCTTCATGCCTTTGTCGACTCATTTCAAGGTTGCTATAAGGATGGCACTGAACCTGGAACATTTGATTGCCGGTGGTTTTCATCGCTAGTCCTATTGATTCGATTATTCCTTTTCATGTTATACAGTGTGACATTGTCGATGATATTCTTTGTATTTGGTCTCATTGTTGTTCTTATCTTTTTGATAACTGTAATAAACATTCAACCGTTTAAGAAGGATGCTTCCTATTATCCTATAACAGAGATGACATTTTACATTTTGTTTAGTTTTATATACATTGCAATTATTGCCAGAGATATTGCAACCACAGAAAAGTTCTTGTATAACGTGATCACTTTAATTTTTTTGTTTTTGACAGTATTTGTTCCAATTGTTTACATAGCATTTCTTATAGGTATCTGGATGATCTCCAGATTAAGGCAGATAAGTCACTGATTGCTAATTGAGGTATAGCTAAATAATATATTGTTTTAAATACATTCTTTGTCAACTTACACGTGGATCATTAATTTTTGTCAATCAATGCTGAGTGTCTATTTAATAATACTTGTAAAAGAACATGTCCTGTGGATGTAACATTTCAAATACTAAAATGTCAAATGTTTTTATTACACTTACTACTTTTGCTACAAGGCTGCTATGATCTTATAGTTACCACACTTCTATATTTTGGTCTCATGCTGTATATGGTTACTGCACTCACGCACCACTGGTGTATGAAATCATTCAGTGTATTTGTATTTTTGAGACTACTAAGAAGAGAAGTGCTACTAATATCATGAAATTCCGAGTGCACATTAAAACTTGAGCCTTACTATGCTTCTGCTTTCCGGTATCTATTTTTGTTCTGTTCTTCAGTGCAGATTTCTATACACATACCGCATGAATGTGTTACCATAAGAGAATAGTGTTGTGTTCAATTGTTTCCCGTCACAATTAGCTCCTATCTGGCGTGGTACCCTGTGCCAGAGTGAGTGACCTCCAGCAACTCATAGTTTTGTCCCGTCGCTGTGGATATACTTCCACACCTCCCTGAATTTGGGGCTGGCTCAAACATAGTGCTCCCCAAAGGTGTTTGAGGAGGTTGGGCCTGGATGCGAGTCGTAATCTGTTCTTGAGGGCCTTAACAAGGGGTGTGTAAGCGTGTAAATGGTCGATCCTGCCAGACCTACAGGATCCTGCTCCACCTCCACTTGTCTTAGACTCATTATGATGATGTTTCCCACATATTGAGCCTCGGATGATCCCAGAAGAGGTCGTCATCCTTCAAGGAGGAGTATTTGCTAGATGCAGCGGAGGCCTTCATGGAGTCTTCTACACCTGGTAGTTTTGTTTGCCTTGACGGTTTGAAGTCAATTTCTCCCGAAAACCTCCCCCGCCTGTTCAGGGTCTTGACCTGTGGTGAACTCGATCTCTACAGCATTCATACACAATACACAGGTCATACACCTCACACACTGCACTTGAACACCAAACACTTACACTCGAATGTTCGTGTACTGTGGTGGAAATATTAGCTTCATTATTTCGTATACCAGCCTCTTTCCGGCGTCGTTCTTTAGTTCCATTGCCCGTTTATCTTCAAATTGATGGATAACAGACGTCAACTGGCCCTTAAGCTGCCCCGTTCTTAACACACTCTGTATGGATGCATTAACACAATAAACTCGTGAGTTCTTTCTTAAACAGCATGCGAGGGTATCAGTGCAACAAGGGGGACACACTTGACCCATTACACAGATTGCATCAAATATCGATGCAGGATGATGTGGCTGTATCACGTACACCAGGTAGTTGCACATACAAGGAAACGCTAATACCAACCAGTCATGCTAAGTACATTTAGATCATAGCTGTAACAAATACTGTAATGTGATTGGCTGCTGACAGGTATCTATATCTCATAGTCACCTACAAGATTTTCATAGTCACCTACAAGTTTTGCCCTCTGGCTCGATGGCTAGCACCAGCACCTGCTTAGCAGGCCTCTCGAAACGTGCGGCGCTTTTGTGCTGATTGTTCGACAATGCATCTCTAGCTGCTGTAGCTATGGCCCGAGGCACTCTACTTTGTGCACATGGCCCTACAGTTCTGACCAATCTTAAGCCTTGTAGTGCGGACTTTCTCTCCACCCGTGCCATGCGTTCATAGCAACCAGGCGCATCCAAGACGCGTATCCATGCCCTCATGTAATAACACAGACTATATAAGAAAATTGTCGTTCTGAAAAATATTTGTTGTATATAGTATAAGGCCAGACCAATTTAATTTGTTGTTGCTCGGATATTGTGAGGTAAAAATTGGAGCGAGCGATCGAAAAAAAAAAAGAAAAAAAAGCAATTAATTGGGTGTGGTTATAGACCACAATCTAATTAAGACAGACTAATGTGACTATCTAGGACCAGGAAATCAAGATAGAATACAAAAACCACTCTACTGTACATAAGCTCCACCCAACTTAATTAAATTTTTTTTTTTTGTTTGCCCAAAAATTGGAGCGAGCGAATCCGTGCAACAAGTTATTTAATTGGTCTGGCCTAATCACTGTGATTCGAATCTTCAACTAGGTGGACATAGAAGCAAGGTCGAAATGAAGGCTTATTCCGCCTTGATATCTATATAGCCTCTGTCGACAATGGGAACAGTTAGGACATGGATACGATCTGCAGGGACTTTGACAAAATTAGTTTCGACCTGAGCTACTAAAACACGCATTGCGCGAATCGTGCGTGGATCCCATATGGAGGGTTTTCTCAAATTGAATCACATATGCCGAATTTTCTTAAGCACACTCACATATTGATGGCCTTTTGACTTCCCCCATCCTTTGTAGTATATTTACACTCTTTAAAGCCCACAAGTTTTGTTATGTACATATTATTTTTCTGAACTTCTCTTGCAGATATAAACGTAGATGAAGTATCTACAACTGACTGGAACTCCAACATTCAACTCATGGACCTAAGAGTAATTTTTTCCATTATATCCCCAGTAGCAATTTACTTTTCTGTAGTTATGAAAAACTTGACCACATGCCCAGTAGCTGCATAATGGTTCATATGGTAAAAGGTCCTCAATATAGTGCACTTCAATCGCAGAAATGGAGTCTGAGACCGACTCTCAACCTCGATGTTGATAATCACAGGCGACGAACTCGACAGCGCCATACAGCAAGAACGCGTGAAGTTTGGCCGGCAGTACTTGTCAAAGAAAGTAGTACTCGGCCGGCTTATAATGTATTCTCTGGATACATGCGTCAGATACTCACATATATATGGATTCTTAAGTCTCAGAAAGACTCCATAGAGGCCCTGAGTTTTCTTGTAATTATCTCATAGATTACCTAATAATTACACCATAATTACCTCAGAACCACAGAAAAGTGGGCACGTAATGAGGTAATTATGGTGTAACGTATGGTGAAGTTATGATGCAATTATGAGAAATCCAGGTCCTCACTGGAGCCTTCCTGGAACTTAAAAATATGTAGTAGAGTATCTTATGCGTGAAGCTGAGCGCTAGAGTCTCTGAGAACTACTGTTGGTTGAACTTCATGTGTTTTCTTGGCTTACATAATGCCATGGATAAATAGCGTGGCTAACCTGAAGTTCATAAGGTATGCTGCACTGTTGAGTTTGTCTCTGTGATTGAAGTATTGAAGCTTATCGCTATCAAGGTTGAGAGTCGGTCTTAAACTCCATCTACATGATTTCTGGGGCTGGCATAGATCAATCTGTACACATTCTATTGACGAGCTAGGCCTTTTGCCACATGCACCTTGACACTATGCAGTTACTGGGGATATAATCAATTGTTCATAATAATAATAATATTATTATTAGCTATTACTGCATGCTTTTGTGTATGCAAGACTTCTAATCCAAAGTTCATTTTTATCTAATATACTGTACAAGGAATTAACACTATAGTGTACCCTTTAACATAAGAAATAATTAGCATTAATTTTTTACGAAGTGTATAGGGAGTAACTGACGACCTTTACCAGAGAATATGACTTTCTAAAATCCATGAGTATGGAAGTTTGATGTAAAGAGAAGAGAACACTGGCCCTCTGTGCATCTATTAATTAGCATGCTGTTCTTCCTTATTCAAGATACACTTGAACAAGGGTATATCCAATTGAAGTAAGCCTGTCAATGGGATTCAATAAGGACTTGAAAAATCTAGTTAGCAAGCATGACCAAGTGCTACTGAGTCGTCATAATCATCATTAAGCCTGGGCATACATTGATTAGGGTTACCGGCTGGTACAATAGTTGTTTGCATGATTCCATACTAGCAGCCACATAATAATACAATCCTTCCCTGAAAGTGATCAAGGCGATGGACTGCTTTGAAGGTGAATCATCAGTCACGACATCAGCATAATGATTGTATACATGTATTGAGCTATAATATATTATAGCAAAGTCTCAGCACATTTTTAACATGCCTGATTGCCAAGCTCCATGCTACATTATAGTACATCAGGGAAGTTCGTGCAGCTTGAAGGACCTTTTGCCTTTTACCTCCTTAGCTAGTGCCTCAGTACAAGGCTAGAAGAGGTTACAGACAAGCTAGGCTAGTCATGGGGTTGAAAGTGAGACATGAACTAGCTGGCCATGGAGCAACCACATCATGATCAAGGTGTGGCAATTGATTACACAAGGTACATTGCACACCTCATGCACTTGCATGGCCAGCAAATTGTACGTCATGGTTGTCAGCAAGTTTGTTTTTATGAGCTGACAGTTATAATTTGTTTTAAAATTATTAATAGAGGGAGAGTTTCTATGAATTTGCATGTGCACGTGGTGTTGATAATGAAAAAAAAGATGAGATGCTGGGAGCCTGTATATAATTATTATTATAACATATCTTAAACAGTGTCCTTTGCAATCAACATTAATTTTTATCTAACTTACTGCCAGCCATTGTATACCAACCCTATTCTGTGATAGCAAACAAGACGTGCTTGAACAAAGGAGTACATGCAAATATTGTCTGCAGCTAGGGATTTCAATGAGGAATTGAAAATGGATTAATGATTGATGTACACCTTTTGAATAGCAGGTGTACGGCTACAACTGAATTGAATTATGTTGATTAAATGAAACCTAATTAGCTACCTTTCAATGTTGAACAATAGTGTACATTTCCAGAAGGTGAGGAATTGAAAGTGTGTGTAGTTTGTAGCGACCATTATAAACATAGATCAAGGTT
This sequence comes from Cliona cf. orientalis, assembly GCA_963930775.1. Classification (NCBI taxonomy): domain Eukaryota; kingdom Metazoa; phylum Porifera; class Demospongiae; order Clionaida; family Clionaidae; genus Cliona; species Cliona cf. orientalis. The sequence continues at coordinate 7,581,971 of OZ005691.1, forward strand.
TATTATTGCTTAGTCCAACAGCCAGGGGAGCACGTAAAGGTGAGATAAACTTTGATCAATAGATTTGAAGCAATTGCCATTACAGTATAGAAAGAATATCTGGTTGTGTGGTAGAGAAGGTTGCAATAATTGTTGTGTGATGTACTTTTCCATTGTAATTGACTAATAATAATATTAAGGGTTATAGTCCTTGATGATAATATAATTATAATGGTGGCCATGCAGGAGTGTGCACTTGCCTGGACAAGGTATATATTGTCATAAATTTACTGTACAATACAAACTGAATAGGATGAAGTGGTTCGTTGGAGTTTTAATCTTTGCATCAGTCCTAGTTGTTCAATCACAGCACAATGAGTTCCAATATTCGGCTCAAGATAAGTGGCCTGGAGCCTGCACATCTGGACGGAAGCAATCACCAATCAATATCATTACGAAAGATGTAAAGTGCAATAAGAACCTCACAACTCTAAAGTTGAGTGACGAGTATTTTAAGCATATATCTGGAACTTTTGTGAACAACGGACATTCAGTGGTGTTTACCCCAAACAACAGCGTAAATGCAGTGATGACGACACCAATTGGCCTGTACAAACTATTGTCCCTTCATATGCATTGGGGTCCAGCTGGTTACAGTACAGGAAGTGAGCATTTAGTGGATAGCAAGGCTTCAGATATTGAATTGCATTTCGTGCATGTGAAACAACATGCACAAGAATCTGATAAGGATGCTAGTGATTATCATGCTGTCCTGAGTGTTCGTGGGCGTGTACAGGATATAATGTCGGAATCTTTAGCTAAGTTGAATGTGACAGAAGTCAAAACGTATCGTTCAAACATTTCTGTCTCTGACATTCATTTGTCGTCATTATTACCAAGCAACTTGGATTACTACTACTATCAAGGATCCCTCACTACCCCATCCTGTGACCAGAATGTGCAATGGTTCCTGCTCAAAACGACGATTGGAGTAACTGCTGCATATGTGGGGTCGTTGGATACTGTTGGTAATAGAGATAAAGAACCTGTCGGTAACAACTGTCGTCAAACTCAGCCTCTTAATGGGCGCATTGTGACTCAGGTATAATTATTGTTATTACTGCATTCCGAGTCTTGATTAACACACACACACACACACACAAAAATTCAGCCAACCTATGATGAAACCTATGATGTATAAATTGGCATGAAGACTGTTTCAAAATGTTTAGCTCGAATGAAAGGTTGTTGGGACCCAGAATTTGAACCTAGCATAGAAGAGATCATGATAATTATGGCGATTCTCTTGTTCGCTTTCTTTGACGAGCTCGTATACTCTGGGGGGTTTCCCTATTCAGTCTAGCACAAGGCAGGCAGGTTGAGGTCACGTCCGGGTCACTGGCTCACTCCGTGTCACATCCCAATATTATGCAATACGGAGCATGCTCAGCGCACTTAAGGACTGTCTGGAATCGAAGAAGATACAATTTCAGTCACATTCAAGGACTCTTTTAAGCACCTAGTAAAAGTATCAGAGGCTGATCAGGGTACCATATGATAGACCGGTACCAATCCAAGCACCTTTCGAATATTTAATTATTAACCGCAATCAATTAACCAATTAGGCGTGGCAGCGCCATTCAGCCATGCTCTCTAAAACGCTAAATCGAGCTATCCCGAATTTAAGCGGCCACTTCTACCGAACCTTAGTTACACAAACAGAGGCTTACTATGATGATCTAACATATCAGCGGGCGGATTGTCGAAAAACCCCTCTGCAACGATTTTACTCGCAAAAAATAGATTTTGGGGGGATCCACGGCACAATATTTCACATGTAGCTCCGAACTGAAAGCAGCCATTGACAATCTGTCTGATAGATTGTCAACATCGATCGTAAGCTTTGATTTTCAATCATTAGTGCTGTGAAAACATGAGCGCTACAATTCTGGACGGCATTTGCTCGATGAAGTGAGCTCAAAACTGCTGCTGTGTGGCTTTTTGCCGTGGCTTGTTTAAGGCTGGTATGATAGTGACGTCACAATACAAGCCACTAATTGGCTCGCAGACGGGCGCGCGCCAACGATAATGAGACATGCCTTAACTGCACTGAGTGCGCAGTTTGTCTATGTGTCCGAGGTTGAAAATTAAAACAGTAGCACGGTGTAGGCTAACTGTTCATGATGGACGAGGGATGTAGTAAGTTTTTCATTACATCCCGTAGTCCCAATCAACAAAAAACAATTCGGCCGACTGATGAGGTAATTATGAGTAATTATGATGAAAATGTGGTTAAGACTGTTTCAAAATGTGTAGCACACATGAAAGCTTGTTGGGGCCCAGAATTCGAACCTAGCATAGAAGAGATCGTGGACTATCGATGAGATATGGTGATTCTCTCAATTCACTTTCTTTGGCGAGCTCGCACTCGGGGGGATTTCCCTATTCACTCTAGCACATGGCAGATAGAGGTCACGTCCTGGTCAACTGGCTCAAGCTGCGTACCCTAATTATTATAATACGCGTATACGGAGCATGTGCAGTTTGTTGATTTGTCTTAGTTCAAATTATGGCGGTGTACAGTAGCGGGGTGTAATATTTTTCATGAGGGACGAGGGATGTAGTCTAAGTTTTTCATTACATCCTCAGTAGCAATTTCCACTTCTGTGGTTATGAGGTAATTATGATGAAACCTATGATGTAATCTATGAGGTAATTATGCCTCGATGGAGCCTTTCTGAGACTTGAAAATCGGTAAGTATGTAGAGTATCTGATGCCTGTATCCAATAAAAGCTGAGTGCTACTTTCTCTGACAATTATATACTGCTGGCCAAACTTCACGTGTTCTGTAATCCCACAAATTAATAAATAAAGCCATGCAGCCGTGTGCAATATAATAGCATAATGCATGCTGCAGTGTTTGCCATGCCAAGATTGATCTGAAATTCGCCGGGAAGCTGTACGGTGCTGTTGAGTTTGTCTGTTGTGATTAACTGAAGCATCAAAACATGTCACTGATGATTGAGGTCGAGAGGAGGTTTCAGACTCCATCTTTGCGATTGAGGCACCGGTGTATCGGTGTAGACGGTGTATGTACTATATTGACGACCTTTACCATGTGCAGCGTTAGAACTATGCAGTTACTGGGGATGTGGTCAAGATTTTCATAATACGATTGTAATTACTATACTATTTAACAGAGTATTACTTTATAATTATGATAATATTATTATTATATGGGAAGTGATACAATTAATTTTACTGTAAGTGCGGATTTTAGGAATAAGCGCATACTTTCTGATTTAATCAGCATCTATGATTAATGTTTATTGAAACAGAAATGTAAACGTGGTGGTGGATTGATCTCATGGCTGTGGTGGTTTCTACAGAACTATAAATCAGCTAGTGCAGAAACAGCAGCAAAGAGTTCTTAAATTACCATAGTGGAGGTAGTACTTCATTTTACATATACAAAATTTTATTCGGATATTAATAGGATTATGTGGTACTGTTAGTATGTTGTGTATACTATTAAATTTTGTATATAGCTATAATTATAATATATTATAGGTGGTGGAAGATAATTATAATTATGTTGTATCTTGAAGAGAGGTGCAATATTGTGAGATTAAACATCGATAAAAGATTTTGGATGGGGCATACGTGTTGTTCTACTATAATAATATTATTCTATGATTATGAAAACTTGACCATGCCCTCAGTAGCTGCATAGTGGAAATGGTGTATGTGGTAAAGGTCGTCAATATAGTGGGTTCACGATACCGGTGTAGGAGCGATATGGTACCCACTGTGAAATGGGCCCCCCGTACCCCCTTATTGCTAGCGGTATGGGTCCCCCAGGGGCCATATATATCTAGAGGTTTGGACCCTCCCAGTGATATGGACTCCCTAGCCCTATGTGTGAGGAAGCGCCTTAGGAAGGCGTAGTAACAGCGTCCATGGCTGTCCTCGTACTCGCTTTGTCACCTACAGCACGAGCGTCGTGGCCATAACTTGCACAATTCACTGTAGCAAACCTTCGATCATCTTTGATGTAGTCTGGTGTACGTCCACTTCGACCGTTCTGCCACGCCCCATTTGCATGAATGTAATCGGCTGTATATTATAGTGGAACAATGCCTTTAATCGTGAGCCAGAACGAGCCAGAGTTGATGGTAGTCTACTAAATTATTTGATGTGCAATTTTATTTATTTATGTACGCTGCGCAATGCAATCGAGATAATAGTTATAGAGCGTTTTTTAATACGAGACTATAGAGTCCAGGTACTCGAATAGGGGGTCTGACTTCATGGGACTAGAAAAAAAAAAACTGAGAAGCTAATGGGAACTGACTTCTCCGAGTTATCGTATGTCGAAGGGGTGTGGCTTGATTCAATCAATGTTAGCTACTCAGTTACAATGATGATCATCACCTCTCCGCAGGTAATGTTAGTAACATTACCTGCTCTGCTAGAGTCATCAGGAACTTGCTGATCCGCAAACAAGTGACAAGAAGCAACAATAATATGATTCTGGAGCTGGGGAAGGGGGTGCATATCCCTACGCGGGCCCTATATCGCTAGTGATATAGTACCTGGTACGGGATCGCATATCTCTAGCGATATGAGGCCTGGGGGGCGTATATCACTAGAGATATGGGACCAGGGGGACCCAAAACTATGGGGGGCCCATTTCTCTACTACACCGGCACCTCAGTCGCAGACCAGCCTCGGATCATCAGGAATCTGTGAGTGGCTCTTGACCTAGATAGTGAAAAGTTTCAAAGCTAAGAAGAATTCAACAGTGCAGTACAGCTAGATTGGTTCGGCGGCACGCTGCTCATGGTGCATGCTATATATAGCGCAGGGCTAGCTATATATATCCATGGGATTACGTCAGCCTAGAGAATGCGTAAACTTTATTTAGTTTTGGGTGCACTTTGCTATTAGCTTATTGCTACTTGTGTATCCTGTGCATATTGAAATGCATAAAGTATTATAGAAAATTAAACACTAAGTTAAACACTAAGTAGTTACACACTAAGTAGAAAAAAACAAAATAAATTAATTCACGGGGGGGTTGGGAGCACTTGAGGAGATCATTTTTACATGGGCATGCAGAATGGGTCGTAACTAGAAATTTGACCTTGGGGAATTTTGATTCACACCCTAGAGTGAAAGTTACAGCACTTTCAAGTTTGCCCATATGTTTGTGTAGGGAAGCCACACATTTGCAATGTTATGAGTCCCGGTGTGCGTTATTTAGAACGTGCTCGCATATCAGCGCATGCGCAGGGCATTAATGAGTCCCGGTGTGCGTTATTTAGAACGCGTCTGTATATAAGTGCGTGCGTAGGACGTTGGAGCTCAGTTCCTCGTGTCTTCTTGTCTATCCGTTTCTGAAAAGAATCGTGGTCAGGAGGGTGCAGTCGAACTTTTCATCGTTTTCACCAAGTGTTCTAAGTAAGTATAAAGTATAGCAATCATTTACAATTTTTAGCGTTTGGTAGGCACAGTTAAATTTTGTTGACAAGCTTGCCAAATGCCTGTCCGTGCTAAGCTATGTAGCGTATGTGGCGCAGTGAACAACGTTCGTGCTATGGCCTGTATTAGTTGTGGGGAGAGCTTTAGGAAGCGAGGTCGTCCTCGTGGGACTAGCTACCCGACAAGCTGGCTATGGTAGGCAATGCCCAGAGTTTCATGATACCATAGAGCTTCCAAGTGATTGGTGTGACTCTAATGAATTGGTGAACATTGATGATGAGCTGCTAGATGCCTGCGCACGTAGAATTTCACAGCAGCGTACCTTTGATCAGAAGCCACTGGGTTTAGCTGTGTGTTACGGGTGTGGCCATCTATTGTGGAGTAGAGTTGATGGTGGTCACACCTTTCTTGTGGACAAGCCCAGTGGCATGAGCGAAGATGAGGCGCCTGCAAGTGCTTACTTGCGAGCTGTACCTAGCTGTACAGTAGGATTTGTGTACACTGAGAGGGGTACATCAACTAAAGAGCGATGGTACTCCTGTCCCTATTGTAGGTGCAATACTATTCCATCAAACCAGCATATTGGGTGTGTCCTTGATCATAGTTTAAATGTGAAGCCTATCAATGAGTGGGATATGAGCTTTCCCACGGAGATATATTCTCTAGCAAACCAATATGAGCGTGGACAGATATCTATCTGTGGCTTATTTTCTAGTACTGTCAGGGAGGCAAGCATGACTCAGTATCGCCATTTTCAAGGTGAAGTCAATGCTATCACAAGACTAGATAAGCATTATCATGGCCTGTTTGGTTTCCTAGCTGTTAAAGACAATGATATTTGGGAGAGGAGCCCCTCACCTGCATCGTCCCTACGAATTAAAAGAGCAGTACGGTGGATGCATGCAAACAACCACCTTTATTCCAAATTTTTCTCTCAGTATGAGACACTTATGCGATACTGTAAGCCCAGCTTTATCAATCCCAAGCTTTTAGAGGACCAAAGCATATCACTCGAAAAGCTTTTGGAAGATGAGGCTGCTGCCATGGCTTTCCCCTTGGATGCAAAATACTTTGATGATTTTCCTGTCATACGAGGTGATATGCATGACGATCTTGCTGGTCGTCAGTATCCCCGTCCTGAATTAGCAGAAAGTATAGTATGCATGAGGCTTTTGAAGTCATTGCACAAGCTGTTAATGCACTACCTCCAGTCTACGCTACCAATCTTCCAGCTTTACCAAGAGCTGTGTCTGTTGGCATTCAATATCACCCACTAATGTTACAAACATACAAGCCTGTGTTGACAACAGGGGATGGGGATTGCATGTACCATGCCCTCTCTAGAGTTGTGTGTGGTAGTGAGTGCCTTTCAAAGATTTTCAGATTATTGATTGCATATGCAGCTGTCAAATACAGGGATGTTCTGATTCAAGCCCTGCAACATGCATTCCCTACGGACTCCTACGGAAATCATGTGCGTAAAGCCAACACCCTCATCGTTGATGCATTACGTATTGGATCCTGGGGAAGTGACTTCCACTTGTTTCCATTATCACTTCTCCTTGACAGGCCAATATTTACATATGTGTATTTCTACACCACTAGTGAGGACTGTATGAAGACTCTTATGCTAGCAGATATTGACGATGTTCATGTGTTTGCTCAGAAATTTCTTGCATTTGCTTCAGGTACAAGACAACACCTACAGTGGTGCAGTAGTGCACGTAGAGCCTTGCTCATGTCAGGTGATGTTACAACACTACCACACTTGCCACTAGCACTGTTTTTTGCACACAGTCACTTCACAGCACTAGTGCCTTTGTCATCCTCTGTCCTCCAGCATCTACCCATCCCATTTGGTAAAGTCTTGGATGACTAAGCATTACCCACCTGTTACTTACTTTAGGTGCAGACAGTTATGGCATTGCCACCATGCATGCACACACACTGCTTTGTGGGTGCCATGTACCTAGATGTGAGTGGCTCCCCTCTCTCACCTGATATTGGGAACTTAGCATATTGCCAACACTTGACCAACCCATGTTTATCACATGCAGTTACATCTGTAAGCTCCTATACATGTAGGTGTACATTTCACATGTACATGTACCTTAACTAATATCGCATCCTCTTTGCACACTTTGAGTCCACATTGTACTATAATGTACTGTGTGTGTATTTGACATGTACTCTGTCAGCCATGCAGATCACGCTGCTCTGAAGATCAAGAGCGGCATGCACCCAGATTTTCTCCTTCATGTGGTATCTACAATAGCACCACTGACTTTGGCTGCCCAGTACTCTCATTAATGTGGCTCAATATTGTGCACACTGTATCACCTGCTTACAGTACTCATAAACAAGCATACAAGTTACATGTGCACCAAACCACAATGAATGATTGAGTACCCTCTCTAGTTGGTACAACTAGATTGAGGCTGGCAGCCAACCATTCCCATACAAGTACATAGGCGTGTTCATAATGTTGTATTGTAAAATTAAATGTGATATTGCTGTATATATTACCAAGGCTACACTACTGAGACACCCTGATGGTATGTATATAATATATATCACACTTGCTCTGTGGTTGCACTCAAGCCTGCCTACTATACTATGTGCATGTTCACCTTGTTAAAGTTTGTCAACCGTGCTGCTGAAATTGTTGTATATATCTGAATACTGCTGTAAACATATAGATCCCTAATGCTACTTATGGATTATCAGCAGTGTTGTAAATAAATAGGCATTAAGTATAATAATATTATTATAGTGTGCATACAGACACACATCCTGGGATTGAAACTGAATGCATGCAACATACATGACTATCTTAGTGACAACTTGACATTCCGAAATTCCTTCCGGTGGAGTGATACCAACTAATCTCTTTGTTGTATCCTCATCATATGTCATACGGATGAGCTCCAAAAGGAGTGAAATGCATGCACTGATTTGTAGGCAGACTCTATCACAGCAAGTTCTAACTGGAGCACCAGGGATAATGAATACTCTATATGAAGGGTGCTATCCAAAACCATTGTCTATATAGGTCCTACTAGCAATCTCAATTGCAAGCTACAAACATGTGACTAGTACTCTCCCTCATGTATATATAACCATACTGTAGGATGGAGTACCACTCTCTAGCTGAGCTAGATTGAGTGCTGTCACAATTATTTCCAACTTAAACTGCTCAGACAAAATTGATCATGTACGTACTCTTGGATTGCATTTCTATATCTGTCACACTTGAATTGTGATGTATGTTTAGGGGTGTGGTTCCCTTTTCACTGTTCTCCATCATTCCTATGCTGATCACCTCCGTGTTTATTATTTGTGCACTCCATTCTGCAGCACAGGTGCTCACTTTGACATTGTTCATGTGAACATTGTATCACTACCACTATCTTGCTACATAGTTATCAACTGGATCATACTCGATAGTCTCAGACCCTTCGTGACATCCAGAAGCCATTCCAATACTGCACCTCCAGCTTTTCTCAATGGGTGGATCTTGCTCTTGCATCGTGGACAACGTACAGTCCCACCACACGATTCTGTAATACCATAAATTGCGTACCTGAAATAATATTATTTCATGTGATACTTTTCGTGTTAAATAATTTTCGAATAGACTTTGTACTGCATTCTCGTTAATATTGCCAGGTGTATTTTTGTGCATTCAATTTTTGCACAAGCCAGGCTGTCTTTAACAAAGAAATATTTGCAATTTACGGTACACCTCAGTATTATTTCACTCCTTAGTATTACAGTTTTATATTGACTCGAATTCTAATTTTTCACTAAGCACTTCATCATTATGCTCGTATCATGTCAACACTTGGAAATGTGAATGGTAAAGGGTCACTACCTACTGTAGCATTAAGACTGGGGATGTATACTATAGCATGTGAACGTTACTTAATACATGCACGTTCTATACATGCTGCTCACACACTAAGTTTACTTACCTACCTACCTGCAGATGAGGAAATGCCACTTTTACAGTGTTACAATTATATAGTTACGGCCTTTCAAAGTTTTCTCTTATGTTTGTGTAGAGAAGCTGTGCATTTGCAATGTTTTCTGCCCACTGGATACGTAAGGGGCGGAGCCATGTGCACACAAACGTGATGAGTTTACCAACTTGGATAATAATTAGAGTATAGGCTGTCTAATTGTATGCCTTTTACTAAGCATCCACCTCAATAGCCATGCATTTGCAATGTTTTCACCCCACGCGCGCACATCAACGTGACGACCTTTACCGGATTTGCTTAAATTTGCTGTATAGGCTGCCTGCTTGCATTACATGGCTCTACTATGCATCCAGCTCAACTATATGTGGTGGTTTTCGGACAATTTTTTTCTGCTTAGTGTGTGGTCTCCTTGAAAAAAAAAAAAGATTTTTAATTAATTAATTCAGGGGGGAACTGGGAGCACTTGGGGACATAATTTTTGCACCGGCGCGCAGAATGGATCGAATGCAGAGATTTGACCTTCAGGAATTTTGATTCACGCCTTAGAATCAAAGTTACGGCCCTTTAAAGTTTCCCCATATGTTTGTACAGGGAAGCCATGCGTTTGCAATGTTTCCGCCCACGCGCTACGTGAGGGGCGGGGCCACGCGCGCACATAAACGTGACGACCTTTACCAATTTTTTGATAAAATTGAAATTTAGGCTGCCTGCTTGCATTGTATGGTTCCACTATGCACCCAGCTCGATTATATGGTGGTTTTTGGACAATTTTTTTTCTGCTTAGTGTTCAGGTCGCCTTGAAAAAAAAAAAAGATTTTTAATTAATTAATTCAGGGGGGAACTGGGAGCACTTGGGGAAATAAATTTTGCACCCGCGCGCAGAATGGATCGAATGCAGAGATTTGACCTTCAGGAATTTTGATTCATGCCTTAGAATCAAAGTTACGGCCCTTTGAAGTTTCCCCATATGTTTGTACAGGGAAGCCATGCGTTTGCAATGTTTCCGCCCACGCGCTACGTGAGGGGCGGGGCCACGCGCGCACATAAACGTGACGACCTTTACCAATTTTTGACAAAATTGAAATTTAGGCTGCCTGCTTGCATTGTATGGTTCCACTATGCACCCAGCTCGATTATATGGTGGTTTTTTGGACAATTTTTTTTTTCTGCTTAGTGTTCAGGTCGCCTTGAAAAATTAAACACTAAGTAGAAAAAAAAAGCAAATTTAAATAATTAAATAAATAAATAATCTAATTCATGGGGGGTTTGGGAGCACTTGGGGGGATAATTTTTACATGGGCACGCAGAATGGGTCAAAACTAGAATTTTGATGGCGGGAAATTTTGATTCACACCTTACAATTAAAGTTATGGCCCTTTGAAGTTTCCCCATATGTTTGTATAGGAAGCCATGCACTTGCAATGTTTTCCGCCCACGCGCTACGTGAGGGGTGGGGCCACGCGCGCACATCAACGTGACGACCATTACCCACTTTGGTCAAAATTGATGTATAGGCTGCCTGCTTGCATTGTATGGCTCTACTATGCATCCAGCTCGACTATGTGGTGGTTTTCGGACAATTTTTTTTTCTGCTTAGTGTTCTGGTCTCCTTGAAAAAAAAAAAAAAAAAAAAAAAACTTCAGCCGTCGCTGCTCGTCAGAGAAGGCAACACGCTGCTTGTAAGGTATTCGCTGGATACACGCGCAAGATACTCTACATATTTCACTAAATTTTAAGTCCCAGAAGGGCTCCATCGAGGCCCTGAATTTTCTCATAATTACCTAATAACCACAAAAAAGTAAATTGCTACTGAGGGCATAATTATTACTACTTGCACTAATTTTGGATGCTCTAACTGTGCCAAGGTGCAATCATTAAGCTTGGTGGAAGTCATCTGAGATATTATATACATACACATACACAATTGGAAAGACATTGTAAAACTAGAGCTCTATAGAGCACATACCCCGAGCACTCTGTAGCCACTGTACTGCGGCAGAGCTGTTTTATGACCTGACGACCCTTTCCAACACTGAGCTTGAGCATGCGCAGTCGCATCAGCATGCTAAAAGAGTGGGTGTGGTCGATAAACCACAGGCATGTTGAACAGAAAATGCACGATTTGTAGCACTAGCAAGCCTTTTTGAGCAATTTGAAGCCTGTACAAACCAGTTTTTCACCGATAACTACCTATTGGTTGTGCTTACAGCACGCACAGATGCCTAAAATTCGAGATCTGGTGATTTTCGTGTGGATGACAACAGACATACAAACCGATTCCTTTACCCCTTGCACATGTGCGCGGGGTAACAAACTACTGTAAGTTCCAATGGTGCCTAGCTTTTATCTTCACATGCTCACACCCATGACAGTGTCTATAGTATGCATACGAATATTACATTACAAGTTTGAGTTGTAACAAGGTGCTAACCAAGGAAAAACTTAACCCCTAAGCCTCCTATTAGCTAGAAGATAATTAGGGTATATACTACGTACTATAATGTGACTCTTACCAAATAATAATATAGCTATCTTGTTCTAATGCATAATAATTCACTTCAAATTGAGGAGACTCAAATATATTATTTTTTGGGGGGGGGGGGGGGGGGGGGGAGGGAGTGGGGCATGACATAATAAGTAAATAATTATAACTGTGCTACAAGTACAATAATTACCATAACTATCCCCAGTAGCTGCATTAGTTACAATGTACCACATCATCAACACGGAATATTTTGTAGAGGAACATGTAGCAGCACTGATGGAGCACAATAACCCATTTTGGCCGGCTTTAATGTGGGATTTAGTGCATGCTAAATGGTGGTAGTAGTATGCAGTCACATCTGTCTTTGCCAGTTACATAATATTTCAGTAATGTTACAGAATACAAGAGAAGCTACCGTAAATCTGGAAATTTTCGTGTACAGAAACTTTCGTATGATAAATTTTCGTGTAAAAATATTTTCGTAGGAACGACCCCTTACCGCATTAGCGTTAATAGTGCATACTAATTTTCGTAAGATTAATTTTCGTAGCCGCCACCGACTACGAAAATATTTTTACAACGAAAATTTCCAGATTTACGGTATATTATATAATGATGACAACCAACACTCCAAGTATAATTAATATTAAATACTAGCATGATATTTTTGATAAGCCTATTGTGTGTGTGCATATGCCCGTTATGTTTATCTTTGAGAATGGATTTGGGAATGCTGTCATCCAACAATGTTGACCTTTTCTACACGTATTTAATTTGGCAGATCTAGGATAGGGCAGAATTTAAATAAGATGTGTAGAAAATTTTGCATATAATACTTCCTACATACATAAAATCCAATTTTCATCTATGCAGTGTTAAGATCTTGTTGGCCCATCACTCCATCTGGTCATTGGCCTACCCTCTGATCACCCAAACCCCTCTGATAGCTAGCGATTTAATACATGATATTGTGCAAGCATACCTTACAAGTGTAGTATACCTACACCCACCATGCACCTGTTTAAGGAAGAGATCTTAATCAGACTACCTATACCACCTACAGTGTGGGTGTATCAATGGTGTACTGGTAGTTTCGGAACTCGGACATGATCTCCCTGATAGTAATGGCTGCAAACCACCCCACAGAGTTCCGAAACTACCAGTACACCATTGATACACCCAGGTATAGGTAGTAACCTCAATTAACATGTGGGCAGTTATTCAGAATGTAATAAAACCCGACCTCTGACCTTAAAACTAACAGGTTTTCTCCAAAAATAGGGTTGGTCGGCAGAGAAACAGAGTATTAGTGTCCCAGGTAACTTGTGATTTGGCCCACATGGGCACTTACCTGGGATATAACTTCCATACGTTTGTATAGAAGCTGCTACATTGACCCCTTGAAAGGAGCTACATGGGCACTCACCCAGGACACTACAGTACTAATTGGAAACATTAACATTGCCTTTGATTATGCATCTCCTCAGGCACCCCAAGTCATAAAAATTCAACAGCCCAGGCACAGAAAACTACTACCAGCATGCAAATTTTAATTTAACTTAGTATGAAGCCACAGTGGAACCGTGAAACCAGTAATGGTCTACACACACTGGCGTAGCCAGGGTATGGCAGAGTGTGGCTCTCGCCACACCAATCTTCACAAGACTATCAGATAAGCTTTTGAGCTTGTGTTAACAAGGCTAAATACCAGCTCCCAAACCTTGGCTGTATACAAAATTAAGCATTATCCCGACTTTTCAACACACTTCAGCCACATCAATGTTCATGGGCTAGCTACGCCCCTGTAGCTAGACTACACACATGACTCTAAGACTAGCTATGGGAACTTCCATTAGTCAGAGTTCAGTTATGATGTAAACTTACATAACCCTGTACAAGTATATTGGGCATGGGCTGGATGGTGGGTACTTAGCAGTGTTTTTACTTAATTTCCATGACCATTGCAAAGTTAACATCTTTGTGCTGCACAATACTTTTGTGGATTATTGGCCATGCCTAAAATTTAACTAATTAGCTTTAACTAATTAGCTTATCATGAAGCAAGTATGCTTTGAATGCAGTGTAAGCTTGGAGTACTATAGCTGGATACTTGGAAGCTGTATTGTAATACTGTTGAGCAGGTGCATGTAGTGAATCTTTACTGTCACTACTAGTAAGGCTACCTTCCTTTTGCTCAAAAATACATTTACAATTCTTATTACATGATTGTTGGGCCAGCTACATGTAGGTAACTCCAATGCACCGATGTCAACCACGAAAATGCTGAAGCCAGATATCTATCGTCTATGAGATACTTTAGAATAAGATCCCTGGGTGGCTCAGCCCTTCACTGTGGTGTTCCCTATTATAGTCAAAGCCTTTTTTTTATTGTACTACAACTCCAGTATTATTGTCAAGTACACACAAAAGATATCGCATTATTGATAGTTAAGTACACTATGCAGGTACACACACCCCTTTCATGATATTATTAATTTTGTACATGCTAGAGTACATAGGTACTGTACATGGGCAACAGCTATTGTAACAATAATCATGATAATTATTCATGTGTGTGGAATTACACTGTTTACACAGTATTCAACTAACCATGAGAGCCTCATGTGCTGCAATGACGAAAATATGCTGCATTAGTTGTCATGGCAACATCACCAGTGAAGCTATACATACATGAATAATAATAATAGCTACTTTATGATGGTTAAGTATGGGGCCCGACCAGATGTAAGTAGTCACTGCAGCATGCAAATGCTCAATTTGAATGGCTAACTTGTTCACCAACTTTTATACAAATTTCACTGTATACATACCAAAAAATCACTGGCAGCATGCAAATTTTTAACTTGTACAGCTAGACTACCATTATAGTACACAGCTGATTTTCTCACCTTTTAGCTGTGAAAAAGTAGGTCAAGATGAAACCCAGCCTAGTTGTAATAGCTTGTTGCTTGCTGCTTTTCTCAATAATATTTGAACATGGGTCTATTAGTACAGAGTGTGTGAGTACTCTTGTACAGCACTCACCCAGGTTTGCATTGTAACGAGGTGCTAGCCACAGGAAAACTTAACCCCTAAGCTTCCTAACTTTCTGTAAACAGAGACTCAAGAAGGGCTGACCACTTGTGATATAGGTGAGTTCAAATTTATGCATTGTACAATCTTAGACTAGGCTACTCAAATTATTCATTAGTTTTGATCAGGCATACCCTGTTCCTCAAATAGATTGAGGATGAGGTTATAGTTTTAATCGATACACACACAACAAAAAGGGTGCCTAGTTTACTGTAAAGCCATGCTTCGGGATCTGAGATTGCAAGTAAATAGTACATGTGTACACATGTACATGCATGCATACCTACAGGTACACCAGTACAGGTATGTATACATGCATCACCAGTTTCACTAGTTTCAATGTGGAACAAGGAAGAGATTCATGACTGTGTGATCTTATCAAGTGTGGGCATGCAGTCAAGGTAGCTAGGGTAGAGCTACATGTACCTTTTTCTAGTATTAGGAACCACAAGCTTATCAGAAGCCTGGAATGTATTTGAGGGAAAGATAATTAAATTTTTAATCTTGAGCAGATAATGATTGGTTTGACAAGTTGCTAGTCATCCTCTCTGCCCTATGCAAGGGCCACAAATTCCACAACTACTTTTTTGATACACTTTGCACTTTGTGGTGGTATTCATATCATCATCCAGAAGGAAGGGATAATCATGATAGATAATTAATGTGCCCTAAAAGTGTTCCTACTGTCCAGTGCCAAGCCTTGGTGTGGGGGTGCAGGGTAGTGCTAGTAATAATATAAACCCCTTGGTGAATTATAAAATGATCCTCCCTTTAATTTGTAATTGAAACTGATATAACCAGACCAAATTTAACCATGTATCTCGTGTTCCAGTTATGTGCGTACATGCATGCAATATTATTGGCACAGAAAACTACTGCCAGCATGCAAATTTTTTTAATTTAACTTATTATGAAGCCACAGTGGAACTGTGAAACCACTAATGGTCTATACATACATGACTCTAAGGCTAGCCATGGGAACTTCCATTAGTCAGAGTTCAGTAATGATGTGTAATTTAACTTATTATGAAGCCACAGTGGAACTGTGAAACCACTAATGGTCTATACATACGTGACTCTAAGGCTAGCCATAGGAACTTCCATTAGTCAGAGTTCAGTAATGATATGAACTTACATAACCCTGTACACACCCACCTAGTATATTGGGCATGGGCTGGATGTACTTACACTGTGTTCACATGAATGCACAGATATACATACTCGTGTATGTACATGTGTATGCATGTATACGCACATGCACATGTACGTGCATACATGCTACTGACCATGACCTATTAACTACACAATGTTTGCATGGATGCATCTCAGTTAATGTCAAATAATAAGTGTTGATTACTGTCGTATCCCGGGCAAGTGCCCACTCGCATCAATGTTCCTCATATCAAGGGGTCTATGTAGCAGCTTCTGTACAAACGTATGGAAGTGTAAGCGCCCATGTGGGCCAAAATCATGAGGTATGTTTAAGCGCTCATGGGTGCTTTACCCAGGACACTATCATAACGGATATACAAACATGCCTACACTCACATAATATTGTACACACATTAATTACAGACAATCATACACACATGCAGATACACACATACACACACTTAAGCACACACACACAGACACACACATACATACAGACACACATGCACACACACAGGCACTCTCATAAGCCATCTGGCTGTGAGTTGATTAAGCTTTCAGTGTGTAGCTACACGCTTTCAGCCTCACCAAACCAAGGTATATATCTCTAGATCTGTGTTAATGTGATTTTCTCAATCTGTGTGAAGTGATGGAGTGTTTATTGTTGTAGAGAGAAGCCATGACTACTCTCCAGGCTGAGAAAAAACAAGTTTTGCCGACAGGGAAGGGGTCTGGTGGCTTGTAGAGAAGGAATGAATATCATCTCAGCTCACTCTACAACTCTCCACATGAAGAACTCACACATTGTACAGAGGTGTACCAGACAATGTTACACTATAGAAAAAAACATAATTTACTAGCCGCCAGCTATCCCTATCTTACTACTTACTGAACTTGCGGAAGTCTAATTGATCTCTGACGATCTTTGACGTATACAGTGAAATGTCCTTATATAAGCTTTGGCGGAGCTTCAGCAGGTGCTGTGTGCATCGGTGGCTCTAAGAACTGCTTTCAAACCACTGCAAGAAAACATCCCTCACCTTATTAACGAGATCTAGTAAGTTAATTGCAATAAAGTATTGAGCATGGAGAATGAAGGAGATTTAAATTGGTTTTGCTCGGATAGGAGGTTCATACATGTCAATTATTGCTCTCTTTTAGATCCTATTCTATTTCTTTTCCAAGAAAATGTCTGAAATGGTAAGTGAGCTGTATTTCCTATGCATAATTATTATAGCACATTATTATTGTTACATTTTTAGCAAACAACTATAGTTAACCGTCCTACTGGGGAGCCATTGATCAAAATCACTTTTACTAAGGATAAAATCTTTGAACTCAATGACAAAGGACAACATGGCCCAGAAAGGACGAGAGAGCGCATTCTGATGAGTGTTATAAACATAAGTGGTATCGAGAACATGAAAGTAAATGAGCAAAGCTTGGATAACACCTTTCAGCAAGTGAGTAATGATAATTGTTGATTTAAATTTTGATAATAAAATTAGCAAGTCTGATTAATATTAATTTTGATATCCTCTAACAAATATTCTGTAATTTTCATTGAAGATTGCATGTACTGAATACAATGAGCATGTATCTAGAATATTAACTATTAATCTAGTCTGTAAATAATGGGCAAAGCTTGGAATATTATGCCAAATTTCTTTAGAAATAGTATCATTGTATGATATTTTAGTCACAATTTTCCCATAAAAATATTGTTATTTATTTTCTAATTGGCTAGTCTAAGCATGAATGTAATATTCCATTACTTATGTTTAGTGTGCCACACTGACTTTTCCTGCTGCTGATCCTCCTGTAACATCCACTGTTTACTATAAGGTAAGATTAATCACACCTGGAGTACTCCCTGCTAGACTAATTCTCTTATTCAGATGGTTGATGGAAATACAGCCCAAGTTAAAATTGCATACAATCTTCCTAGTCTTATAATTGATGTTGGTGGAGCAAATCAAAAGCAAGGAGTGAGTTTAAGTAAGATAGTTTAAACTGTCTATCAGTGGGATGTAAGTCAGACTTCATACTTAGATTGGTAAAGCTGTTGTGTACACACCTCTCTAAAAGGTGACCTCAAAGAATGTGGATCATAGATAGGGTAGACCAAAAATATGTGGAGAGGGATATACCACTGTAGTGCAATATACTATGTAATAGCAATGCTAATAAAGTTCCCATGCAATATCATTAATCGTAGCATCATTCAATTATAATAATCATTTTTATGTGGAGAGTTGTCATCAGAATTTACATGAAAACTTGACCACATGCCCAGTAGCTGCATAACGGTTCATTGTAAAAGGTCATCAATATTATAGTGTGTACATAGTCCAAGCCACATCGATATCGGCGCCTTAATCGGAGGGATGGAGTCTGAGACCGACTCTCGACCTTGACACTGACAATTTTCAATCACAGGAGATGAAATTGACAGCGTCATATATGCATACAGCTTCTGAACATCGAGTTGGTCACGGCATATATAGCACGCAGCATGTGTGCATGCTATATAGTGCAAGGCTAGCTTTATTTATCCACAGGATTATGTCAGCCAAGAGAACACGTGAAGTTCGGCCGGCGGTACTTGTCAGAAAAAGTAGCACTCAGCTTATAATGTATTAGCTGGATACATGCGTCAGATACTCTACATATAGTACTATACTGATTTTCAAGTCTCAGAAAGGCTCCATGGATGCCCTGAATTTTCTCATAATTACCTCATAGAATACCTAAGAGATTACACCATAATAGGTTTCATCATACAGTACACTAATCTCATAACCACAGAAAAGTAAATTGCTACTGGGCATGTAATCAAAAGTACTGTACAAAGCAAGATGACACAGTAGTGACTTCCCCTCCTGTGATTCTTAGTAATTACATGCAGTATTGTAATGCATAAGAAGAGTATCAGATTCTGCACTAGTGTGGTATATATACCATGATCATGATTATATTATCAATGTATGGTATTGATATCTGTAAGCTCCCCTGCACACCAAAATCGTAAGTTAAGTTTAAGCGCTTACCTGGGACACTACAAAAGACAGCAAAAGCTGACATAGTACAAAATAACATTATTATGTATCGTAGGTGCCGAGTCTGTGATGTGCTTATCATGACATCTCTTTTAGTTACGGTAGTATGCACCCAAAGCAGCTATAGGGCAGTATGGAGTACAATATGAATGCATGCAGTAACCAGGTATAGCATGAGGACAAAGCCAAGGGCCACATTCACTCATGTTATAATAATATTATCACCAATCATCAATCACGTGCACATGCATTAGATTACACTCTTTTGGGTGTGTGTTTACTATCCTATAATAATACTACACAAGCCTCTACAAGTATGTATAATGTCACAACAATGTAAATATGCACTACAATAATGATATTATTATTATGCATGGGCTGACTATAATTATTTGGATCAGCATGACTGTATTCAATAATTATTAGAAATGGATAAAATTAATGTCATGATGTTTTAATATATGAACCCATTCAAGTCGGTATCTCAACTCAGATAGTCAGGGTTGCTCCTCAATGTTGAGCTTGAAACTCCCATATTATTGCCACTAAAATGTATGCGCATGCGCAGACAAACGGATCTGTAGGCCACACCCCTCACTGCGGGTGGAATTTAATGAGCCAAGAGACTTACGGCTCCACTACAGCATGGAATGGATACTATTAATAGTACCGGTATGACAGCGAACAGTTAACTCTCCTCTCCAGTCTTGCTTTGCAAGAAGCATAGATATGCGAGAAGTCGGAGACTTTGGTGGGCCCAGCTTGCGAGTACAACGATGACGTTCTCACTCCGCTCAAACCGGCGTCGATACTGGCGCCGGCGCAAGATCGAGAGATTAGGGCTAGGCTAGCTAGGCTATAGCTAGCTAGCTATACTGCAGCCTAGGCCGAGGGCCGGCTGGCCCCGAGGCTATACTCGTATGTACTCGAGTACTCAAACTCGCGATCGATGGCCGGCCGGCTGGCCGCGCCGAGCACGCAGCGCTTTGCGCCTCGTGCATCTCCATGGTTATCATGTTTTTTGCACACGGCCCTACCATTCTGACCAATCGGGTGCGTTATGACACAAAACGACACTTTCTGAAAATATTTTTCGTTGTATATAGTATAACAAATTATAGGACAGTATCACCAACATTATTGCGTCAGCCACAGAATAATGCAAGATCATACAATGTCATGATATTTCCCTAGCCATTATTATTACGTAGTAATAATTATCATAGCAATTACACTGGCAGCTAGTGCTTTGGATGGATACAAGCATGTGCACTGGGCATAATTAAAGAAAGTGTGTAGGTGGAATTTTTTTGTTTACTCAGTTGACCACAAAATTATATTGTATCCCCACAACTGTGTCTAGTCATGCAATGTAAAATTTTGCAGGATTGTGTCTATTCTGATGAACTTGTAATTGCACATACCTGTGTACAACATAATGCTTTTCTTTGGGAAGGAAATATGTACAAGTGCTATCAAAATTGTAAGGAAAAACAATATCATGATACCGCACAGAAATGGTTTTGTAAATCTTGTGCAAAACCTGGGGTTCCAGGAATGCTTCAACGATGTCCATTACATCTCATTAGTGGTCTACAGTATCCTGAAGGTCATCCATTTATTGCCGATGAGACGCTGAAACCAGTATACCAGTGATGCTTATGCAAGAATAAGAAACTTGATTGTTCAATAATTATTATTATTATGCATCAAAATTTTAATTTTGGTAAAAATTTAATAGCTAATCCTAGAATATTATATATTTTTGTGCTTCTAAGAATTATGCAATTTGCGCCACCTAATTTTTTTCAGTATGTATACGCTTGATCTTTGTGGCTACGAGACTTGGTATTGATAAAGATCAAACATAAATGATCCATCCGGAGTTTTCAAGTTTCCGCTTCTGTTTGGTTTATCACAGTGTAGCAATTCCGTCAGCTCGTTCATATTCTCCTGGGATTGCCTTGGTGGCCATGTGATATTCTTTCTATCTCTGAGCTGTAGAGAGACGTTCATTTTCCACCTGTAATAATCATAATTCAAAGCAATAATACTCAATGCATGATGTATGTACCCCTCTGGAAGTGTGAATCTTAAAAAATTTGTTGATTCTGCTGGAGTGATTACAAGCACGTGACATCCACTGCTGGACAATTTTGAATCGAGACGGCTGCTGAGATTCTCAAAGATTTTTGTCACTATGACATAGGGAAGTATCAAACTCACGAGCACCATCATTTCACATAATCTTACACATTGCCTTTCGAGAAGTTTTAGCTTCTATTGGTCCTAATATAATGAAATCAACGCTCTTTATTCTAGCCTTTTTGATACCATCATTGATCTATATATATATAATGTAAGATAATTCTTAATAACAAAAAATTAATGATGCCACCACGAGATTTACATCAATCTCCTCTTCTGTGTCAGGAAAAATAAGCTGGCTGAAGTTATGAGGCCAATTCTTTATATGATACGGCAATTTATCATCACCGTACTCAAAGTAGGGATCAAAATTCATGGCAAAAACCTACATAAATGCAGATAGATAACAAACAATGTCATGATATTATCAATAGTGTATTATTATATTATACATACCTGGAAAGCGACAGTTCGAGATAATGCCAGTGGGATCCCGAGTGAGGTAGACTCAAAGGATATGTAGAGTGCAACCTTTCTTGCTGTAATTGATGAATATCCTAGAACAGCTGCTCTAAAGGAGTTAGGTACCTCCTGCCATGGGCATGCACACATACAGTGACAATAACAACACTACTGGGAGGGTGGCTTACTATTCTAAGATTTATCGGTTCATGAAACTCGGTCTGAAAATTACTGGTCAATGCACAATCAAGATTCCATTTCAAGTCCTTTGCATCTGAGAATTGTGTGGAGGCTATATATGTTGTAAAATACAATCATTCTGTGATGAAACACGTGCATAACCTGTAATGTCAATGGTTTGTACGAACCTCTGAATATAGGATTTTCCATCTGACGATCATAGTTTTGAATGGATATCATAAGGTCTTGTTTGTCAAGTAATTCGATTTCAGTGAGAGTCTGTACCTCCCAGAGTGCATCTGCTCGTCCAGAATCTGTTCTGCGTAGCAAACTGATCAGAAAATCCAAGTCACAACGAATAGCATTTGGGTGATACCACTTTGAAGAATAATAGCGTGGAGACATTCCAGTATGGAATGCAAATTGGGCAGCTTGGCGGTATTCAAGGTCTCTACTATGGATTAAAAACATACTCACGATGGCAACTACAAAAACTATAAACAGGAGGATAAAATCAATGAGAAGAATGAGTGAAGCTGTTAGAGAAGCAAATTCTATGCAGGGCACTTGCATATTTGGGGACAAAAATGAGGAGTTATGAAGAAACTCAAACTGTTCTAAATCGCAATAAAAAGTTGGTACCTCATATGCAGTGCTAAAAGCAGAAAGGAAAGCTGAACGTTTGAAAGTATACACATACAAGAATACTGTTACTAGAAATGCAAAGAGAGCGGATAGAGCTTGAAGGAATTTTACAAATAGATAAGTATGATAAATATGGTTACCCTTCGAAAATATTTTGGTTAACTGATTTGCAATGTCATAATTCTGGTCACTGTACTTTCCTGTTTGTTCGTTCTTTGTCAGTGTCATTCTATTCACCAGTGAAACAAATAAGTTAAACTTGCTACTATTATAATTTCTCCAAATAAAATACAGGACTGCGATCCAAAATCCAAAAAAGGTCACCAAAATGGGGAAAAATGATGCATAGAGGGTGTGATGGTAGAGACAGAGAGATTCAACATCAGCCAGCGTTGCACTCTGATTTGCATCGCTCTCGTTATACATAGCAGGGGGAAAGCACTTAATGGTGGGAACTTTGTCCTTGAACGGGATCGAATAAAACCAATTAGCTGCAGGGAGCCCAATTATTATGGTAGCAATGGCAATCACAAGACTGTCAAAAAATGAATGGCCGGTTAGCTTCACATCTCCTTCAAACTTTTGAGCATCAAGTGCAGATGGCACTTTATCCTTTATTCCCTTGATGCCGTCTGAAACTTTATCCCTAATTTTACTCAATTGATCCATTGTGCTAGTTAATTAGCTATTTACTACACTCAAAGGCCACAGCATTTATACACCAACACTGGCATAAACCTCAAAGACTGCTGCACTAGAGTAACTAGTGTATGACTTACAGGAAATAATATTATAAAGGTCAACCACTAATGCAAAATTAATAAGAGGTGTGGTAAAATGGATTTGCATCCTGTTTCGTATCAATGCCGCGTTATGACGCGCAGGGGTGGCATAATTATTACGTAGGTAAAGGTCGTCAAACCGATACACGGTTTGCCGATCTTTCCAGTGGTACCTCTGAGTCACTGATCCAATTTTCACTGTATTTTTTAAGTAGCGCTGCTAGCCACGATCAACGAGACCCAGTCACTGGATTTATATTGAACTATAACTCACCTATATATTTATGTCCACTTGTCATCTAACGTATATGACGACCTCTACCATCTGCCATGATGCGCCACGTACTTTCTGCTCATGCGCATAACCAAGCTCTGCACGCTCCCATACGCGCATGCGCACTGAACTGACTCTAATTGTCCACTCCTGTTTCTATGACCTAACGAGAGCTTTCGATACGGTGGAGTTTTGTGTCCTTGAACAATTGTTTCATGCCGGAACAAAGGAAAGTGTTGGAGAATAATCAAGGATTGGTACAAGGACCTCTTCATATTGGAAGTCAGCTTTCTCTGAAGCCATTTCCCATAGAGAGAGGGATCAGACAAGGTTCAGTGCTGTCTCCTGTCCTTTTCAATCTGGTGATGGATCCATTGCTGAAGGAAATGAAGTCAAGGAAGCCTGGCCTCAGTGTTAACGGGCTCTACCTTGGTGCTTTTGCGCATGCTGATGATATACGCACAGCATCAACCAATGCCACCGATGCTACAGATCAAGTAAAGACTGTAGACCGGTTTGCAGAGAAGAATGGCCTCCAACTCAGTCTGGAAAAGTGTGACATTGTCATCACTGGGACAAAAGATTATCCAAGTATGAACACCCTGGCAGGCCCTCCAGTTGAGAACTCAGTGAAATGTCTGGGGGTGTGGTAGAGTTCTAGCGGCTCTAGCAAGAGTATAATTATAATACTCTTGGCTCTAGTCACAAGAGCATAGAGGAACGCAGCAGCAAAGCTTGTGGGGCCTTCTTTGCACACGGTCAGCTGGGCTCTTTTCATGGCCAACTGAATCCACTTTCATGCAGAAGTCTCATTGAATCCTGTGTAGCTAATGCCTGTTTGATGTATGGATCTGAGTTTTGGCACCTAAACATCACTCTGTTGTCTCTCCTGGAATCCTTCCAAGCTGAGCTGGGGAAAAGAATCCTGCGATTGCCAAGAAGTACACCAAATGGCGCATCCCCTTGATAACTTTGGATTGGCCGTCTAATATGAGATATGCCGGTGTCTCTGTGCAAAGCTGTGCTTCTTGTTTCGAACCTGATCTGGAGATTCAAATATTGACACATTGAGGGAAGAGGTGTTCAAGACTCTAAGCTACTCTGATGTAGAGGCACTGGACCTCGTTAAGCAATGCCGTCTCCTTGAGCTTCCCTATTCCACAAACTTCACCAGCGAAGTATTATCAAACTCAGCTGCATCTCTAGTAAGTGTCCGAAAAACGAAGGTAGATCACTCCTATCAACGGAAACAGGTGGTCCCACAGGCACCTTGGCCTCACTTTCCATCCTCAAGCTGCTATGTAAAACTGTGTTTGCCGACGGAAAATGTCCTGTGGAACTATGCAATGAAACTATTCCATACTTAACAATCACTTCTTAACCCAGCACACCGACCTCAATATGGATATTGACTCTCTATTTGACACTATTTGTTCATGTTCTGAAGAATGTTTTACCATTGGTTTAAAATTAAGTAAAATTTATGTAATTTTTCATATTATTATAGCATAAGTTAGACTAGTATTATGTACACTGTATTGTGTGTATCCTGTTCGGGCAGCTTTGACTTACCATGCGAATACGTATACCATACCGTTAATAGCTCATGCATGTTGTCAATAATTATAAATAAGTTACATGGCTCCAGAGTTTGGATAATTAAGAGTCTGTATTTATTTGAATAGAACAATAGCTGGAGCTCAGCAAAAGAAAAAGTAGTTATCCTCCACATGCATGCACACGTGACACAATAATTAAGTGAGTGTGGCCATGCACAAAATCTAGATCAAGCCATGAATGATCGTTAATAATTATTCGTCGCAAAAGCGGATTATAGATGTCATCCTTGGCTTGGTTCTGCTGCTTATTTATATTTGATCATGTCTATAGCTAGACTATCAATTAATCCTGAAAAACTAGCCTATTGTGTTATAAATGACACACTGGCAGAGGATCACACCCAAATTAATAAAAGCTACACTAGTACTCCAGCAAGGCTGAAATTAATAGTATCTATGGCTACTATTCGAATAAATACAGTATTATTTATAATAATAATAATAATAATAATATAATACATTTAATTATAGTTAACGTTGTTGAGGTTCTGATTGTAATCGAGGTTGGAGTTCATCGTCTATAGATGTGGCAAGCGTACACCACAGCAGCAATAGTTTGGACCACAGCTATAGTGATATTCATAGTCAGTTATCCAGAGCACCTTCAATCCCAAGCCACGGAATCCACTGGATCGTCTTCCAACATACACGTGGACAGCTCCAATTGCTGACCATGACAGGTAAGAGGTTTGAGTATCGAGCACGCGCAGGTAAAGGCTGTTACACATCTGTATACAGGTTTCGTGATGTGGGCAAGGCCTATTGATGGTGTACACCCAGCCTTCTATTCCTTTGACCATACCAATGGTAGAGCAGGCTGCATGAGCTATTGTCTCATACACATTGTGGTCATAAAAGGGAGAGCGTTTCACAATACTATGAGTGACGTTAGCAGTAATAGCCACCTTTGGTTCCTGTAGAGTTAATGAAGATTATGCTAAGATGAATTATACTGCCTACCTCCAGGTGGAGGAAGATGTGGGTATTGAGTGGTGGTGGGGGGGGGGGGGGGGGGGGAGGGGGGGTGGGCACTAAAGCAATTAGAATGTGGAAGTTGTTTCTAGCTATCCTTTCCTTATTACATCCCCAGTAGCTATAACTTTACTTTTTTTGCGGTTATTAGGTAATTATGTTGTAATTATGATGTAACCTATGTTGTCATAGCGCTAAAATTCAGAGCCTTTACAGAACACTTCTGAGACCTGAAAATCCACAGAATCATATATTAACTTACATACATATCCAGCGAATACATTAAAAGCTGAGTGCTACTTTCTCCGACAAGTAATGCTGGCCGAACTTCACACGTTCTCTTGGCTGACGTAATCCTATGGATAAATAGAGCTAGCCTTGCGCTATTTATAGCATGCATCATGCCACAATCGATCTGAAGTTCAGAAGCTGTACTGTGCTATTGAGTTCATCTCCTTTGATTGAAGCATCGAAACTTGAAGTCGAGAGTCGGTCTTAGACTCCATCTCTGCGATTGAGGCCCCGGCATTGATGTGTATGTTGACGACCTTTTACCTCATGCACCATTAGAACTATGTAGCTACTGGGGATGTGGTCAAGTTTTTCATTAATTTTTGCATATGACATTTTAAGCCATGATAAGTAGCTATAGCTAGCTAGGTATACATACCTGTAAAGCGCTTGCACTCCAATTACTTATAGCATCTGTATTGTTCAGTATGGCTGCACTTATGCCAAACAACAGGCTCATCAAGACAATCACAAGCAGTTGTTTCATTGCCTAATTGGAGTAATAGTAACTGTTATAAATGGATTCAACTGAATGAGCATATTCCATTTTATGATCACTCCTATGGAGGAACATGAAATTAGTTTTTGGGGAACTAGCTAAATTTGTAATAAGCATCACCAAGATAAGTTTCATGAGTCCTTCATAATATTTTGGTGATTTTGACCTTTGGGATCAAAATACGTGAGTGCTTTGGACAGCTGGCAGATTGAATGAAGCAAAAGCTATGACATTCCAGTGCCTCCAAGTATATGGATTTGTCAGTTTGAATTTTGACCATAAATAGTGATAAAATACTGAAAACTGGGGGAATTTACTACATGCATTATTATATGGAGTTCTTTGTATTGAAAAATACTGAAATTCAAAATGCATGCAAAATGATACTGAAAAACAGAAGAACAGCTTGGAGGCTGACCCAAGTTCACACCGTCATGATCGATTTGGTGAAAATGATCATCGATGATCACAATGATCTAACTTGACCTACCACCACAGAAACTGGTAATTCTAAAATCTTCCATAGTCACGGGTGCATGTAGTTTATCTTTTAATATCAGGCTAAGTTTAGTACTGTAGGCTATTAAAACAAATGGTAGAATCTTTGTGGTAGCTAACCATAAATTATATTTAATAGCTATGAGTAGCTAGCTAGCTATACATGCTTACCATTCTTGATTTTGGAGCATCGGAATATCAATCACAGACTGGATACAAGCTCAGGTGGAGGATACAAGAACAGCTGCATGCACTTATGAAGTCATCACACGGTACGGTACGTACGTTACGTTAACGATCATACACACCTATAGCTGTAACGACCATTTCCTAACAGCCAGACACCAAAAAGGGGATATGAATTCTGGAATCATGGGTGGAATGGAACGGTGGAGTGGAGTACTGGACTGGATTACTGAGTGCCACGCCAGCTAGTCATAATATCAGAATGCGGAGGCTGCTATCAGAGACTCACTTGCTGACTTGTATAGCTGGCTCTTTTTATTGGCTGCAGCCCAGATCGAACTAGTCTAATTAATTTCGATCTAGCATGATAGACCAAGCTAGTTATTATATTATTATATTATATTATTTGTGGGCATGACACTCCAGTAATCCATTCCACGATTCCAGTCCACCAAACTCGCATTCCCATGTCATGTGTGTGTGTAATATATGTCCTCGTAGCTAGCTACTAGAAGTCAGAATCACTACTTGAAAATTAATTAGTTGGTGAGCTAACTTATTTAGAATTCTACAAATGCATATATTGCTATAGTAATATTATTTACCTTGGAGCTCTCGCCAAAATTTACAAGTAATTACTAAGTAAAATTTACAAGTAACTAAGCCACTTAGTTACTTCCTATGACCAATCAGATTACAGGAAGGTGGCAGTAAAATTCTAAGTAAAAGAAGGAAAATTCTCATGATCTAATCATGGGATCCTGCGAGGGTATTACGTCACATGCATATAAAGTATTCTCAGTGTTTACATTTATTACTTAATTTATATGGTAAGATTTTATATAAGGTCAAAGTTCTTACACAAAATCTCTCTAGACTTGCAACCAGCCCTAGCTCAAGCACTTTGGAGAATACGAAGCACTGGCGAAACAGCACATTCAGGAGCAGCTACATGTAATCCACCAGACCATAGGGAGGTGCTAGATGACCTGAATAACCGAGCATGCTCACATATAGGCAAATTAACAATTTCTCCAACAACTCCCTCCAATTGGAAGACATATCATTTTTAAATATACCAATGGATGCCCCAGTGTGTCCAGCTTGCAGAAATTAAGGACATAACTAGAGTCCTTTCTGACGGTGAATACCTCCCAAGGTGGATGAAGATGTCTTCTGTGAGAGAGTGTAAAAATCAAGTGTAGCTAGCTATGCATCTTTTCACAAGAAAACCAATGAAGAGGTGGAACAAATTTTCAGTTCTTGTGGGTTTAAGCAAAACACACTACCATACGTATGTACCAGTATCACTATGTAGACACCATTATCACTGAAAGGAGACAAGCATGGACAGTGTCTTATTAGAAGTGATCAATTAATACCCTATCCCACCAAATACACGAGCCTAATCACAACAATATCAAGTCCACCAGTGATTTGGTTGAGGCAGCCATGATGAGCTGAGAATTTAATTGGATTTCTTTGTTCATCAATGTCCGAAGCCACAGCCTGTAGGATATTGAAGGGAATACTGACATCTTCATGGATTTGAGTGCTGTAAGGATCCTGGAGGAAGGTGGGTGCATTATCGTTGATGTCTGTCACCGTTATCTCTACGTTCGCTGTGGTCCTTCGACGTGCGGTGCCCCAATCTCTTGCTTGTACCACAAGGTTGAACGATGATACAACCTCGCCATGGCAGAGGATGCAGGACACCTGTGTGTCCTGTGTTTCAGTTGAATGCCTCTTAGTTCGTCACTCAGCTCTGGTAATCATATTTGTTTTCTAATTATTAGCAATTATTTATGTATTTACAATATTCATATTCATTCTGTCTTACCACTATTGATGAAGATCCACTTAATAAGTCAAACCTCGAAGGCAGCTGCGGGCAATTTTGTACATACCCACCGTGTCATATGTTAATTTAAAAATACGTATAATAACTTGGTATAGGATTGCATGCATGCATATCTCCAAAATTTATTTATTTGAATGGTTTATGGTGTACCTTGATCTGTGCACTAAGCTGATAATGATCTAGTGGTCTGAAAATTTTTTTGTCATACGCGCGCTGTATATTGCGTATTATTCGTGGTGGAGAGGTAAGTAAGCAACTTTGGCATTTATTGATAACGCTCGAGTTAAGAGCGATCATAGCATGTGCTGTATATTTTATTTTAGCTTCGTACGATCTGTATTACGCGATATGCAGAGCGTTCAAGTGTTGGTATGTAATAATGGCTCAATAGTGCATGGATGTTTTTTAGACGCAAGTAAAGCTTTTGACCGTGTAGATCACTCACTTCTTTTTAGGAAACTGTTACAAAGGCGCCTTTCACCAGTAGTAGTGAGAATCCTCTTATCTTGGTATATGAATCAATGGGCTACTGTGCTCTGGAACGGTTCCCTTTCTCTAATGGGGTTCGCCAGGGTGGTGTTCTCTCTCCTATTTTGTTCATGATCTATATTGATGACCTGCTCGTAGAGCTTGAAAAGCAAGGCATTGGTTGTTTTTGAAGACATTTCTTTATTGGTGCAGTCTGCTACGCAGATGATATTGCTCTTATATAGCCCCTTCGCAATCTACTCATAAAGGGAAGATTTTACGCCATCTTAATTTCCAAGACATCATTACTAGGGTCCTACCCCCTCCCCTGATGTGGGATATTATTATATAACATAATGGGATCGAGGTTTTACGCCATGCAATTACATGTCTGGCGTAAAATCTTCCAATTACGACTGTACACAGTCACAAGGAGCAGATAGCTAGATATTACACTGTCATACGTAGTTTCTTCAGGTAAATTCAATTTATCTTTATTAGTATAGGGTCCTACCCCCTCCCCTGATGTGGGATATATAATATAACACAATGGGAAGATTTTACGCCAATTACATGGCTGGCGTAAAATCTTCCCATTATGATTGTACACAGTCACAAGGAGCAGATACTACACTGTCTTAAGAAGTTTGAAAGGAGTCACGTACCACAGATTTGCAGCATGACCTTTGCCCTTTAATATTTGATCAACAATGCCAGCAATAACATTTACAGTGATATAATATGTTATTTGAAATGACTGTCTATGGCCATGTATTTGATTGGCAGTGTGAGTATGAGGTATAAAGTTAAAATTAATTTTGAATGCTAGCAAAGGTGTGCCCGGGTCCCGCCCCCTTCCCCCCTATGAAACGCATGGTTGGTGAGGATGAGTCTGCATGCACATACAGCAGGTTAGCACAACAGCTAGAAACACCTTGATCGAAATAGCTACCGAAGTACTGAAATCCTGCCAGAAATATTGAATTCTAGATCATAATTATTATGCTGCTTAGTCCGTGACGTGCATGCAGCCCCACCCTTACACTGGAGCCTTGCAGATTCCCCCCGCCTTTCCGAGGTCAGTGGTCCATAGTCTCTATGGTGGACTACTCGAAGGCCTGGCAATTTGTAGTTGGAAGTCAAAGGGTCATATCCTTCACAAAACACATTTACACAATGTTCATTAATTTTAATGACAAACAAAATAGAACCTATTGTACAGCATATTTGGATATGTACAATAATTACCCCGCGCGCATGCGCAAGGGGTAAAGTAATCGGTTGTGTCGTCGTCGTCGTTGTTGTCGTTAGCACAAAAATCGCCATATCTCGAGATGTAGGCGTCTAAGCGACTTGTAAGCATAATAAATCAATCGAAGTCGGCGAAAAAATGGCTTCAGTATGTGAGGGATACGGTCCACGAAGTCACAAATAGTGCCTTTTTGTTGGCCATCGTAGCCACGCCTATCGGCAGTGCCCATCAATGAATGATGCATGACCATTGTGCTTTCTGCTCATGCGCACAACTAATAAGCGTATGACTGGTAAAGATCGTCGATGTTCTAAAATGAATGATGCATGACCATTGTGCTTTCTGCTCATGCGCACAACTAACAAGCGTATGACTGGTAAAGATCGTCGATGTTCTAAAATTAATAATGCTAAAGTGACGGAACCAATCACTATGTAAGATAGCTATACTATTAAATATAGGTACAAGTTCATGTCTTCCTGGTCTGGGTACAGAGAACGCTGTTTAAAGTGTCACCAGAACAATTAAGCAGCATTTTCATTATTTCTCTCAAGTTCACAAAATTATATATAGCCATGCATCGAAAGTAAATCTATAGATTGCGCAATGTGCGCGCGGGGTATGTGCTCTACAGAGCTCTAGTTAGCTATGTATCTGCTGTATCCCACTGTATATTTTCAAAATTTGGGGAGGATCGTTCACTGACAGGGGTTGGAAATATTTTTGGATATCAAAACATTGTACCATTCTCTTTTGGTGATGCTTGTTTTTGATTTCCCTTCAGCTTAGAAAAGTAATAGCCGCCTCTGCCCAAAATATTTGGGCGGTGACATGAGAGGCCAAGCACATACTATGAAACCCCAAAAATATTTCGTTGTTAAATTACTTTCGAAATTAAATGCACGAAAATACACGCGCAATATTAACGATAATGCGGTACAGGGTCGTTTGTCCGAAATTATTTAACACAAAAATTTAAGCTTATCGCATGAATATTATTTTGGATACGAAATATTCGCGATTTACGTGAATACCGTAGGTCGGCTTTGAATGCGAAATTCATTTGATTGCGAATTGCGAGTTTTTATACGAGACGCAATCAAAAGAATCGCAGGAAAAACCGAGCGAGGTGCGTACGTGTGCGTGCTAGCGATATCGCAAACATACATGCGTCTCGATCTCACGTGTTCTATCTACTTGTATTGCTTATCGTACGATCGTCCACTTCCCTCAGAAACACCAGACTGAGTGTCCGAAACTGTAGTTAAAATTTTCACCAGAAAGAAAATCAATGTCGAGACTTTGTGGATACAGATATTTCTAGATGACGCATGCAGCGGCGATAGCGCTAGGAACAAAACTTGTTTGAGTTTGCATACATAACCGATTTGAAGAAAGGCCCATTACCGATCGTCCGGAATGATTTCAACGCTGCTGCGCGCAAACGAGATAGAGGTGTTAGAGCCACCTTGCAGGGATATCAGTAGTCTCGTCCACAGATGCTTCAGTGCGCACGTGAGAGGTTCTGGAACACAATTCCTGGCGGGAAGGAATGTCGAGCACGCGCGTAATCTGGCGGTTTTGCGCGCGTACGAAGAATGCAAGTTACGTAGCGCACGCGCACGAGCACGAGCAGTGCATGCAGCACGTTTGTGGCCAATCAACACCGGTCGCGGAAAATGTTTCCCCTCTCTCTCGCGATGCTGTCCGAAAATGTGTCCAGTTTTTGGTTCTGGCGAAAACGCATTTCGTTCTCCCGATAGCTGTCGAAACATCCAGCTGTCTATAGAGGGTGTGTTTTTTCTTAGAATCGCACTCTTGCGTGTATAGCACTATTCGCAATCGTTTAACCCGACCTACGGTACGTATCCAAGCCAAAATTGCTCGCACGCGAGTCTTAGCTACACCCCTCACTTTACCGTACCGCGGCCACGGCCGCACTCTGCATAGGCGAGCTCTAGATCTCGGCATGTAGATACCAGAGAAGCTGCTACCAACATTCGGCTTAGCGTGTTCTCAGGCTTCTGTCATCTAGCCCAAGTTTATAAGAGGAGTGACCGGGACATCATGCGTGCGCGAAATTTTACCGGCCTTGCCCACTTTTGGGCATCGAGTTATAGCTACAGACTGAAATTCATAATATTATACTGACAGTATACACTAAGCCCTCACTTTTGCCTGATTGTGGAATGTGATTCAGTAGTAACCACTAATTAGGCGGGGCAAACTGAATTCGCTGTTTATCGTCACCGCCCGCATGGATTTTCAGATTTTCTCAAAATTTTTCAGATTTCATATTCAATACAGTAAACATATGGCACTTTGAGCCCCACCCACCGATCGCGTTAATTAGAGGGCGGGGCGTCGGCGATTTCGAGGTTCGAGCATAGCTATCCAGCACTCTCTACTGGTTTGAAATATGAAAAATGACCGCCCGCCCGCATGCAAAATCGAAATCTTTGTGACGATAAACTGTGAATTTAGTTTGTCACGCCTTACGTTATCTTGCATTTGCGGAGCTTCGCGCGCGCGCCGCGCCATATATTGTAGTGTATCGGCAACGCCCACACTTACTCTTAGTGACGTCACAAGGTCCTGAGGCCGGCCAGAAGCAAGAGAAAAATGGTCCTGGTCGACATTTTGCAAGTTCATATTCAACACGAGCAAGGGATTTAGCCAAGGATATTGCACTGGGCAACTCTCGAGGTCAAACTGTCCATGTGATCTTCATATGACTTGGCTCTGACCTTTCGCATCAGGTTGTCCAGTAAGCTGAAATCGAGCTAGCCACGAGTGTGGCGATTGATTGGTGAGCGATCGGCTCCATATCTCAACAACGAAGACAGTTGAAGAAACGAAACTTCTTCCATCCTTTAGTAGAGTTGTAAAACTAATCTCTATGTGAGTCAGCTAGTCTACAGAGCTGTTTATACTATGACAGTACGTTATTGAATGTATAAATTATTTTCATTTTTTATGATCTTATAATTCAACAAATACAGTAAATATTACTTAGTTAAGTAAATATACTATACTGCTAGTGGTACTCTCCTTCCAGCTGAAGTATGAAAGCCTCAGCAGTCTTCGCATCAGGTTGTCCAGAATGTTGAAAATGAGTCGGCCAAACATTTGTGACCGTCCATGACAAAACCAACCATATTGCGCTGGATATCAATCTGAGATACAGGCCTGTTTAGTTGCCCAAGGTGATAATTATCATTTTTCACTTTTTGGTATAGATCGATAGAGGAATCATTCCTCTACACAAAAATCTGCTTCGTAGCTTCTAGAACGCTATACTTGCTGAGTTATGGCTCGAAGAAGTCGGCCGGGTAGCTAACATTGACCGTCCATGATACGGAGCCGTTGCCATAGTTGCAGGTAGGCAAGCACGGCAGCTGCACAGAAAAAGCTCTCCAGACACTTCTTTCTTCGATCTTGTGTACTAACGATCTATAGACACGCTTATCTTTTCGTTCTTTTCCATCGAAACACGGCCTGCTGCTTTCTTTCCAACGTTCTGGCCGCCATCTGGCTCTTTGACTTAGTGGGCGTGGCCACGTACTTTGCATAAACGGCGAGTATACGGACTTCCGCATGCAACGTACGTAGCAATGTTTCATTGAGCTTGCTGCACATTTTTATTACGGGCGATCCGGGTACATTTTGGCTCATATCTCCATGACTACACGGGCTAGAGACTTCAAATTTGCAGGAGCAATAGTGCAAAGGTTGTACTTGGTAATGGTGGCCTTAACTAAAAATCGGTTGTCAGCGCAATATGGTTGGTTTAGTCATGGAAGGTCACATTTACGGCCGATATTCGGCCGTGTATAGCGAGGTAGCTACACTTTGGACACGAATTGGACGTGCCCATATGTTGTTTAGCTAGTCTTAATTCTTACAGTCTGCTGTGTTTCAAAACCCAGAAATATACCAGTAGCCAGAAACTAAACTTTTTTGTCATGCATGTTGACCGCGATCGTGGTCTCCATATGTTCAATACAGCAACCGCAAACCGGAAGTGATCAGGCAAAAGCGAGGGCTTAGCGTATACTGTGAGTTTATGCTTGTGCCCCTCCGGGATATAGGGCGAAATTCCGGGACTGTCCCGGCCAAACCGGGACACTTGACAACTATGAGTCTGCCCGCGCGATTGATGCGGTGGCGGTGGTAACACATGAGCATGCGCATTATTAATTTTGACAAAATGCGTATATTAAAGACACAACCAGATCGTACAATGCGCGTGCGCTGATCAAACCCACCATTACGTAACTATCAATGTCACGATAGTGATTCCAGATGATCGACCTCTGGCTACAAAAGCAGCCGTAACTTGGTAATGGATTAAGCTATGAACAGGAAACACAAACCAAGAGTTAGCTGAGTGAACGGCCTTTCTTCTGAACCTTGAATCAAGCAAATCGGTTAACCACACGCTTTGCGATTTTGACTTTTAGCTCTATGGAAATTTGTATGCAAAAATCTGTTTCAGTGCGTAACTTGAACAAGCTTTGTTCTTTCAATAGGAAACACCCAGCGCTGAATCATATATACCGTATAGCCGGAAAATTTGGCGGTTTGGCGGTCTATATTAAATTAAAATCCGCCAAAATTTCCTACTCGCATATATACGTATGGCGATCCCGTACCGAACCGCCAAATTTAAATCCGCCAATATTCTTGCAATAGCGATTTTGGGCTCAACCACCAAATTTAATGCCCGCCAATATATTTCCGGCTATACGGTAGATTATACAGAGGGGAATATATAACCTATGGCTGAATAGGCATCGTCGAGAGGAAGCTATCGACACCTTAATTGTTTGAATTGCTATCGCCACCACTTAGCGATATCGAGCCGAAAAATCGCATACTTACTAACCCACACCCTCCCGATTTCCCGGGATTATCCCGAATTTTGGCTTCCAATCCCGAGCTCCCGATTTCAGCACTAAAAATCCCGAGAAATCCATCTCATCTGGGACTGTGGCATTTTATAGCTAGGTAGACACTTCGTAGATGGGCTTTTATTAGAGTAGCACATTATAAACAAATGTGACTGGATTTGAGATAAGGGGGCACTTCGCGCAAAACGCGATTTTTTGTCACTTTTCAAGTTACCACCATTTCAAGGCAGTGAGAGCCTTGGGCTTCAGACTTGGTTTGTTAGCAGTTTGGGCCTTCTACTTCACAAATCCAACGTTAGAACCCTGAGCAAACCTCCTGTCCCAAGCGGTGAGCCGCCAAAGGGAGGCATAAAACGACGATTTTCGAACGCGATCGACGCGGCCACTCGCCCCGCCCACACAGGAAGTGGGCGGGCCCGCGATTTGCAGCGAGTGTAGTAGGATGATGAAAGAATATTCATACCAGGTTTGAAGTTCATAGCTGCTATGGTTCCAGAGATATACCGTAGGACGGGTTTTAATTGCGTAGTTTAATGATTGCGTTCTAGTCAAGTCAGGCCAAATTGCGAATCCAATAATTGCGATGGACGACCCCGTACCGTACTGTAGTATGCGTGAACGTTTATGTTTGCGAATCTATTAATTGCGAAACGTAGAAAAACTCGCAATTCGCATTTAATAGATACTCGTAATTAAAACCCGACCTACGGTAAGCGTTTTAAAACCAAAATTCGGGAAATGCGCGAAGTGCCCCCTTTTCTCAAATCCGGTCACAAATTATGTCATCGGTCATGTGACCTTCATGATGCCTACAGTACTCAGCAGAGCTTCATAGCTACTGTTTTCAATTGGTATTTCAGTAAAATATTATTTTTTGATGACAAATATATGCTTAGTACTGATGATCCCGAGAAATCCCTAAAAATCCAGAGAAATCTGGTATAAAATCCAGATATCTACAGCAGAGGGGTTGGTAAGTATGAAATCGGACGTCGCTACTAGTGTGCATGTGACGCTGGGCAAGTGGTCAAGGAAGATGAAATGGGAAATGGTCGACAACATTTCGTTACGCTAATGGCATCTTTTGCGCATGCGCGATCTAATTGGGGCTAAGAAATGGCATTACCAGTGTTTTTCTCTCGATATCTATCAGCATAGCTGGACAGCTGGATACAAGATTCCTGGCTCGACCTAAGCTTGAAGATTAGGTTATACTAATAGTGACGAGAGATAGAGGTCTAGTTCACTATGTTGGCTGCTAGCAACAGTCCACCACAAACAACAGGAATACTCCAGTATGGCACCCAGACTCTGGGCCAGAGTACAAGATGCTGAATGCCATATAGACCAGGCAAAAGAATTTTGAAGTTGGTGAAGGAAGTCCAGAGTGATAAACTAAACGTCAGTACTCAGTGGCTGAGTGGTGATTATGGCCCTTGTTCAAGGTCAAAAGTGGCTCAAAATCTGCTATTATTATTCAATTTGTTACCATGCTAAGCAGTAAACTATCAAGTAAAGAATCACACTGTAGCCAATAGCTACTAGTCCAACTACTACAAGCTTGGCACAGTATAACTGTTGATGAGCCTGAGGGCTCACAAAAGTTGCTGTACTCTACAATCACAACTTGACATCAGTGGAGCACTTACTGAATCAGCAACCCTGGAATCAAGTAGTAATATGTCCCTCTTCGGGCGTACTTTTTCAAATTAATACGGTAGGAAGCACTCTAAGAAGAGATTCAAGTATGAGGTCCGCAGATTACAAAGATAGCAGGAGCACATCAGGTGGGAGCAACTTGGCGATGCCCTCTCTCAATCCAGGTACAATGACTTTTGGAGAGTTGTTCGTAATGCTGCTAAATCCAGTAAGGGTGCATCTACTACTGCATCTTGTGTTGATCATTGTTATTGCATATGCTGACATTGCTAATGCCTTTGGTGACAAGCTTCAAAGTCTCTTGAACTCGGATAACTCTTCTCACCCTCTTCTCACTAATATTGAAAGCTCTCTCTCCTCCTCTGACTTAGCTTCAATTTCTGTGTCCCCTCATACTGTTTCCGAGGCTGTGTCGCTTCTTAAATCGAACAAGTCAGATGGTACATCACTAATGTCTAATCACTTGATCCTTGTATCCAATTCCTTAGTCCATCTGCTCTCCAAACTTTTCACAGCCATGCTCCGTCATGGTTATGTCCCTAAGTCTCTCGGAGATTATGTATTGCAGCCCATTTTGAAACCTGCCCCTCTGACTCAGACAGTTATCGGCCAATTGCTCTCGCACCCACTCTAAGTAAGATCTTTGAATGGACCATCTTAATTGACCACAGATCGGCATTTTCTACCTCTTCCGTACAGTTTGGCTTCAAGCAGGGCTTGTCAACTCAGCTTTGTATGGGTCTCATCAAGAATGTCATTGCTCGTTATAATGTCAGTGTTTATGGCTGTTTTCTTGATGCTAGCAAGGCTTTTAACTGAGTCAATCATTCCATTTTTATTCGGATGGGCTACTTCAGCTCCTGTAATCACTAGAGCTCTTCCCAATAATTATTGGTACTCTGACCAGAATGTCTGTGTATCCTGGAATGGTCAATTTTCTAACAAATTCTCTGTTTCAAATGGGGTGCGTCAGGGTGGAGTACTTTCTCCTATCTTATTCACTGTTTATGTTGATGATTTACTGACTGAGCTTGAGAAAAAAGGTGTCGGTTGTTACTGGAACAATCACTTTGTGGGTGGTCTATGCTATGCTGATGACATTGCTCTCCTTGCGCCATCTCCTACTGCTCTTCACTTGATGCTCGATACTTGTTCTTCCTTTGCATCCTCGTAGCCTATTGTTTAATGCAAGTAAGACCCAACTTGTTTGTTTCTCACAAACTTGTTTTGTTCTCCTGCAGCTAAGTTTTTCTTCAATGGTTTGGAGCTCGATTTGAGTCACTCAGCCAAGCATTTTGGTCACATACTTTCCTCTAACCTTTCTTACACTGATAATATTGTTAGAGTAAAGAAAGATGTTTGCAAAGCTAACTGCATGTTCCACTCATTCTCTCCCTGCAACCCACTTGTTAAAATTAAGCTATTTGAGAGCTTTTGCCTATCCCTATCCCTACAATATCCTCCATTATAGGATTTGGTCTCTCCCTCGTATATGCCATACTGGTTTACTTCATTGTACAGCTCAACTCCACAGCTTGTATAATAATATTGTTGTTCAGAGGTCATCTAAGCTTTAATCTGCAGCCCTTAAGTCTCATTCTTCACTGGTTCGGGATGTACTAGTTTGTTCAGAGCTCAACCCTTACTTATATGAGCATATAGGATATAACTCAGTTTTTGGCTCCCATCATAAGAATATTTACACAGATCAAGACAGTCTTTGTGCTAACTTTATACGAGATGTCAGACTTGCACCAGACCTGAATTCACATTTAAGTGAAGAAGTTCAGCCTAACATTTCACTTTCTTTATTTTACTTGATAATATCTTTTAATTTATACTGCACCTATGGTGGTGTGTTTCTCAAATCAATATTAAATAACTAGAGCTCTGTAGAGCACTTACCCCCTTACCCCGCGCGCTCTGTAGCCACTGTAGCTGTACCGAGTCCCCAATTAAGTTGTGTAGTGTTTTAATATCCATAAAAAATTAAAATAAAAACTGTCAGCAGTGACAACAGTCCAGCCTAGTAAGTTATACACCAGCAGACATTAGGAATGCTATAATTTAGACAATGCCAAGTCGATCTTGCTTGCCTCCATAATAGCTTATTAGGTAGTAAGGAAAGCAGTGGCATAAGGCCACTCCAAGTCAATTAATTGTTTCTCACCCCCCTTGATTTCCGCCCGCATGTATTTCCATCAGCACCAGCACAATATAAAAGTATACCGCATCGTTTTTTTTAGACTGCTGAACTTATGGTTTTGACGACCATTTCCCATCAAACTTGTGATTAAACGACCATTTCCAGCCGCCCGCCCGCATCAGTTTTTTTGGAGTGGCCTAATATTGAATGGTAACAAAAAGGACCTGCATATATTAAAATATCATACACTAAACAGACACCTCACAACTGCTGCAAGATTTGGAGAGTCCAATGGAACTGACCTTTCAATATTTAGCCTCTCTAGTCTGGTCTCTCACCTCTTCCCTTTCCAACTGAGATAGATCTGCCCAGAATCTTTTCTATTTTATTCATCCTGATTTCAAATACAAATCTTTTGGATATGTACATACATGTATGATACTGGGAGTAATGTTATAATAGGAAGCAGCAAGGGAGTGTTAGATGGAATTGCACACTCTTTCTCTATGAATATTAATACAAATTAAGCACACACCATTTACAGGTAGTGTTGAAATAAGCACAAAAATTATCTGCTTTTAGCTATCCCAGCCGCACCATGAGTAAATAAATACCCTACTCCCCATCGTTAAAATTAAATAAAATAGCTCAGTACTTACTAGACTATACAAGAGTACACCTACATAGCTAATTATTATTATTATACAGCGTACCATGTGTATGTACAGTAAAGCTACAAATGGTGCTTGTACATGTACATGTACATATACCTAGTACTATAGTACCTACATTTACAAGGTACATCGATCTACTTAGTATGTACTACTAGCCCCTAAGGCTAGCATGCATGTACATAAGTAAGTG
This sequence comes from Cliona cf. orientalis, assembly GCA_963930775.1. Classification (NCBI taxonomy): domain Eukaryota; kingdom Metazoa; phylum Porifera; class Demospongiae; order Clionaida; family Clionaidae; genus Cliona; species Cliona cf. orientalis. Next base: position 7,622,926 of record OZ005691.1, read on the forward strand.
TGAAGATACAAGCTTCTTGACAATAGCATTTTGTAGATCAGATGTAGATAAACCTTCCCTCATCCATTAATGATATCCATACTTGTATCCTTGTCTGGATCGAATCTCTCTCTCTCCCTCTCTCTCTCTCTTTCTCACCCACAGTCTCGTGCCAAGGCATATATCAATACACAGGTGAGTAGCATACTTAAGAACTTGCATTTTACACAAAAACTAGGCGCATTGTTCTAGTTGGCCATCGTCGAGTGGCCTAATTGAGACACTGCCATAGTACATATTTGGCATTCACACACCACAATCAACATTCAGTGTATACATGTACAACACATGCATGTAGAACTATTACGTACAAGTATATTAATATTCATAATGCAGAAGAATACTGGCACAATACGTATATTATTATAGCAGTCTCAGGGGACAAAGGTCACACAAAAGGCAAGCTAGGTAGGAAAGAGAGAGGAAGGCTATATATATCTGACGGCCTTCTATAGCTGTACGGACATATATGCAGTATGTGTGGCTACCCATAATAATAGTGCCGCTGCCACTAACTTTCAAGTGTAGTAAAATTAGATTACATGTTGTAGCAACTATGATCTTTCTCATTATACATCAACAGCGATACGTGTACGATAAGAATAATAATTATTAAATTATTCTAGATTTCATGCTATTTGTGTGATTTAAATCAAAAGCCAATGTGCATGAGCATGTGTACAGGCCGGCAGCCTGGGCTTAAGTACAAAGACTCCTTCCCCCCTTTGTGTATCGATACGATGATACATAATGTGTACATAAACTATAGTTGCGTGCCTCTACATGTACCAGTGAGTAACAGCTAGCTAAGTAAGGATGTGGGGGAACCTAAGAAAGCAAACCCCAGTGAGTTTTGATATTAAGGCCTTGTGAGTTGACAAACAAAAGACAGGTAAGCATATCCTAACATATGGGCACAAATAATTCCGCAAATATTGGTTTCACAAATAAACAGAATTAGGTAAAATTACGTGTCTTACAGTAACACAAATTGAGGAGACAACAATAATTTCTCTCTCTCCTTTCCCCCCCTCTCTCTCCCTTCTCCTTCCCTCTTACTCTCTCTCTCTCTTTCTCTCTCCCCTCCTCCCTCCCTCTTTCTCTCTCTCTCCCTCTCTATTTCTCTCTCCCCTTCTCTATTATATTATTATACTCTTGCTCCACCTGATGCACCGATAATCTCAGTTGCTTAACTAGCACATGGGCTTTCTGCTCAAGGATGACAAGATGGTTGGGCCCACTACGTGATTGAACTTCCTGGGAATCATTCTCAACACAAGCCA